>CM056598.1:2487998-2914010 GCA_029721355.1 Tegillarca granosa | reverse complement strand
CTCGATAAACTTAGTCCATACTGCACATACACAGAATGCAGATAGAGTTAGGCCCAGTAGGTCATATTACACTTACAATTACGGATGTAGTTAGGCTTAGTGGGCCGTACTACATCTTAACTGTAAACACCTGGATAATCTTAGTTGATACTCCACATACACAGAAGGTAGATAGAGTTAGGCCCAGTACGTCATATTACACTTACACTTACGGATGTAGTTAGGACTAGTGAGCTGTACTACATCTTAACTGTAAACACCTGGATAAACTTAGTCCATACTGCACAAACACAGAATGCAGATAGAGTTAGGCCCAGTAGGTCATATTACACTTACACTTACGGATGTAGTTAGGCCTAGTGAGCCGTACTACATCTTAACTGTAAACACATGGATAAACTTAGTCCATACTGCACATACACAGAATGTAGATAGAGTTAGGCCCAGTAGGTCATATTACACTTACACTTACGGATGTAGTTAGGCCTAGTGAGCCGTACTACATCTTAACTGTAAACACCTGGATAAACTTAGTCCATACTGCACAAACACAGAATGTAGATAGAGTAAGGCCCAGTAGGTAATATTACACTTACACTTACGGATGTAGTTAGACCTAGTGAGCCGTACTACATCCTTAACTGTAAAACACCTCGATAAACTTAGTCCATGCTGAACAAACACAGAATGCAGATAGAGTTAGGCCCAGTAGGTCATATTTCACTTACACTTACGGATGTAGTTAGGCCTAGTGAGCGGTACTACATCTTAACTGTAAACACCTGGATAAACTTAGTCCATACTCCACATACACAAAATGCAGATAGAGTTAAGCCCAGTAGGTCGTTCTACACGTTTACTGTAATACACAAATAGAGTTAGGCCCAGTAGGTCATATTACACTTACACTCACGGATGTAGTTAGGCCTAGTGAGCCGTGCTACATCTTAACTGTAAACACATGGATAAATTAAACTTAGTCCATACTGCACATACACAGAATGCAGATAGAGTTAGGCCCAGTAGGTCATATAAGACTTACGGATGTAGTTAGGCCTAGTGAGCCGTACTACATCCTAACTGTAAACACCTGGATAAACTTAGTCCATACTGCACATACACAGAATGTAGATAAAGTTAGGCCCAGTAGGTCATATTACACTTACAATTACGGATGTAGTTAGGCTTAGTGGGCCGTACTACATCTTAACTGTAAACACCTGGATAATCTTAGTTGATACTCCACATACACAGAATGTAGATAGAGTTAGGCCCAGTAGGTCATATTACACTTACACTTACGGATGTAGTTAGGACTAGTGAGCCGTACTACATCTTAACTGTAACCACCTGGATAAACTTAGTCCATACTGCACAAACACAGAATGCAGATAGAGTTAGGCCCAGTAGGTCATATTACACTTACACTTACTGATGTAGTTAGGCCTAGTGAGCCGTACTACATCTTAACTGTAAACACCTGGATAAACTAAGTCCATACTGCACATACACAGAATGCAGATAGATTAAGGCCCAGTAGGTCGTTCTACACGTTTACTGTAACACACAGATAGAGTCAGGCCCAGTAGGTCATATTACACTTGCACTTACGGATGTAGTTAGGCCTAGTGAGCCGTACTACATCTTAACTGTAAACTCCTGGATAAACTTAGTCCATACTGCACATACACAGAATGCAGATAGATTAAGGCCCAGTAGGTCGTTCTACACGTTTACTGTAATACACAGATAGAGTTAGGCCCAGTAGGTCCTATTACACTTGCACTTACGGATGTAGTTAAGCCTAGTGAGCCGTACTACATCTTAACTGTAAACACCTGGATAAAATTAGTCCATACTGCACATACACAGAATGCAGATAGAGTTAGGCCCAGTAGGTCGTTCTACACGTTTACTGTAATACACAAATAGAGTGAGGCCCAGTAGGTCATATTACACTTACACTTACGAACGTAGTTAGACCTAGTGAGCCGTGCTACATCTTAATTGTAAACACCTGGATAAACTTAGTCCATACTGCACATACACAGAATGCAGATAGAGTTAGGCCCAGTAGGTCATATTACACTTACACTTACGGATGTAGTTAGGCCTAGTGAGCCGTACTACATCTTAACTTTAAACACCTGGATAAACTTAGTCCATACTGCACATACACAGAATGCAGACAGAGTTAAGCCCAGTAGGTCATATTACACTTACACTTACGGATGTAGTTAGGCCTATTCAGCCGTACTACATCTTAACTGTAAACACTTGGATCAATTAAACTTAGTCCATACTGCCCATACACAGAATGCAGATAGAGTTAGGCGCAGTAGGTCACATTACACTTACGGATGTAGTTAGGCCTAGTGAGCCGTACTACATCTTAACTGTAAACACCTGGATAAACTTAGTCCATACTGCACATACACAGAATGCAGATAGAGTTAAGCCCAGTAGGTCGTTCTACACGTTTACTGTAATACACAAATAGAGTTAGGCCCATTAGGTTATATTACACTTACACTCACGGATGTAGTTAGGCCTAGTGAGCCGTGCTACATCTTAACTGTAAACACATGGATAAATTAAACTTAGTCCATACTGCACATACACAGAATGCAGATAGAGTTAGGCCCAGTAGGTCATATAACACTTACGGATGTAGTTAGGCCTAGTGAGCCGTACTACATCTTAACTGTAAACACCTGGATAAACTTAGTCCATACTGCACATACACAGAATGTAGATAAAGTTAGGCCCAGTAGGTCATATTACACTTACACTTACGGATGTAGTTAGGCCTAGTGAGCCGTACTACATCTTAACTGCAAACACCTGGATAAACTTAGTCCATACTGCACATACAAACAATGCAGAGAGAGTTAGGCCCAGTAGGTCATATTACACTTACACTTACGGATGTAGTTAGGCCTAGTGAGCCGTACTACATCTTAACTGTAAACACCTGGATAAACTAAGTCCATACTGCACAAACACAGAATGTAGATAGAGTTAGGCCCAGTAGGTCACATAACACTTACACTTACGGATGTAGTTAGGCCTAGTGAGCCGTACTACATCTTAACTTTAAACACCTGGATAAACTTAGTCCATACTGCACAAACACAGAATGCAGATAGAATAAGGCCCAGTAGGTCATATTAAACTTACACTTACGGATGTAGTTAGACCTAATGAGCCGTACTACATCTTAACTGTAAACACCTGGATAAACTTAGTCCATACTGCACATACACAGAATGCAGATAGATTAAGGCCCAGTACGTCATATTACACTTACACTTACGGATGTAGTTAGGCCTAGTCAGCCGTACGACATCTTAACTGTAAACACCTGGATAAACTTAGTCCATACTGCACATACACAGAATGTAGATAGAGTTAGGCCCAGTAGGTCATGTTTCACTTACACTTACGGATGTAGTTAGGTCTAGTGAGCCGTACTACATCTTACCTGTAAACACCTCGATAAACTTAGTCCATACTGCACATACACAGAATGCAGATAGAGTTAGGCCCAGTAGGTCATATTACACTTACAATTACGGATGTAGTTAGGCTTAGTGGGCCGTACTACATCTTAACTGTAAACACCTGGATAATCTTAGTTGATACTCCACATACACAGAATGTAGATAGAGTTAGGCCCAGTACGTCATATTACACTTACACTTACGGATGTAGTTAGGACTAGTGAGCTGTACTACATCTTAACTGTAACCACCTGGATAAACTTAGTCCATACTGCACAAACACAGAATGCAGATAGAGTTAGGCCCAGTAGGTCATATTACACTTACACTTACGGATGTAGTTAGGCCTAGTGAGCCGTACTACATCTTAACTGTAAACACATGGATAAACTTAGTCCATACTGCACATACACAGAATGTAGATAGAGTTAGGCCCAGTAGGTCATATTACACTTACACTTACGGATGTAGTTAGGCCTAGTGAGCCGTACTACATCTTAACTGTAAACACCTGGATAAACTTAGTCCATACTGCACAAACACAGAATGTAGATAGAGTAAGGCCCAGTAGGTAATATTACACTTACACTTACGGATGTAGTTAGACCTAGTGAGCCGTACTACATCCTTAACTGTAAACACCTCGATAAACTTAGTCCATGCTGAACAAACACAGAATGCAGATAGAGTTAGGCCCAGTAGGTCATATTTCACTTACACTTACGGATGTAGTTAGGCCTAGTGAGCGGTACTACATCTTAACTGTAAACACCTGGATAAACTTAGTCCATACTCCACATACACAAAATGCAGATAGAGTTAAGCCCAGTAGGTCGTTCTACACGTTTACTGTAATACACAAATAGAGTTAGGCCCAGTAGGTCATATTACACTTACACTCACGGATGTAGTTAGGCCTAGTGAGCCGTGCTACATCTTAACTGTAAACACATGGATAAATTAAACTTAGTCCATACTGCACATACACAGAATGCAGATAGAGTTAGGCCCAGTAGGTCATATAAGACTTACGGATGTAGTTAGGCCTAGTGAGCCGTACTACATCCTAACTGTAAACACCTGGATAAACTTAGTCCATACTGCACATACACAGAATGTAGATAAAGTTAGGCCCAGTAGCTCATATTACACTTACACTTACGGATAGTAGTTAGGCCTAGTGAGCCGTACTACATCTTAACTGCAAACACCTGGATAAACTTAGTCCATACTGCACATACAAACAATGCAGAGAGAGTTAGGCCCAGTAGGTCATATTACACTTACACTTACGGATGTAGTTAGGCCTAGTGAGGCGTACTACATCTTAACTGTAAACACCTGGATAAACTAAGTCCATACTGCACAAACACAGAATGTAGATAGAGTTAGGCCCAGTAGGTCATATAACACTTACACTTACGGATGTAGTTAGGCCTAGTGAGCCGTACTACATCTTAACTGTAAACACCTGGATAAACTTAGTCCATACTGCACAAACACAGAATGCAGATAGATTAAGGCCCAGTAGGTCATATTACACTTACACTTACGGATGTAGTTAGACCTAATGAGCCGTACTACATCTTAACTGTAAACACCTGGATAAACTTAGTCCATACTGCACATACACAGAATGCAGATAGATTAAGGCCCAGTAGGTCATATTACACTTACACTTACGGATGTAGTTAGGCCTAGTCAGCCGTACGACATCTTAACTGTAAACACCTGAATAAACTTAGTCCATACTGCACATACACAGAATGTAGATAGAGTTACGCCCAGTAGGTCATGTTTCACTTACACTTACGGATGTAGTTAGGTCTAGTGAGCCGTACTACATCTTAACTGTAAACACCTGGATAAACTTAGTCCATACTGCACATACACAGAATGTAGATAGAGTTAGGCCCAATAGTTCATATTTCACTTACACTTACGGATGTAGTTAGGCCTAGTGAGCCGTACTACATCTTACCTGTAAACACCTCGATAAACTTAGTCCATACTGCACATACACAGAATGCAGATAAAGTCAGGCCCAGTAGGTCATATTACACTTACAATTACGGATGTAGTTAGGCTTAGTGGGCCGTACTACATCTTAACTGTAAACACCTGGATAATCTTAGTTGATACTCCACATACACAGAATGTAGATAGAGTTAGGCCCAGTAGGTCATATTACACTTACACTTACGGATGTAGTTAGGCCTAGTGAGCCGTACTACATCTTAACTGTAAACACCTGGATAAACTTAGTCCATACTGCACAAACACAGAATGTACATAGAGTTAGGCCCAGTAGGTCATATTACACTTACACTTACGGATGTAGTTAGACCTAGTGAGCCGTAGTACATCCTTAACTGTAAACACCTGGATAACCTTAGTCCATACTGCACAAACACAGAATGCAGATAGAGTTAGGCCCAGTAGGTCATATTACACTTACACTTACGGATGTAGTTACGCCTAGTGAGCCGTACTACATCTTAACTGTAAACACATGGATAAACTTAGTCCATACTGCACATACACAGAATGTAGATAGAGTTAGGCCCAGTAGGTCATATTACACTTACACTTACGGATGTAGTTAGGCCTAATGAGCCGTACTACATCTTAACTGTAAACACCTGGATAAACTTAGTCCATACTGCACAAACACAGAATGTGGATAGAGTAAGGCTCAGTAGGTCATATTACACTTACACTTACGGATGTAGTTAGACCTAGTGAGCCGTACTACATCCTTAACTGTAAACACCTCGATAAACTTAGTCCATGCTGAAGAAACACAGAATGCAGATAGAGTTAGGCCCTATAGGTCATATTTCACTTACACTTACGGATGTAGTTAGGCCTAGTGAGCGGTACTACATCTTAACTGTAACCACCTGGATAAACTTAGTCCATACTGCACATACACACAATGCAGATAGAGTTAGACCCAATAGTTCATATTTCACTTACACTTACGGATGTAGTTAGGCCTAGTGAGCCGTACTACATCTTACCTGTAAACACCTCGATAAACTTAGTCCATACTGCACATACACAGAATGCAGATAAAGTTAGGCCCAGTAGGTCATATTACACTTACAATTACGGATGTAGTTAGGCTTAGTGGGCCGTACTACATCTTAACTGTAAACACCTGGATAATCTTAGTTGATACTCCACATACACAGAATGTAGATAGAGTTAGGCCCAGTAGGTCATATTACACTTACACTTACGGATGTAGTTAGGCCTAGTGAGCCGTACTACATCTTAACTGTAAACACCTGGATAAACTTAGTCCATACTGCACAAACACAGAATGTACATAGAGTTAGGCCCAGTAGGTCATATTACACTTACACTTACGGATGTAGTTAGACCTAGTGAGCCGTAGTACATCCTTAACTGTAAACACCTGGATAACCTTAGTCCATACTGCACAAACACAGAATGCAGATAGAGTTAGGCCCAGTAGGTCATATTACACTTACACTTACGGATGTAGTTACGCCTAGTGAGCCGTACTACATCTTAACTGTAAACACATGGATAAACTTAGTCCATACTGCACATACACAGAATGTAGATAGAGTTAGGCCCAGTAGGTCATATTACACTTACACTTACGGATGTAGTAAGGCCTAATGAGCCGTACTACATCTTAACTGTAAACACCTGGATAAACTTAGTCCATACTGCACAAACACAGAATGTGGATAGAGTAAGGCTCAGTAGGTCATATTACACTTACACTTACGGATGTAGTTAGACCTAGTGAGCCGTACTACATCCTTAACAGTAAACACCTCGATAAACTTAGTCCATGCTGAAGAAACACAGAATGCAGATAGAGTTAGGCCCTATAGGTCATATTTCACTTACACTTACGGATGTAGTTAGGCCTAGTGAGCGGTACTACATCTTAACTGTAACCACCTTGATAAACTTAGTCCATACTGCACATACACACAATGCAGATAGAGTTAGACCTAGTAGGTCATATTACACTTACACTTACGGATGTAGTTAGGCCAAGTGAGCCGTACTACATCTTAACTGTAAACACCTGGATAAACTTAGTCCATACTGCACAAACACAGAATGTAGATAGAGTTAGGCCCAATAGGTCATATAACACTTACACTTACGGATCTAGTTAGGCCTAGTGAGCCGTACTACATCTTAACTGTAAACACCTGGGTAAACTTAGTCCATACTGCACAAACACAGAATGTAGATAGAGTTAGGCCCAGTAGGTCATATAACACTTACACTTACGGATGTAGTTAGGCCTAGTGAGCCGTACTACATCTTAACTGTAAAACCTGGGTAAACTAAGTCCATACTGCACAAACACAGAATGTAGTTAGAGTAAGGCCCAGTAGGTCATATTACACTTACACTTACGTATGTAGTTAGACCTAATGAGCCGTACTACATCTTAACTGTAAACACCTGGATAAACTTAGTCCATACTGCACATACACAGAATGTAGATAGAGTTAGGCCCAATACGTCATATTTCACTTACACTTACGGATGTAGTTAGGCCTAGTGAGCCGTACTACATCTTACCTGTAAACAACTGGATAAACTTAGTCCATACTGCACATACACAGAATGCAGATAGAGTTAGGCCCAGTAGGTCATATTACACTTACACTTACGGATGTAGTTAGGCTTAGTGGGCCGTACTTCATCTTAACTGTAAACACATGGATAAACTTAGTCCATACTGCACATACACAGAATGCAGATTGAGTTAGGCCCAGTAGGTCATATTACACTTACACTTACGGATGTAGTTAGGCCTAGTGAGCCGTACTACATCTTAACTGTAAACACCTGGATAAACTTAGTCCATACTGCACATACACGGAATGCAGATAGAGTTAGGCCCAGTAGGTCATATTACACTTACACTTACGGATGTAATTAGGCTTAGTGGGCCGTACTACATCTTAATTGTAAACACCTGGATAAACTTAGTCCATACTGCACATACACAGAATGCAGATAGAGTTAGGCCCAGTAGGTCATATTACACTTACACTTACGGATGTAGTTAGGCCTAGTGAGCCGTACTACATCTTAACTGTAAACACATGGATAAACTTAGTTTATACTGCACAAACACAGAATGAAGATAGAGTTAGGCCCAGTAGGTCATATTACACTTACACTTACGGATGTAGTTAGACCTAGTGAGCCGTACTACATCTTAACTGTAAACACCTGGATAAACTTAGTCCATACTGCACAAACACGGAATGCAGATAGAGTTAGGCCCAGTAGGTCATATTACACTTACACTTACGGATGTAGTTAGGCCTAGTGAGCCGTACTACATCTTAACTGTAAACACCTGGATAAACTTAGTCCATACTGCACAAACACAGAATGTAGATGGAGTTAGGCCCAGTAGGTCATATTACACTTACACTTACGAATGTAGTTAGACCTAGTGAGCCGTACTACATCTTAACTGTAAACACCTGGATAAACTTAGTCCATACTGCACAAACACAGAATGTACATAGAGTTAGGCCCAGTAGGTCATATTACACTTACACTTACGGATGTAGTTAGACCTAGTGAGCCGTAGTACATCCTTAACTGTAAACACCTGGATAACCTTAGTCCATACTGCACAAACACAGACTGCAGATAGAGTTAGGCCCAGTAGGTCATATTACACTTACACTTACGGATGTAGTTAGGCCTAGTGAGCCGTACTACATCTTTACTGTAAACACCTGGGTAAACTAAGTCCATACTGCACAAACACAGAATGTTGTTAGAGTAAGGCCCAGTAGGTCATATTACACTTACACTTACGTATGTAGTTAGACCTAATGAGCCGTACTACATCTTAACTGTAAACACCTGGATAAACTTAGTCCATACTGCATATACACAGAATGTAGATAGAGTTAGGCCCAATAGGTCATATTTCACTTACACTTGCGGATGTAGTTAGGCCTAGTGAGCCGTACTACATCTTACCTGTAAACAACTGGATAAACTTAGTCCATACTGCACATACACAGAATGCAGATAGAGTTAGGCCCAGTAGGTCATATTACACTTACACTTACGGATGTAGTTAGGCCTAGTGAGCCGTACTACATCTTAACTGTAAACACCTGGATAAACTTAGTTTATACTGCACAAACACAGAATGTAGATAGAGTTAGGCCCAGTAGGTCATATTACACTTACACTTACGGATGTAGTTAGACCTAGTGAGCCGTACTACATCCTTAACTGTAAACACCTCGATAAACTTAGTCCATACTGCACAAACACTTTATGCAGATAGAGTTAGGCCCAGTAGGTCTTATTACACTTACACTTACGGATGTAGTTAGGCCTAGTGAGCCGTACTACATCTTAACTGTAACCACCTGGATAAACTTAGTCCATACTGCACATACACACAATGCAGATAGAGTTAGGCCCAGTAGGTCATATTACACTTACACTTACGGATGTAGTTAGGCCAAGTGAGCCGTACTACATCTTAACTGTAAACACCTGGATAAACTTAGTCAATTACTGCACAAACACAGAATGTAGATAGAGTTAGGCCCAATAGGTCATATAACACTTACATTTACGGATGTAGTTAGGCCTAG
This sequence comes from Tegillarca granosa, assembly GCA_029721355.1. NCBI lineage: Eukaryota > Metazoa > Mollusca > Bivalvia > Arcoida > Arcidae > Tegillarca > Tegillarca granosa. Next base: position 2,903,860 of record CM056598.1, on the reverse strand, counting down.
TGAGCCGTACTACATCTTAACTGTAAACACCTGGATAAACTTAGTCCATACTGCACAAACACGGAATGCAGATAGAGTTAGGCCCAGTAGGTCTTATTACACTTACACTTACGGATGTAGTTAGGCCTAGTGAGCCGTACTACATCTTAACTGTAAACACCTGGATAAACTTAGTCCATACTGCACAAACACAGAATGTAGATAGAGTTAGGCCCAGTAGGTCATATTACACTTACACTTACGAATGTAGTTAGACCTAGTGAGCCGTACTACATGTAACTGTAAACACCTGGATAAACTTAGTCCATACTGCACATACACAGAATGCAGATAGAGTTAGGCCCAGTGGGTCATATTACACTTACACTTACGGATGTAGTTAGGCTTAGTGGGCCGTACTACATCTTAACTGTAAACACCTGGATAAACTTAGTCCATACTGCACAAACACAGAATGCAGATAGAGTTAGGCCCAGTAGGTCATATTACACTTACATTTACGGATGTAGTTAGACCTAGTGAGCCGTACTACATCTTAACTGTAAACACCTGGATAAACTTAGTCCATACTGCACAAACACGGAATGCAGATAGAGTTAGGCCCAGTAGGTCTTATTACACTTACACTTACGGATGTAGTTAGGCCTAGTGAGCCGTACTACATCTTAACTGTAAACACCTGGATAAACTTAGTCCATACTGCACAAACACAGAATGTAGATAGAGTTAGGCCCAGTAGGTCATATTACACTTACACTTACGGATGTAGTTAGACCTAGTGGGCCGTACTACATTGTAACTGTAAACACCTGGATAAACTTAGTCCATACTGCACATACACAGAATGCAGATAGAGTTAGGCCCAGTAGGTCATATTACACTTACACTTACGGATGTAGTTAGGCTTAGTGGGCCGTACTACATCTTAACTGTAAACACCTGGATAAACTTAGTTTATACTGCACAAACACAGAATGTAGATAGAGTTAGGCCCAGTAGGTCTTATTACACTTACACTTACGGATGTAGTGAGACCTAGTGAGCCGTACTACATCTTAACTGTAAACACCTGGATAAACTTAGTCCATACTGCACAAACACAGAATGCAGATAGAGTTAGGCCCTGTAGGTCATATTACACTTACACTTACGGATGTAGTTAGGCCTAGTGAGCCGAACTACATCTTAACTGTAAACACCTGGATAAACTTAGTCCATACTGCACAAACACAGAATGTAGATAGAGTTAGGCCCAGTAGGTCATATTACACTTACACTTACGGATGTAGTTAGACCTAGTAAGCCGTACTACATCTTAACTGTAAACACCTGGATAAACTTAGTCCATACTGCACAAACATAGAATGCAGATAGAGTTAGGCCCAGTAGGTCATATTACACTTACACTTACGGATGTAGTGAGGCCTAGTGAGCCGTACTACATCTTATCTGTAAACACCTGGATAAACTTAGTCCATACTGCACAAACACAGAATGCAGATAGAGTTAGGCGCAGTAGGTAATATTACACTTACACTTACGGATGTAGTTAGGCCTAGTGAGCCGTACTACATCCTTAACTGTAAACACCTGGATAAACTTAGTCCATACTGCACATACACACAATGCAGATAGAGTTAGGCCCAATAGGTCATATTACACTTACACTTACGGATGTAGTTAGACCTAGTGAGCCGTACTACATCCTTAATTGTAAACACCTGGATAAACTTAGTCCATACTGCACAAACACAGAATGCAGATAGAGTTAGGCCCAGTAGGTTATATTACACTTACACTTACGGATGTAGTTAGGCCTAGTTAGCCGTACTACATCCTTAACTGTAAACACCTGGATAAACTTAGTCCATACTGCACAAATACAGAATGTAGATAGAGTAAGGCCCAGTAGGTCATATTACACTTACACTTACGGATGTAGTTAGGCCTAGTGAGCCGTACTACATCCTTAACTTTAAACACCTAGTACGGCTCACTAGGCCTAACTACATCCGTAAGTGTAAGTGTAATATGACCTACTGGGCCTAACTCTATCTACATTCTGTGTTTGTGCAGTATGGACTTAGTTTATCCAGGTGTTTACAGTTAAGATGTAGTACGGCTCACTAGACCTAACTACATCCGTAAGTGTAAGTGTAATGTGACCTACTGGGCCTAACTCTATCTACATTCTGTGTTTGTGCAGTATGGACTAAGTTTATCCAGGTGGTTACAGTTAAGATGTAGTACGGCTCACTAGACCTAACTACATCCGTAAGTGTAAGTGTAATGTGACCTACTGGGCCTAACTCTATCTACATTCTGTGTTTGTGCAGTATGGACTTAGTTTATCCAGGTGTTTACAGTTAAGATGTAGTACGGCTCACTAGACCTAACTACATCCGTAAGTGTAAGTGTAATGTGACCTACTGGGCCTAACTCTATCTACATTCTGTGTTTGTGCAGTATGGACTTAGTTTATCCAGGTGTTTACAGTTAAGATGTAGTACGGCTCACTAGACCTAACTACATCCGTAAGTGTAAGTGTAATATGACCTACTGGGCCTAACTCTATCTACATTCTGTGTTTGTGCAGTATGGACTTAGTTTATCCAGGTGTTTACAGTTAAGATGTAGTACGGCTCACTAGGCCTAACTTCATCCGTAAGTGTAAGTGTTATATGACATACCGGGCCTAACTCTATCTACATTCTGTGTTTGTGCAGTATGGACTAAGTTTGTCCAGGTGTTTACAGTTAAGATGTAGTACGGCTCACTAGGCCTAACTACATCCGTAAGTGTAAGTGTAATATGACCTACTGGGCCTAACTCTATCTAAATTCTGTGTTTGTGCAGTATGGACTAAGTTTGTCCAGGTGTTTACAGTTAAGATGTAGTACGGCTCACTAGGCCTAACTACATCCGTAAGTGTAAGTGTAATTTGACCTACTGGGCCTAACTCTATCTACATTCTGTGTTTGTGCAGTATGGACTAAGTTTATCCAGGTGTTTACAGGTAAGATGTAGTACGGCTCACTAGGCCTAACTGCATCCGTAAGTGTAAGTGTAATATGACCTACTGGGCCTAACTCTATCTGCATTCTTTGTATATGCAGTATGGACTCAGTTTATCCAGGTGTTTACAGTTAAGATGTAGTACGGCTCACTAGGTCTAACTACATCCGTGAGTGTAAGTGTAATATGACCTACTGGGCCTTACTCTATCTGCATTCTGTGTATGTGCAGTATGGACTAAGTTTATCCACATCTTAACTGTAAACACCTGGATAAACTTAGTCCATACTGCACATACACAGAATGCAAATAGAGTTAGGCCCAGTCGGTCATATTACACTTACACTTACGGATGTAGTTAGGCCTAGTGAGCCGTACTACATCCTTAACTTTAAACACCTAGTATGGCTCACTAGGCCTAACTACATCCGTAAGTGTAAGTGTAATATGACCTACACGGCCTAACTCTATCTACATTCTGTGTTTGTGCAGTATGGACTTAGTTTATCCAGGTGTTTACAGTTAAGATGTAGTACGGCTCACTAGACCTAACTACATCCGTAAGTGTAAGTGTAATATGACCTACTGGGCCTAACTTTATCTACATTCTGTGTTTGTGCAGTATGGACTAAGTTTATCCAGGTGTTTACAGTTAAGATGTAGTACGGCTCACTAGGCCTAACTACATCCGTAAGTGTAAGTGTAATATGACCTACACGGCCTAACTCTATCTACATTCTGTGTTTGTGCAGTATGGACTTAGTTTATCCAGGTGTTTACAGTTAAGATGTAGTACGGCTCACTAGACCTAACTACATCCGTAAGTGTAAGTGTAATATGACCTACTGGGCCTAACTCTATCTACATTCTGTGTTTGTGCAGTATGGAATAAGTTTATCCAGGTGTTTACAGTTAAGATGTAGTACGGCTCACTAGGCCTAACTACATCCGTAAGTGTAAGTGTTATATGACCTACTGGGCCTAACTCTATCTACATTCTGTGTTTGTGCAGTATGGACTAAGTTTGCCCAGGTGTTTACAGTTAAGATGTAGTACGGCTCACTAGGCCTAACTACATCCGTAAGTGTAAGTGTAATATGACCTACTGCGCCTAACTCTATCTACATTCTGTGTTTGTGCAGTATGGACTAAGTTTATCCAGGTGTTTACAGGTAAGATGTAGTACGGCTCACTAGGCCTAACTACATCCGTAAGTGTAAGTGTAATATGACCTACTGGGCCCAACTCTATCTGCATTCTGTGTATGTGCAGTATGGACTAAGTTTATCCAGGTGTTTACAGTTAAGATGTAGTACGGCTCACTAGGTCTAACTACATCCGTAAGTGTAAGTGTAATATGACCTACTGGGCTTACTCTATCTGCATTCTGTGTATCTGCAGTATGGACTAAGTTTATCCACATCTTAACTGTAAACACCTGGACAAACTTAGGCCATACTGCACATACACAGAATGCAGATAGAGTTAGGCCCAGTAGGTCATATTACACTTACACTTACGGATGTAGTTAGGCCTAGTGAGCCGTACTACATCTTAACTGTAAACACCTGGATAAACTTAGTCCATACTGCACATACACAGAATGCAGATAGATTAAGGCCCAGTAGGTCGTTTTACACGTTTACTGTAATACAAGAATAGAGTTAGGCCCACTACTGCTAAATTGGATTTTATGTGTAGAAAACGTAAAAAAAAAAAACTGGGTAAGTTGGATTCAAAGATGCCGAGTTTTAAGTCATCTATAGGAGCAGTATTACAGGAGGTCACTAAGCTCAAAGCGTAAACATCAGACGCACGGTCAACACATAAAAGAGCATGGGTGAATGCAGTGGAATAAACAACCTGTGAAACAAAGTTTGACGTACCACGTGCCCAGAGACGAAATTGGAAGAACGCAATGAGCAACAATACAACACTGAGATAGAACAATCACGGAGGATTGAGTAACGGTCTTATCAATGACATTGTAAATATTTATGTAAAAAGTGATTCTATTTATGGTGGCTTATTTCTGACATATATGATGGCTTATTTCTGACATCGACATGGTTTAAGTCGACATAAAAAATATCTCAACATGTCGACTTAATATCTTGACAAGTCGAGATAATATCATGGAAAGTTGTGATACCAAGATAAAAAGTTGAAATAAGTAACACGACTTGTCGCGATAAAAATAAGTCGAGATATCGAGATAATTATCACGACTGATCAGCATAAGTATCGCAGCTTGTCGTGTTACTAAAAAGTTGTGATACCAAGATAAATAACACGACATGCCGCTTATGTCCCATAAGTTACAAAAAATAATAAGTCGCGATATCGAGATAATTATCACGACTGGTCAACATAAGTATCGCGCCATGTCATGTTATTTATCTCAACTTTTCATTTCATCTCTTTTTCTATTTTCTTACGGAACTCGCCGTTGCATTTGTATGGTGGCTTATTTCTGACATCGACATAATTTTAGTCGACATAAAATTATCTCGACATGTCGACTTATTATCTTGACAAGTCAAGATAATATCATAACAAGTTTTGATACCAAAATAAAAAGTTGAGATATATAACACGACATGCTGTGATACTTACGTTCCATAAGTTACAAAAATAAGTCGCGATATCAAGATAATTATCACGACTCGTCAACATGAGTATCGCGACATGGCGTGTTATCTTTCTCGACTTTTTATTTTGATATCACAACTTTCCATGATATTATCTCGACTTGTCAAGATATAAAGTAGACATGTCGAGATAATTTTATGTCGACTAAAATTATGTCGATGTCAGAAATAAACCACCACATTTGTTATTTCTTCCATTTTTTTTTTATTTTTTATTTTTTTTTATTTTTTATTTATTTTTTTTTATTTTTTTTTTTTTTGTTGTTTCTTTTTCTTGTTTGTAACGGCATTGGCAAATTTCGCGCTTAAAATGTCATAATTTTTCGCTAAAAATTTCAGATATTTTTGTTAATAATTTCAGAATTATTCTTGTAAATAGACAGATATTTCTCAAATTCTTGATTTTCAAAATTTTTTTTTACGCGATATGATGATAATATACCATTCTCACACGGATATACTAGTATATGTAATTTAACAGTAGGCCGGGTTATTCTTAGTCTTAACTACGCCTGACTTACGTTTTTTTTCATGCATCCCAGGTACGACTCTGGATGTACGACAGACGTTGTAACGCCGACGTAACTGTTTTACGACTGGCCATTTTGTGTCTCCTTTATGCACTTGGTCCCTAAGGATTATTTTTCGGATTACATCACTCCTGTTAAATCTGAAAGTACATGTAATTATAATTTTTGGTTCACCATAAAAGGTAAGGTTTTTATGTTAGCCATGATTTATTGTTTTTTATGGTGCACATCAGAGGGTTCTTTGTATAGCTCACCTGACGCATTTAGTGAGTTTGAGTCAGAATATATTGATTTGTCAGGTTTCTATAAGTATGTTTGTTTAACAGGCGAGTTTTTAATAGTATAATATCTAGTAGGGTAGATACAGATTTACCTTATAATGAAATTAATTTATTTGGTGCTGTTAATCAGTTTTCTGTTGCAGATAATTCAAAATGATTACAGTTGCCCGTATATAGGGCATACAAAGATACAAAAGTAAATAATTAAGAGTATCATTTGTTAAATTTTGGTAAATAGAATAATTTAGTTATTTTTAATGGACGTGTTGGTGAGAACATGTTTATTGATAATTTTACTACTAATAAATCTAGTGTTGTTGATTACTTTAACGGTTCCTTAGACTGTCTTAACTTTGTACATAATTTTTCTAATTTAGATTTTAGTAAACTTTTTGCTGACACACCTTTTCTTTTATTATGTTAATATTAATGTTACACAAAGTGTTAATACAGGTAATTATGTTGTTGAAGTTGTTAATACATGTATTAGAAGTTATACAGGTTTTTGGCAGGTTACACGGCTCCATCTACCCTGTCAAAGATTTATGTACCCTGAGTCACAGGCGAAGGGTACATTATTCTTTGACAGGGTACATGGGACAGTGAAACCTGCTATAAATCTGTATAACGTATTTGTCACCCTTCAAAGCAACATATTAACAACCAGTGAAAAAAATAAATAAAGCAATTACATTTACTAACATTTTATGTATCAACAATTCGTTTTGACATTTTTGTACTCTATAACTGAATAGAAATTTTTGCAAGGATTGCCAAACTAAAAGGGTCTACATGAGTACTAAACCTTCTTTAGTGCTCAGGGACCTTGAGGCACCATAAAGACTGCAAACAAAAATATACTGAAGATGTCATCAACAAAATGTTAGAGTTTTTCATAGACAAGATATTCAAACAAACAATCGGTAAACCATTGGGCACAAATTGTGCACCTTTGCTGGCTAATTGGTTACTTAATCTATGTGAATAAAAGATACAGATATATAGAAGACGTTCTGTCTCTAAATAATCCCAAATTTGAAGAAAATGTGAATGTCAACTATCCAATTGAGCTTTAAACACAAGATACAACTGATTCTTCATGTTCTGCTTCATATTTGGACTTATACCTCAGTTATGACTCTCGCGAAAGGTTACATCTGAAGCTAAATGTATACCACAATCATGATGACTTCCATGTTGCCAGCTCTCCCTTATTCTTTTTTTTTTTTTTTTTTTTTTTTTTTTTTTTTTTTTTTTTTTTTTTTTTTTTTGCAGTGATATCCCTGCTTCTCGGATGTATATGTTTTATAATACGGTATTGTAGTGCTGGTTTCCACAACGGAAATTTCTACGACAAAGTATGCAGCTTACGATTGAATTGTTGACACAAGAATATTACATGCCTAGGCTAATCAAGATCATTAAAAAGTTTTATGGTGATCATCACAATATTGTTGATAATTATAAAGTCACTGTATCCAAACTTATACTTAATACATTGACTTACCATAGTTCCATGTTCCCTTCAGACTTTGCACGTGACGAGTGTTGCTAGCTAGACAGGAGTTGCTTATTCTTCCGGAGCACCTGCATAGCCTCACTTCCTTGATGGACGTTTACGTGTATTACTCAATTTTTCAGCTTTCAATTTTTTATTTGGACAGTGACTGGTATGTTTGTGTTTTATTCATGGAAGGTAAAAAAATATTTCACGTTTACTGCTTTTGATATAGAAAGGAGAGGCCTGTGTAAATGTTTCAGAAACTTGATCAATATGTATCATAAAACAAAATTTAGAATTAAGGTAGATAGTTTTATGATACATTGATCAAGTTTCTGAAACATTTACTGGTAATACTACATTTAAATTATTTTAGTTAGAAACATTTATATTCAGCTTCAATAGTTTACAATAATCTGAAAAAAAACAGTTCTTCCTTAAATTCAAACATAGTACAGTGTCATAAGCATATAACAGTAACAAAAATTTTATGAAAATGTCAAATACATTTTCTATTTCATTATCAACTGTTGTTAATCCATTTACATTATTATCAACAAAAAAAAACTTCTATGTCATTTAAATAAATAACAAATAAAACAAGAGGCCCAAGATGGCCCTAATTTGCTCACCTGAGTTTAAATGTAACTGGTATGTCTTGATAATACCTAGTAATTCATAACATGTTGCCTCAATAGAAGTTGTTTCAGATAACCTAATTTTTATTGTTTTGGTTTTTAGCTATATAGGTCACTGTGACCTACTTTTAGTAGCCAAAGCTACCAGAAACACAAATGAGAATGGCAATGGTCTGAAGGTTTATTGACTAATATGAATGAAATGTGACAAGTAAAGTCTGAGAAGAAGTCTTTTGATGGATGTATGGATGGATGGCAGAGTTCCTATCCATAACAAAAGCTCACATGAGCAATTTTCAGATCCGGATTAAAGACTTTACAGATTTGACACATTAATTCAAATATTTCAAAAAAAAAAGGTAAAATTTAACTGCAAATTATTTTTAAAAAAAATTGTTCAATTAATTTAAATAATGTCACATAACAATGATTTTGTAAAACAAAAAAAAAAAAAACAAAAACAAAACAAAAAAACAAAAAAAAATTCAAAGTTTTAGCTAAATCTTCATATCAGTATCACATGTATTTCAAAAATAATAATTCACTAAAAAAGTAAAAATTCATAACATCTCTTCCATGCACCATTGCATTGTAAGTCATAAAGTTCAGAATTAAAAAAAAATGTAGCCTCAGTGGGATTTGAACCCTCGACCCTTGGGTTGCTAGAATTGAAAAAGAAAAAGGTAGGAAAAAGCGACTTGTATTTTACAGAATTTCATGGATATTGTTAAACATATGTTTCTTCACATAAGAAAATGATGTTTGGAAAAAGAGTTCACCTAAATTGATTAATATTGTAATTTTGGTAAAAAGTACATTTGTGAATATTTACAATGTATAAAAAATAAACGCAAAAACATGTAACCTAATTTTTCACAAAATTGTTGGAATTCACAAACTTGGTTTATAAGATGCTTTAGATGCCAAATATCAAATCAGATTTTATCTCAGTGAAGTGAGTTTGGAGAAAAAATTTTTTTTAGGTTTTCAACTATTTAGGTCAATGTAGCTATGGCAACCTAAAAAGTAAAAATTCAAAAATTTCTTCCATGCACCATTGTAATTCATAAAAATTCAGAAAATAAAAAAAAGAAAAGAAAAAAAAATGTGGCTCCACTGGGATTTGAACCCTCGACCCTTGGGTTGCAAAATCACATGTATTTCAAAAAAAAAAAAAAATTACACTAAAAATTCATAAAATCTCTTCCTTGCACCATTGTAAGTCAAAATATTCAGAAAAAAAAAATTAAAAAAAAAGTGGCTCCACTGGGATTTAAACCCTCGACCCTTGGGTTGCAAGAATTGAAAATGAAAAAGGCCGAAAAAAGCGACTTGTGCTTTACAGAATTTCATGAAAATTGTCAAACATATGTTTCTTCACATAAGAAAATGATGTTTGGTTAAAGAGTTCACCTAAATTTATTCATTAGTGTAATTTTTGTAAAAAAAGTACTATTTACAAAATACAAAAAATAAACGCAAAAACGCGTAACCTAATTTTTCACAAAAATTATTGAAATTCACAAACTTGGTAAATAAGACGCCGTAGATGCCAAATATCACATCAGATTTTATCTCAGTGAAGTGGTTTTGGAGAAGAAGATTTTTTTAAGTTTTTAACTATGTAGGTCATTGTGACCTACATTTGGTAGCTATGGCAACCAAAAACACAAATCTGAAAGGCAATGTTCTATAGATGCTTTTGACCAAGTTTAAACAAAATGTGACCAGAGGTTTCTGAGAAAAATTCGTTTGAAGCAATTGTTGACGGACGGACGGACGGACGACGGAGGGTATGCCTCTATTGATACCAATAGCTCACATGAGCACTTTGTGCTCAGGTGAGCTAAAAAGAGTATAATTGTCCCCTTGTCTAACACCAATACTCAGAATATATTTTTTTATTTAAATCATCTAAATGGTTTTAATTTTAAATGGTTATACAAAATCAAGCTTTGCTGAATGTGACTGATGTAAGTAATATCTGGTTATCCTAAACATTTAGTAGCAAAATATGTTTAGTCAAATGTATTAAACAAAGATTATGTGATCAATTTATACAACTTTGGAATAGTGATATCAATAATTCATCTAAGGGAATATCTTATAGGTTATTCGTTGATAATTTTGTAAAAAGCAATATTATTTATTATTTATTATCTAACATTTCTATCAAAGAAAAGAGTTTTAAGAAAATTTAGAACTAGCAATCAGAAACAGGCCGTTGGGCAAACAGACCAAGGTCTAATAGAACATATACTTTGTGTTCTGAAGATATTGGCGACGAATTTCCATATATAATGCTTTTAAAAGTATAAATGAAATTAGAAAACAATATATACCATATTATTATAGAAATAATCTAAATTTTTTTGAAATATTATTTTTTAACTTTCAACCAAGAAATTGTAATTGTTGAACAATGTATGTAAATTTATGAATGTTATGTTTGAGAGAGAGTCAGTCCTCTGGGTTAATTTTTGTTTTGCTTTGAGTCACACATACTGAATTGTTATATATGTATTTATATATTAAGGTGTTCTCTGTATTGTAAAAACTACAATTTACAGGAAAACGAATTTGAATTTGATAGTAATTTTTTGTTGATGGCCCATCAACCCGTGATTAAAAGTTCATTGAACCCATAGCCTCTAGGTTTATTAGAAAACGTCAAAAAGTCCTATTTTTAATGTTAGTTTGCTGTTCTTTATTGATTATCAAAACACCTAACAACAGTATATTGCTATCAGATTTACATATAGCTACTGTTACAAACATAAACACTTACACACGATATTTTTACGTTTCTAACATTAGAAAGTTAGCTTTTGAATGAATTATTAAAGAAATGTTATCAAATTAAACAACCTCAAGGAAGTAAATAGACCTTAATGTATCTCTTTCATTAAGATATTATTATATCAATAGTGACATGTGTTAAAAATAATTCATGACGATTACGTCAGTGCCAAAAAATACACAGTAAACACAAAAAATAAAAAACAAACAAACAAAAGAAAGAAAACAAAAAATAATTAAAAAATAAACAAACGAATCATGTAGATCGTCAACAAATTATACAACATTTAACAAGGTTAGCTATTAGCTGTAACATTTTAAATAGGTAAATGATATGAAATTGATGTGAACTTCATACGATTTTAAAAAAGGGTTCAAAATAATTGGTGGTTAGTAGCTAAATCCATCCATGCACTTAAAACTAAACACTAAGTCTTGTATACATTGCATTTAATTAAGTTTTACAAATATCTCTTGATATAACCCCTTTCTTTGATTGGCGATAATAAATGTTGAGAAAATGGCAGATGTTAAAGTACGACAACTGATTTTCAAAACTAATTTTTCATGGCCACATGAGCATGCAAGATAATGATATATGATTTTTAAAAATTTTCTAAAGACAAAGTTTTTACGTCCGTTTATTTATATTCTGTTACACGCAATGAACAACAAAGTGTTCCAGAAAAGTCAATATGCACTAATTTTATTTTTAACGTGTTTCTGTTGGCTCATATGCGTTGTAGACATATAAAACATATGTATGAAACAAGAGGCCCATAAGCCTTAACGCTCACGTGAGGATATGTCCAAAATTGTTTGCAAAGTGCAATAGACAATATATTAAGTACAGAAACACAAAACTTAATCAGAAATATATCCAGTCAATTTCATTTATAAGTAGCTTATATATATAAAACAAATACCAGTTAAATTTTGATGTGCCAGATGTGCACATTTCGGAAAGTCATTCCTCATCAGTGACACCAAAAAATTTGATGGATAAAAACATAAGCCAAACAATTGGAAATTAATGAATCTAAAGTTCCAAAATTATATAAATCCAAATTCAGCTAAGGAATGCTTTGCATGAGGGAACAGAACTTAGTTTTAAATTAATTTCAAAATTGAAAACGGCTGAAAATTTTGCCAAATGGTACCTTTTCTGACAGAATAAAGTTCTGCCTACTGAGTTATGGATACACTCGGGGAGTTTAACTCCACCAGCAGCGGTACCCGCTCAGGGGTAGTAAATATATTAAACAAATACCAGTAAAATTTTGATGTGCCAGATGTGCACATTTCGGAAATGTAATATACATGAAGTAACTGTAGTGCAATGAATAATTTCCAAATAATTAACCAATTTTAGTATACTTATGCAGCTATGTCCTTGACCTTTGAACATATATGGCCTCTCACCATATATGATTGTCATGTCAATACCTCAGCTACAATATTCTATTATACATGCCTATACAAAAAGTTAATAGTTTTCTAGTTAATTAGCAATTTAAGACTTCTTTTGCAGCTGTGACCTTGACCTTTCATAATATGGCCTTGAACCATATTTCAAAATGATTGTCATGTCAATACCTACAATATTCTAATATGCAAGTCTTTACAAAAAGTTAATAGTTTTCAAGATAATTAGCAATTTTAGTCTGCTTTTGTAGCTGTGACCTTGACCTATGAACATATGACCTTGTACCATATATCAGAATGACAGCTGTCGCAATACCTACAATATTCTAATATACGAGTCTTTACAAAAAGTTAATAGTTTTCAAGATAATTAGCAATTTTAGTCTGCTTTTGCAGCTGTGACCTTGACCTTTCAACATATGACTTTGAACCGTATATCTAAATGATTGTCTTGTCAATACCTGCAATATTCTGATATACATGCCTATAAAAAAAAGTTAATAGTTTTCAAGATATTGTGACAAACATTTAATTTTTAGCAAAATCCCCACTCAGTGCCTTACCATTTCCCCACTTTGAGCCCAATGACTACCATTTGTGCAAATCTGAAACTAGATGACCTAAGGATGTTATAAATGAAATAATAAGGTATATCTCTTGTAGATTCAGAGGAAAAGATTTTTAAAGTTTATCACAATTTCCCCCTTAAGGGGCCCCAATGGAACATAACTTCTTCATTTGTGCAATTTGAAAGGGCTTCACCCAGGCTTGATGGTTACCAAGTTTCATTTGGCCCAGTGGTTTTGGAGGAGAAGATTAAAATGTAAAAAGTTTTCGCACGACGATGAATAGCAATAGCTCAGGTGAGCTAATAAAGTAAGTGTACATCCTGTGTTGTTGTAATCTCTCACACTGTTACATATAACCAATACTGTGTTATACTTATTTATTTAATACAATAAGTTAGGTGTGAACTGTGATGATATATAAAAAATGTCACGCTATTGGTCACAGTATTTTCAATCAGCCTTTTGTAATATCAGGGAAGCTTTAGCATAAATATATAACAAACTTTCGGTTAATTTTTGGTTTTTACACGTTTAATAAAGGCTTACTCGTGTATTTAAAGACAATCTGCTATCGGATCGTTAACATGTATACAGCGAGTCTATTTTTATATAAGAGTTGTCGTGACAAATAAAGCGTGGGAAGGCTTAATTTGATACGAAAGCTTAGAGCTCTGGTTTTCTCTGTATTACCACCACAAACTTTGTGCAGACAAAACAATAACACAAAGTATTATATACGTGGAATTAATTACAAAGCTATTTAATCTTATAATTAACAAAAACGAAAATAATTTGTGTGTTTCTTTGTTCGTTGTTGATCTTATGAAAACCAGTGTATCACCAGATGGGTAAAGTTAGCTACTAGTAACTGGCTACTTGTAGAAGAAAAGTTAGCTACTAGTAGCTAGCTACTTGTGGAAGAAAAGTTAGCTACTAGTAACCGGTTACTTGAACGATTAAAGATAAATACTAGCAATTATTTCTAGTTAGCTTTTATTTACTCATTTACTGATAAAAACAAATAAATGTTTACCGTGTGTAATTTGGTCTTGATCAGAGCTTTCGCAGATATGTTCCTTCAGCATAAGTTTTCTTGTATCACGACTATAGTACACAGATTATTTAAAAATAACTGTTTCACGTAACAATTAAACATTTTGCATCTAATGATATAAAATATTTAGACATTAAAGCCTTCATACGCACGGATACGCTTACGCAATCCGACTGGGGTTTAGTTTTAACTATTAACTTTTTGTATAGGCGTGTACATTAGAATATTGTAGGTATTGACATGACGATCATTTTGATATATGAATCAATGTCATATGTTGAAAGGTTAAGGTCACAGCTGCAGAAGAAGACTTAAATTGCTAATTATCTTGAAAATTATTAACTTTTTGTATAGGTATGTATATGAGAATATTGTAGGTATTGACATGACGATCATTTTGATATATAGTTCAAGGTCATATGTTGAAAGGTCAAGGTCACAGCTGCAGAAGAAGACTTAAATTGCTTTTTATCTTGAAATCTATTAACTTTTTATAGAGGCATGTATATTAGACTATTGTAGGTATTGACATGACGATCATTTTGATATATGGTTCAAGGTCATATGTTGAAAGGTCAAGGTCACAGCTACTTTAAAAAGACTTAAATTGCTAATCATCTTTGAAAACTATTTGTATAGGCATGTATATTAGAATATTTAAGGTATTGACATGATGATCATTTTGATATTTGGGTCAGGGTCATATGTTGAAAGACCAAGGTCACAGCTGCAGAAGATGACTTTACTTGCAAATTATCTTGAAAGCTATTAATTTTATGCATAGGCATGTAAATTAGAATATTGTAGGTATTAACATGACAATCATATATGGTTTGAGGTCATACATTGTATATGTTCAAAGGTCAAGGACATAGCTGCATAAGTGTATTGAAATTGATTAATGATTTGGAAATTATTCATTGCACTTCAGTTACTTCGTGCATATTATATAAGCTACTTATAAATGAAATGTGAGTGGATATTTTTAATTAAGTTTTATGGGAGTTCTTAACTTGAGAAAACTTTTAAAGTTTCTGTACTTAATATATTGTCTATTGCACTTTGCAAACAATATTGGACATATCTTCAGGTGAGCGTTAAGGCCCATGGGCCTCTTGTTATTTTAAAGATATTTAATATTTATATCATTATAAAGGATATTCAATTCTGCATCTAATGATACAAAATATTTAGACATTAAAGCCTTCATACACACGCATACGCTTACGCAATCCGACTAGGGTTTAGTTTTTGGTGTAGATTTCTATGATTTTTCATATTCAGTGCGAGTAGCCGGTTTTTTATATTTAAGATATTTAATATTTATTTATATCATTATAAAGGATATTCAATTCTGCATCTAATGATATAAAATATTTAGACATTAAAGCCTTCATACGCACGCATACGCTTACGCAATCCAACTGGGGTTTAGTTTTATGTGTAGATTTCTTTGATTTTTTATATTCAGTGCGAGTAGCCGGTTTTTTATTTTAAAGATATTTAATATTTATTTATATCATTATAAAGGATATTCAATTCTGCATCTAATGATATAAAATATTTAGACATTAAGGCCTTCATACGCACGCATACGCTTACGCAATCCCACTGGAGGGTAGTTTTTGGTGTAGATTTCTATGATTTTTCATATTCAGTGCGAGTAGCTGGCTATCTATTTTAAAGATATTCAATATTTATTTATATCATTATAAAAGATATTCAATTCTGTATCTAATGATACCAAATACTTAGACATTTAACTCTTCTTATGAACATATATGCTTTCACATTGCTGAGTTACCCGTATGGATTTGTAAACAAGTACATAATGTACTGAAAGCCGTGCTAGATGAATAAATAAATAGGATAAATGAATAAATTGAAATAGTAGGCATTTTTTTTTTAAATTGCCACAAGTATTTTAAATAATTGAAAACAATCCTTTTTGTTGGTTATAGTAATTCTGTAATGCATATGAAACAAGAGATCCAATGGGTCTGATGCGTTCACCCGATCTGTAATCTTTTGGTTAAAATCATTTATTTTTAAAATAAATTTCACTTTATTATTTTTAGCAAATATTAATGATGGAAGTCATAAAACAATAAAATTTTGTAGCAAAATATCTTTTAAGAAGCTTGGTTATTGTGAATTTAAAAGAAGCCTAAGCATCAAAAAGAAATTCTTTAATATCAGAAAGATCAGCATCTTTGAAATCGTAAAACATTGTAAAAAAAATAATTTGCTTTAAATTGTATTAATAAATGGCAAAGAAAGAGAGAGAGAGAGAGAGAGAGAGAGAGAGAGAGAGAGAGAGAGTGACTAAAGTTAATGACCTTGACCTTGACCTTGAAGGGCATTGCAAGAAAAGGGTAACTAAGTTTCGCAATATGAACAAACTATAGAATAAAGACCCCCTTGTCTCTCCCCTCTCTATGTACGCATGTCTGTGTATGTGTGTAAAAACAGGAAGAGAAAATACGTGTCTTTTGTGAACATGGAAGGGAATTTTGGCTGCTGTAATTGGTTTCTGTACATTAATCAGTTAGTTATGGCTTTGTTGTCATCCTAATTAATTTTGTGAATGGTATCAAGTTTATGAAATGCTTTAAAACAAAATGCCTATATGACCTGTGCCGTAAAAATGACCTTTTTTGTAACTGGCTTTTAAACAGCTAAGGTCAGACACAATTTTAATACTCATCAAACAAGGTTTTTCTAAATATATATCTTAAACTTTGGCCAAGAAAAGAGCGTTTTGAAATACATGACAAAAGTAACTCCGGACTTACATATTCAGAAAATTAAGTAAATAAGAAATTTAAAATTAAAAATATGTACTAAATCGTACGAAAAAAAATCTTTAATATCTATTCATCTGTTGTTTTATTTAAAGTTAATGTGGCTATCTTAGCATCCAAGGATATATCTCACCAATTTGGACTTACTTTTGCTTGGTTAAATCTGGGTTTTTCAAATTGTAGACTTTTAATAAAACCTTATTTGCTTATTTTCAGAAAAATTGGTCAACATAATATTTATTTTAGAAAACACAGTTAAATAGCTAGACATCTACTTACAATGTGAACCAATTGATCCATAAATAAACCTGTAATGTTTTAATTGTGTTTGTATATATAGTAAGAATCTTCAGATGGTCATGTCAGACACAATTTTTAATTTATAAAATGATAATCAAAGAAAAAAATACAAGAATATAAACAGTTAAAAAGAAATTGAAGCTGAAAAATGTACTCAAAATTGGAAACAGCCAAAGTCACCGTGAGTACACCATAAAGACATAGAAAAGAAACAAAAGGCATATAACACATATAAGGCTCTCTGTCGGTAACATTCGTTAAATAATTCTCTTTTTCTTCCAACGTTTGTAAATTTATACGCAAGAATTATCTATTTTTCGGATTTCTCTTTTTGTCTGAGGTCAATGCCATCCCCATTTATCGATTATTTGCATGGCAATTTAATCAACAAGGTCATACAAAGCAAATGTATATTTATCTTAACTACAATTCACTTTTGGTTGCACAGACGGACAGTGGTGAATCATGGTTGTGTCGCTACCTACTGATTGTATTACTGTGAGCTCGCCCAAAGTTTTTGATATCTTGCCTATTGCTTTATTTTTCTTCAATGAAAATCAAATTAATATTAAATTCTAAAAAAAAATAATTTGTTAATTTTTTATCACAAAATGAAGGTAACATTACGTACTACATTTTCCATGTAGATTGTTTTGGCGGTCAACCAGTAAACATCCGACTGTTGCAAAATTACCAAACGGGAGGATAAACATGCTAATTGCTCTTAGAGTAATAAACCGACTGAAATGATAAAAATTTAATACAAAACGTGTCCTCCTCTTTGATAGCGTAAGCATTTAAGTACATTGCTTCATGCACATTCATAAAACTCGTATCTCAGTACCTTCAGTACTTTCATCCACCTTCAATCCAAATCTTTTGTATACAAATAAATTCATATAATCCAAAGGGCTTATATCGTTAAACGCATCAAACTAAACCACAGTGGGATTTCGTAAGCGTATGCGTACGTATGAAGGCTTTAATGTCAGCTCAGGTGAGCTAAAAAGCCAGCTGCTCGCGCTGAATGTGAAAAATCATAGAAATCAACACCAAAAACTATCCCCAGTCGGATTGCGTAAGCGTATGCGTGCGTATGAAGGCTGTAATATCTCAATATTTGGTATCATTAGATGCAGAATTGAATATCCTTGATCATAATTGGATAAATATTGAATATCTTTGAAATAAAAAGACAGCTACTCGCAATGAATGTGAAAAAACATAGAAATCTACACCAAAAACTATCCCCAGTCGGATTGCGTAAGCTTATCCGTGCGTATGTAGGCTGTAATGTCTAAATATTTGGTATCATTACATGCAGAATTGAATATCCTTGATCATGATTGAATAAATATTGAATATCTTTGAAACAAATAGCCAGCTACTCGCAATGAATGTGAAAAATTATAGAAATCTACACTAAAAACTATCCCCAGTCGGATTGCGTAAGCGTATGCGTGCGTATGAAGGCTGTAATGTCTAAATTTTTGGTATCATTAGATGCAGATTTAAATATCCTTGATTATGATGTAAATAAATATTTAATATCTTTGAAATAAATAGCCAGCTACTCGCAATGAATGTGAAAAATCATAGAAATCTACATTAAAAACTATCCCCAGTCGGATTGCGTAAGCGTATCCGTGCGTATGAAGGCTGTAATGTCTAAATATTTGGTATCATTAGATGCAGAATGTTTAATTGTTACGTTAAACAGTTGTTGTTTTGAAATATTTGTGTACTACATTCGTGATACAAGAAAACGTATGTTGAAGGAATATATCTGCGAAAGCTGTGATCAAGACCAAATTACACACGATAAACATTTATTTGTTTTTATCAGTAAATAAGTAAATAAAAGCTAACTAGAAATAATTACTAGTATTTATCTTCAATCGTTCAAGTAACTGGTTACTTGTAGCTAACTTTTCTTTCACAAGTAGCTAGCTACTAATTGCCAGTTACTAGTAGCTAACTTTACCGATCTTATATCACCACGGTATATCAACCACGAATATATCACTTGTAATATATACTTCAAGCGATATGCGAATTTAAAATTTTTTTCAATACTTGCTCTCCTTGTCATTCATAAAGAGATCCATTTACCCTTTTCCGGATCCCGGAAGTAAACACTCGTTCGTCAGTTTGTGATGAGACTTAGGAATCCTATTTCTGTCCTTTATATTGACTGATGTCTGTAAAAAGTCGTTCATCAGATCAGGAACGACTATGGTCCAAAATAAATACATATGTAACATATGGAACGCCGTAATCACATTTATTCGTTAAACTACATTAACGGTCGTTAAAGTACTTTAACGGAATAAAAGTGATTTGGCGCACATTAACGAAAATGAATTAACGGAATTTCTACTTAACGATCGTTAAAGCACATTATCGGTCGTTAAAGTACTTTAACGAATAAAAAAGTGACTTTGGCGCACATTAACGAAATCAATTAACGGAATTTCCACTTAACGCTTAACGCGATAATGAATATCACAAAACCGATATTGAAAAAGAAAACAACCAATCAGAGGCCTTGTTGCATAACAGTATTCATCTCGTTTTGGATACCGTTATTTTCGAAAAAAAATCAAGATTTCATCAATCTTCAATCTATAGTATTCTAGACCGTATTTATAACATGTTAAGAAATTGTAAAGTGCATAGTCGAACTCTTGCAGAAAAATTATTATTAATATTCAGGTTGTTGTATGGTAAATGATAATAAAGAAGTTGGAAAAATACAATTAGCAGTATTGTTTTTACTGCTTGATATCACGTTAAAATATTTAACATGTCATAGATGCTTGATTTAATTTATGTTATCATTTTATCAGTTTTACATACATCATTAATAATAGGTGTGGAATTTTTGATCTACCACGTTAGTTTAAATCCTTTTAAACAGATCCTTGGGTGTAAGTTGTCCGTTTACTTGCTTTATAATGGTCAGTGATTTTTTAACGATACTCTTATTTCCAATTTGGAAAAAATGCCAATAAGCAAAATTATCTTAACCAGAACAAAAAACTACATTACATTTTTAAACACTGTATTTGATGAGTAATCTATCATGAACACAATGTTACTTTCTAAACTGAAATATCATAAGCATGAAATATTTAAAGAAAAATGTTATTGTTATAAAAAATGTAAAGTTTAGTAATACTATGGTCAGATATAAATAAAATGCAATTTTCAAGTGTCTGGAAAGATATGGTGTGGTTGCGGTGTGAAATTTGGAGCATCATTGAATAAAAAATCCAATGTATTTGAGAGAGAGAGAGAGAGAGAGAGAGAGAGAGAGAGAGAGAGAGAGAGAGAGAGAGGGGGGGGGTCAATGTAAATTTATGAAAGGTTAACCCTTTTATTAAGCAGATGTATTTGGTAGATATCGTTATGTATTCGGTAATACTGAATTAAATAGACGTGTCATCGGGTTATATAAATGGAACTGTCTTTATAACGACTAAATTTGTCCCCAAATAATTTTGTCTTTATAAAGAAATTGCGATTGTAAAAAATAATGACATAAATAATGAACCCCCCCCCCAAAAAAAAAAAAAAAAAAAATCCAGGTGTTTCTACTATATGTACTAAGTATAGGGATATGTTGACCATGCAAATTTAACAAATAAAAAATACTGAAAATAAATTTACACTGACATGGATTTTAAAATTATAGTAAAGTTGATATATACATTCTAAATTTGAAATAATTCTGAAACTTGAATTATCTAATGCATTAATGGACATACACATCAAAGTGGTCTCTTCACAGTAAAATATTATGAATTGGATGTTTTAAACTCTAGATTAAGAATATTCTTGGCAGATTCATAGTTATTAAAACAATTTGGAATTTGGTATTTGGACTAAGTTGCAATTAATCAGTCACTAACTATATAGGCATTTAAAAATAACACCAGTTTTGATTTTGATTAATGATTATCCCATCGCTATACAATTCATTAACAGATTGATTAATTAGCTATTAATCTCTAAATCTGTAGTACACACAAGTGTCACTGGTTCATTGATCCATCATCATCAGGTGTTTAAAACTTTAGTTAAACTACTAGTAACACTCATTTCACAGGTGTGACTTTTGTCACACATGACTGAACCAGCTAAAAGATTAAATTGACGGTTTGTCATTGTAAAGATTTTTTAAATGTAAAATGCACATTTGTACCCAAAATTCCCTGACTGTGCTGGAAGCTGTAAATGTCGTTATAAAGAGGGCTAAATGCAGTGTGTATGTTCGTTTCCTCAGTATTTTTGTTGATAAGTGTTAATGTCGTTGTAAAGAAAGTCGTTATAAAGAGGGTTCTCTGTATATATTTACAATAGAAAAATAATTTCTGTTTGATTTTTGTTTTCATTATTCGCATAAACATCGGTTTTTCACATCGCGCATGAATACCAATTCTGGTTTTTCCCTAACTGACCTATTTTTAGCTATCTGTTTTTATCTCACAAAACCACGTACATACTTCGATATTTCCTTCTTTTTTCAAGTTTTTTCACGTTATAGCAAAATAAATATTTTTTCAAAAAATAAAAAATATTTACAATACCTATTGAATTCCTATGATGAACTCATTGTAGAAAATCTAGAACATTAGGCAATTCCCGTGACCTACTTTTATCAATCTATTTTTAACATTCAAGCCATCACATTTTATAGTGTTATTTAATTAAATATACAGAAAAAATGTTGAATTTTAAATAAAAATGAATAAATAAAATATTTGTTTCGATTTTTATTAAAAATATTTCCATCGTCAGGGTGTTCTAAACGCTACACGGCACACTGCTCGCAGGCCACTACCATACAAGCTATGAGCGATGCCGGTGTTGAGACCAGACAGATAATGTTTATGAGCGGTCGTCGTAATGAGGCTTCTGTCAGGAGCTACTCTCGCGGCTGTTCGACCATGCAAAAACATGCTTTAAGTTCGCAGCGACGCTTCTTTCATCAACTGTCACTGGTAATACTTCTGCCGTAATTCCCTCTGCATCTGACCATGCTTCTTCTCTACCAGCAACTGATAATCACGTGATGGTTCCATGCTCGGACCTGTGCACAACCCAGTCCAACAAAACGTCGCGCATTGGTGTTTCCAATACCCTGTCATCCATACAATCGGGATTTTTGACAAATTCAACGTTTAATAGCTGTAATTTAACAATCAATATGAATTTGTAACTTCGTTTGTCTATTCGAATAAAATTGTATGAAATGTTCTTTTGTTTCCAGCGTACAATTTTTTAAGCCGTCTATTACGTCACACAATCAGTGAGAAGGCGGGAATTATTTTGATTGACATATTGGCTGTTCCCAGAATGTTTACAATGCCGACAGATTCGGTATATACCGGTTTTTCTTTCTTATTTGTATGACGCATTCGAGAAGTTTGTAAAAAGAATGTTATGAAAAATATTATTATATAAGAATTGACTGTCATTTTTTTCCTGGGTTATCAAGGAATGAACCAGATTTTAAAACTAGCAAATCTAAAATGAACTGCTTCGCAGTTCATCAGATTTGCTAGAGTAAGGGAGAACATTATTAAGTGACAAAATATGCATAACGACCCATAATGTACTTTAACGGTCGTTTGGTAGAAATTCCGTTAATTCATTTTCGTTCATGTGCGCCAAAGTCACTTTTATTCCATTAAAGTACTTTAACGACCGTTAATGTACTTTAACGAATAAATGTGATTACGTCGTTCTCTAGTAACATGATAGTGACACAAAGTAATGTATTTCTTATAAACTGTCTTAGCATTTAATATACCAAATGTACTGTAAATTCAGTGATAGTATCAACTAGAATGTGTAAAACTTGGATGTTTTCTAAATAATATTGGCTTTAATTAAATAAACGTTATTCAGCTGTCAATCTCTCACTGGCAGTGATTTTGCTTTTTTTTACTTCCTTGCTGACTCTGTATAGTTTAATATTTCTTTCCAAATATTACGATTTATGATGGCATTCATTGTAATTTACTAAATGTAATTTTTATATTAAATCATCGACAATAGTCCTTACTACCATGTTTTCTACTGCTTTCAATCAGATCGTCTTTCAGTATTTTCAGTACTTTGATTTTAATCATCGACAACGTTGCTACCTTTGTTTAAAGAAGTCTGACTGCATTTTGTTTATTGATGTATATGTTTGATGTGAAACAAGACTTACTTCACCTTCGACAAAGTGTTTGACAAATCGATCATTTCGTCTATTTTGTGTATGTCGACAAATCGATCATTTCGTATATTTGCGTATATCGAAAAATCGATCATTTCGTCTATTTTGTATATGTCGACAAATCGATCATTTCATCTATTTTGTGTATGTCGACAAATCGATCATTTCGTCTATACAAATCGATCAATATGTCTATTTGTGCATGTCGACAAATCGATCATTTCGTACATTTTGTGTATGTCGACAAAACGATCATTTCGTATATTTGGTGTATGTCGACAAAACGATCATTTCGTATATTTTTTGTATGTGGACAAAACGATCATTTCGTATATTTTGTCATGGTATATCGACAAAACGATCATTTTGTATCTTTGTGTATGTCCAAAGCTATCATTGTTTATACTTAAACTCTATGTCACCAGTATGAACAACACAAAATTTCTAAACCATGCCCTTTAACTTTTATACTGGGAAAGATAAGGATTTTTACTTTAGATAAATTTTGAAATGGTCCCGAAAATGGTCTTTTAAATTAAAAGTGCATTAGATAAAATATCTTTTGCATCTAGTTTTACATACCATTATATCTACCGACATGGTGCCGGTGTTACTCTTTCTGTGTTTTACTTCAACAGATGGTAAGCATGAAAAGCTGAATTATGTCTGATTTTTGATAAGGTCTAGTTGTTAACGTTTACATTTCGTAAATATAAAACAAATACCAGTTAAATTTTGATGTGCCAGATGTGCACATTTTGGAAATTCATTCCTCATCAGTGACACTAAGACCGAAAAGTTTGATAGATAAAAAACATAAGCCAAACAGTTGAAAATAATGAATCTAAAGTTCCAAAATTATATAAATTCAAATCCAGCTAAGGAATGCTTTGCATGAGGGAACAAACCTTAGTTTTAAATAAATTTCAAATTTTAGACGGCTGAAAATTTTGCTAAATGGTACAATTTCTGGCAGCACAAAGTACTGCCTACTGAGTTATGGATACCCTCGGGGAGTTTTACTCCATCAGCAGCGGTACCCGCTCAGGGGTAGTAAATATATAACAAATACCTGTTATAACATAACGATTCTAGTAACGTTTTAGCTACATCACATATTGTAATATGACATAAAATACTAAATTCTATGTACAACTGACTGTAATGACATCAAAACAAAACTATTTTAGTATTGCCTTTTATTTTAAACAAATCCAAAGCCCAGTATCAGTAGGATTCAACTAGAAGGATAAAAACAGCACAGATTTCCTGTTTAAGCCAGACAGTATAGAGTTTTACTTCCAAGTCTTTCGTTTGTTGTACTCGCAAGACGAAAAAAATAAATTTATATAAACATTTAATAAATAATTAAATAAATAAAAATAAAACACACCGAAAAGAAGAGATGAAGTAAAGTGAAACATGAAAAGTTAAAGCTTATATTATAATATTAAGTTTTTCGTCTCTCGTTTTTTTTTTTTTTTGCATCGTAAACTTTATCAGCAGCTGTAATTCAAATAACAATGATTTTATATGAATACTCGTAAGTAAACCTAAGAGATTTTGTCTAATTATTTATCTATAGTGTTTTAAAGACAAAGGTCAGTGCCTGTCACAGTATGTCTGAAGATCTCCGATAGTAACGTTTAAGATCAATATTTAACTAATATTCCATAGGCTAAGTTACTTGGTTTGCAATAAATATCAATTAAACCTTGTGTGTTGTGTTATAGCACCACAATTACATAAACTCGACTGTTCAATGCTTAAGAAACTTCTATATCAAACCATTTCATATTGTCGAAAAATAAGGAATTACTTCAAATTTCCTTCTTTTTTTTTTTAATTTTTCGTTGTTCGTTGGCGATGTACCTGAAGTTTTCTAAAAAGCTATGAAATCTGCGTTTCTAAACCATTCCGCTCTTACTGTTCAAATATTGATATCTACATTCAACAAATCTAGTTATAATTTTAAAATAAAAAAATACTGTTTTCTGTTATCAATATAGTCGAACTGGAATATATATTAATAGATAAATTCCAGAACTTTAGAAATGTATTATATCTTTTGATCCTTAACTTTTCCGTCCAGTTTATTTTTTAACAGAAATACCTAATTTATTTTCAGGGTTCTTATTTGATAAAATAACCCATCTTACAGACCATGTTACACATAGTAGTGTATGTTACGCTGAACTCGGTTGTTTTAACACAACGCCTCCATTCTACAGTGTTCAACGACCAATCACGTTCTTGCCAGATTCTCCCGAACAAATACAAACAGATTTCCTGCTTTATACAAGGTAGAATTTACGTTGTATTTTTGTAAAGAAAACATACAAACACTAAAATCATGCTTATAAATAGAAGTTTATCCTAGTCTATCCTGTATTTATGTTTGTGTCATGTGACATTAACAATTTAAAGGCGAATGTTCCCGCTTAAATACAGCCACACTTTTTCTTCCTAAAAAGATAACTGAAAGTCAATTTTGAAAATCGACACTAATTGAGGCTTAAAGGATAATCTGTCAATAGATTTTTAATGATATTTAGGCGAAAACCTTTCGGTTCAAACTTTTTCCGGAACGTGAACAAAACGTTTAGCCATTGTTTAGAAGTCATCCCGTACGTTAATAAAAATAATGTCATCATGTGGCGTTTAACACTTCCGTTTATTGCAAACCTGTAAGTTACGTGCCATATATGCCAAATATAATTTTTTTATTTAAAAGACCGCTAATAATAAAACACCACTGGGCACTAGAAACCATAATTTTACTGCCTGTCCAGATCAATCAGTAGTCATGTGAAAAACAAGTAACGTTAAATATCATAATTATCGTCATCATATCTACTATCCGTATCCAAGTCAATTAGTAACCATGTAAAACACTACTACAAACTAACCTCATTATATCCACTTTACGTCCAAGTCAATGAGAGAGAAGGCATGGTGTTAGAAAGTTCATAGAACGGCGTGTTCATCTAATCGTTGCTAAAACCTTTATACTGTTATAGATAACACAAACAGTGCAATACGACAAGTAGTTTATTTGTGTCTCTTATTTCTAAATGCTGAGTGCACGGCGAAAAAACAGTCACTACCAATTTCCAAATGTTATGAAAAAAGCGGTAAATTTCTATCGTAAAAAGAGATCAAATGCCAAAGAAATTCAAAGCTAAATGGTTAAGATAAAAGTAATTAGTAGTTCAACTGATTGAGGAGTGGTAATTGACAGTGGAAAATGGTCAATGGACATTCAATGTTTGATCTCTCTGAAGAACGGTAAAGTTGTTCTGATGCCGACACAAGAGATGTCATTTCTGCATCCGCATAATGAAAAATCGCCGGTCAGGTTAATGACTTTGTGATGTACTGTGATATCTCATATATTGTAGTTAACCTTAAACATTCTGTGACATAAAAAGGAATGTTCAAATAGAGTTTAATAAACAAAAAAAATTAGTTGTTTTTTTTTTTTTTCTAAGTCAGTGTTCTCTTAGTATTCGCATGAAAAAGCAAATACCTACAGAGAACGTTTAGTTTCACAAATGTTGAAACAACAATAATTCAATATAAGGATCAAAAAGACAACAGCATGCAATCGAAGCAATCTTTCTTTACCATGCGAAAGCTTTCGAACCCAATCAATAACTGACAAAGTCATTATCCTTTTGTTTCGTGATTTCACGGGTGTTTTGTTGATGGATAGTGAGGTGAGCTCCGGTAGAATTTTACAATGTAGATTTAAAAAGCAACAGAGGGTTTGTATTGAAAGGAAAAGTTCATCAATTGTGTACTGCTTCTTCACGACAATGTTCTTGTATACAAGTCAAGGATTGCACAAGCTACATTTAACAATTAAATTGATGACACTAAAGTAAAAAACTTTTACAAGTCAATGTAGTACATTTATATGCAGGAAACCATATTTACAAATGGCGGTTAACTAAATGCTATTATATAGGTGTTGTTTGAGGACCGAATATAAGAATTCTTTCCGGATATTAAAAATTTAAAAAGAAAGTAAAAGTGAACGGTGCATTCATTTAAAATAAAAGTACATTTATGCAGTGTATGGTCTTTTACTGCAATTTATTCCTCATTTTATGAACTATCGGATAATATTCCATACATTTTCTTAGTACATACTTTTTCATTGTATCATAAAGAGTTTTTGTAACGATAAAATTTAAAAAATTCTTTGTAGAACTGTTTTGTCAATTGTAGATTAAATCCAGCTACGGAACAACATTTATCATATGATGATTCAGTTACCCTCAACACTTCTAATTTTGATTCAAGTAAAATGACCAGATTTATAATACACGGGTTTACACATAATGGTCACAGACAATGGTTAGCTAATCTAGTTGCTGCATTGCTTAAAAAGGTAAGTATAAAAGATTCAAGTATGCTTCTAGTTATTACTTGACTTAAAAAATTGATATATAAATAATTATGATTGGGGATGTAGAAAGAAAGACATTTGTTATTATTATTATTATTATTATTATTAAATAAATTTTGTTAACTGATGTAATTTATACGACCATGGTCATCATACAGTTTAGAAATGCTTGTAAATCAACATTTTCTAATAAAGAAATGATGATAACACAAGAGAATAATAACAGGCTATCATTTAATCTAAGGAGTGGCGAAAATGATTTTATACTAAATTTCTAGAGATTTAAACCGAATAAACAATTATGGTAAAACATCACACAAAGGTAGAGTGAATAAGATTACGTAAAAGGCAAAAGTTTGGGTTTTATATTGCAAGTCATCGAATAAAAGGGGATAGAGTGGGCATAAAATGCTAGACATCACACAAAGGCGAAATGGTGGGTTTAAAATGGCAAGATATCGCATAAAGGCGAAAACATGGGGATAACACGGCAAAACATCGCACAAGAGCGAAGTGACAAATATATCGTGCGAAAGCATCGCACAAAGTCAAAGTTGCAAAAATATGATGGCTTCACACAAAGACAAGCAGTAAGTACAAGATGGCGAAGACAAGACATCGTAAATAATTGCAAACTATTGAACACAATCGACGTACTTAATTAAAGATAAAAAGCATCGCACAAAGGCAAAGTAGTTAGTTTCAGATATCGCACAATGTCAAGTAGTTAATTGAAGATGCTGTAACATCACACAAAGGCATAGTAGTTAATTTCAGATATCTTAGCATCGCACAAAAGGCGAAGTAGCTAATTTAAAACGAATAAACATCGCACAAAGGCGAAAAAGATGAAGAAAAAGAGTGTTCAAACCTTAATCATGTAGAGTTACTTCTTATTATAGGAAGATTCAAATGTGATCGTTGTCGATTGGGGACATGGCGCTGGAATACCATACGGACAGGCAACAGCTAATACTCGTGTGGTCGGGGCTGAAATAGCCGTCTTGATCCAGTCAATGATATCTCAAGGAGCTAGTGCATCGAACATGCATTTAATAGGACACAGTCTTGGTGCCCACATTGCCGGTTACGCTGGAGAACGAGTAGCTCACATCGGTAGAATAACTGGTAAGTTTTTGTTTAAGATTCAAAGTCACTACTCTAAATGTAGTTTTTAGACCAGAGCATACATACATATATATATATATATATATATATATATATATATATATATATATATATATATATATATATATATATATATATATATATATGAAGTCTTTCAGTGCTGTTCAGCGGCAGAGTACGACAAAACCATTCAGATAATAATCGTCATGTTAGATTGTTATATTTCCTGAGGAAGATATTTGGCTGATTGAACTTAGAGACATCCTGCAGAAAGTTTCTGGCTAAATGGACTCTAAAAATCACGTTTATGAGTTAATCATCCAAGATCATCAATCATGAAGTTATTGTTTATATTCAATGTTTACCGTTATGTATTTTTATAAACAACAGTTTGTTCCGTTAGGAGAACAAATAAAACATAACCACTTTAATATTTTAATTCGAAGACATTTGAATAATGAGCTAATTAACTCATTGAATAAATGGTACAGTGTATTTAAACAAGCTGAATACACAGTCTTATAATTACAACCAGCGCGTTTTTAACAGATAAGGGTTTTCTTTTCTTATCCTTGGGTAAAGACAAACTACGTGCAGTCCACAAACTGTTTGCAGACCGTAAAAATGTATATATCGTAAAAATGTATATATTTTATTCCATTGCAAATGATTATATTAAGTTTATTTTATCTTATTTTATTTCATAGGTTTGGATCCAGCAGATCCATATTTTCAGGGGACTGATACACGTGTCCGTCTTGATCCATCAGACGCAGATTTTGTTGACGTCATACATACCGATGGTTCCAGTATTACGTCACTTGGTATGGGTGCCATACAGGCTATGGGGCACGTGGATTTTTACCCTAATGGCGGGAAAGATCAACCTGGTTGCGATGCTGGTGCAGTAAATAAATTAACAGACACTGTGTGGACTGCCGTAACACATTTAGATTACTATGGTAGAGTTACAAATAACTTTTTATCTACACTTTACGATACGCTACAATTTTATACTTAAATATAAAAAGGTGGGGTCAGCAAGTAACGATGAATAAATCAATTTTAATCTTAAAAACCTGATGCCACATATCATTATGACAAGTTAAACATGAAGTATGTGACAACACTTAGTTGTTCACGCCTTCTACATACGTTATATAGTCCGACATTTCGGACGTAAAGCGCAAGAGGAGTTGTATCATTTAACACAATGAAATAATTGTAGACTTAATCGTTAAGAAACACACTTGGTTACTTGACAACTTCAATGTGAGAACATCTAGGTTGATTGGTTGGGCGACGTTGGGTGGTCAAATGTTGCGCTACATCATAGCAGCATGTTTTAGTTTTTTCTAACGGATCTCAAAGATCAATTTTATCTCGAGTTCACGCAGTGTGAGTAAAGCGTTTCTGATTTATACCCAGCCAGACACTTTGCAGATACACATCTAAGGCCATACAGTTTATATTACAGAATTAACTAGTAAAGACCTACGGCAATTATAATCCCTTTTAGAGTAAACCGGGGTCGTGCCAAAAGCGATGAGCATGATGAGGTGCCTTGAGTTTATATTTTTCATCTTAACCAACCTTACATTAAGACCCCTGCAGTTTGAGATGACTTTTAAGATCATTCATAAATGAATAAAACTCTAGTGATTCCTTTTGTCATGTACATACAACTGTTTTTTCTCTGTATCTAATGTCGATATATTGTGATTTCAGCTGCAGAGGGCGCTGTGGCATGTAGCCATGAACGATCCTATGCTTATTTCACAGAGTCTGTCAATTCCGAGTGCCCATTTAGAGCCTATCCTTGCACGAGCGCAGATGAATTCCATTCAGGAAATTGTTTAAGGTGTCATGGAGATGACTGCTCAGAGATGGGGTTCAATGCAGATAAATTCAAGACTGCCCAAGGATCTCATTATCTAGAGACCCAAGGTTCAGCGCCGTATTGTGGTAAGAAATGGTGATACATTGATCATTTTTTAGAAAATTGAACAAGTCGATCAATATGTTAATCTAGACGAACGATAAGACCCCAATCTTTAAATATAGCTAATCTAAGAGTAATCACGGTGGTATAAATATGCTGATGTTCATCGCAGTTAGACACTAAATCTGCAGGCACAGGCTAAAGAAACTGTTGTGTAAAGCAAAATGTCTTTATTTATGATATGTATTGTACTGGAAGACACGTGACAAACTTATATTGAAAGGACTGGTATGTTTGTTTTATTGCAACTTTGACGACAAATGCCATACATATTGAGACCTTGACAACAAATGAAAAACTTATATTGATGTTTTGACAACACATGGCATACATATCGAGACTTTGACGACACATGACCAAACTTATATTGAGACCTTGATGACACATGAAACACTTATATCGAGACTTTGACGACACATGACCAACTTATATGGAAACCTTGATGACACATGGCAAATTTGTATAAGAGCACTTCGATATAGGACAAACATTGATCTTTTTTCAGATTACCATTTTCAGATTAATATTACTGGTAACAATAACATGGGTGGAAAGCTTTTGTTGGCGGTCCAAGGCACCAAAGGCCATTCAGGAGAAATTAAACTTATGACGTAAGAGTATACAAATATCGTTTTCATGAAAAACTATCAGAAGTTCGTAAATATACTGAGTATTTATAGCACTGAATTTGTCCATTTTTGGCTTAGCAT
This sequence comes from Tegillarca granosa, assembly GCA_029721355.1. Taxonomy (NCBI): domain Eukaryota; kingdom Metazoa; phylum Mollusca; class Bivalvia; order Arcoida; family Arcidae; genus Tegillarca; species Tegillarca granosa. Next base: position 2,871,807 of record CM056598.1, on the reverse strand, counting down.
GTACTTAGTGCGTGTGTGTATTTTTTTTTTTTTTTTTTTTTTTTTTTTTTTTTTGTATTTAGCTTAAAACTGCAAAACACAATTTGCACAATTTCATATTTTCACGTTATATATTTCCCTCTGAGATTATGAATCTTTATAAAATAGTTCCTCAAACATCCAGATCCATCTTGGTTTTCATTCACCACCCTCTGTATTTTGTCTTGTTTTGTTTTCTCATTAGTTCGCTTTTTCAGCCTAAAATTTAAAATACTATCTTTATAGGGTTACAGTCACTGCTTTATTGTACGTTACCATTTAATTTGGGGTTACTTTATGATATTTAAACTCTCTCTCTCTCTCTCTCTCTCTCTCTCTCTCTCTCTCTCTCTCTCTCTCACTCACACACACACACACACACACACACACACACACACACACACACACTGGTCGGTATTCAGTATTTTGTACAGTGGAAGGTTTCAAGGATTTTAATATAAAGGTTAAAAATTCGGGACGGTAGAACCCAGATCGGTTTTTGATTAGAACCCAGATCGGTTTTTGATATATTCTGGTTTCTAAGGATTTGGTTTGGTTATTATACTTTATTTAATTGTAGTGATAACGAGCATCATACGACTGGGCACAGTATTAGCAAGTTCTTTAAATTAACTAAGGACATTGGAGATGTAACATCAATAGCCTTACAATATGAAAAGGAATCGGGATTACTGGCTGGATTTATATACCCGGATAACTTTGAACTTCTTGGTGTTCAATTGTATAATGCCGCACTACAAAAAACGTGAGTACTGTATCATTTCAATCCATATATGGAATTCTCAAAATGGTTAGTTAGCTGTATAAAACAAAGATATATGGATCAATTTTTACAAGAATAGATACCTCTTTCAAGGGGTTTTCATATAAATTATTCTGTAATGAATTTAAGTTGCAAAACTATTTTTAGTTAATATTCCTTTTAATAATGTTATAGAATTATGTTAGTTTAGAACTTCAAATCATAATATACTCCCCATAGAAACAGGTAGATGGTCTGGTATTAGTAGAGAAAATAGAAAATGTCCACTTTGTAAATTAGATATTGGGATGAATTTCATTATATTTTAGTATGTAAAACTTGAATTATCATAGAACTTTATATAAGACAGTTATTTTTACAATGGGGCAAATCTACTGAGATTTAACAGTTTATTCTCTAGTAGAGACATATATTGACACTCAATAGATTATGTAATTTTCTTCGTATGGTTAATAAGTTTATTGTCAGTCCTCCTGGTTAGCTTGTATTTTGTATTCCAAATAAGCTTAATTTGTATTCCACGTATGCATTGTATATGTTTATATGTAAATGTTGTATATATTCTCTATACTGTAAAAACGGTTTATGAGAAATGAAGTTATTATTATCATTATTATTATTATTATCATTTCTTGAAAATGAAGCATGGTAATTTACAACATTGCTAAATCTTATAACAACCAGAAAGGGGATAGTCCTATTATCCTCCGATTAGCTGATGTAACTGCAATATCATTCACCTCCGTGGTAGGTGGGGATAATCCTATTTTCTTCCGGCTAATTCATTATAATGTAAAAAATAATTTACCCCCGTGTTTGATGGGATTAGTTCAATTATTCTCCGACTCGCTCGTTTTGAATGCATAATCATTTACTTCCATGGTGGGTGGGTAGAATGAATGGTGTCTAGGTTCCAAAGAAATTGTAGACAGTTCTAAAATTTACGAAAAATAGACACGACAACTTGGAAGTAAAATAAAATGAGACTTGTTTTCAGTTCACACATTATTTATAACTTGTAACACACGATTTTGTGGCGCCGGTGCTGCAGTTTATCTTACATGCCGTGGAACAAACCAATAAGCAGTGGTCTGGTGAACACAAGGGCCTAGATCAGTTTCACTAGACCGTTTCATTTAAAAAATGATCTGGATTCTATACACATTATTATTTATATTTACATAAGATTGTAGCCCAATATGAAGAATGTTTTCTTTGTTTTGTTTTTTTTAATTTTTAACCGTTGACGACGCCTTTAATATAATAAATAATCAAAACACATATCTATTCAGCATCCAATCCACACCGAAACCGGTTCTTTTTCACGTGGAACATTTCACGGATTGTTTTATGTTTATAAAAATTTAAATAACGACCACGGTTTGACGTCTCTATAAATCCGAACTCTGAAACTAGACTCCATTGTAAACCTCGTGACAGAAGTTGTGTGAATCAGTAAATCTCGTGACAATAGCTTTATGGACCAGTAAAACTCGTGACAATAGCTTTATGGACCAGTAAAACTCGTGACAATAGCTTTATGGACCAGTAAAACTCGTGACAGAAGTTGTGTGAATCAGTAAATCTCGTGACAATAGCTTAATGGACCAGTAAAACTCGTGACAGTGGCTGTATGGACCAGTAAATCTCATGACAGAAGTTGTATGTACCAGTAAATCTCATGACAGAAGTTGTGTGGACCAGTAAATCTCATGACAGAAGTTGTGTGGACCAGTAAATCTCATGACAGTAGTTGTGTGGACCAGTAAATCTCGTGACAGAAGTTGTGTGGACCAGTAAATCTCGTGACAGTAGCTGTATGGACCAGAAAATCTTACGACAGTAGTTGTGTGGACCAGTAAATCTCGTGACAGTAGTTTTTGTGGACCCGTAAATCTCGTGACAGTAGTTGTGTGAACCAGTAAATCTCGTGACAGTAGTTGTCTGAACCAGTAAATCTCGTGACAGAAGTTGTGTGGACCAGTAAATCTCGTGACAGTAGTTGTGTGGACCAGTAAATCTCGTGACAGAAGTTGTGTTGACCCAGTGAAAATCTCGTGAGAGTAGTTTGTCTGGACGAGTAAATCTCGTGACAGTGGTTCTGTGGACCAGTAAATCTCGTGACAGTAGTTGGTCTGGACCAGTACGTCTCGTGACAGTAGTTGTATGTACCAGTAAACCTCGTGACAGTAGCTGTGTGGACCAGTAAATCTCGTGACAGTAGCTGTATGGACCAGAAAATCTTACGACAGTAGTTGTGTGGACCAGTAAATCTCGTGACAGTAGTTGTGTGGACCAGTAAATCTCGTGACAGTAGTTTTTGTGGACCAGTAGATCTCGTGACAGAAGTTGTGTGGACCAGTAAATCTCGTGACAGTAGTTGTGTGAACCAGTAAATCTCGTGACAGTAGTTGTGTGGACCCGTAAATCTCGTGACAGTTGTTGTGTGAACAAGTAAATCTCGTGACAGTAGTTGTCTGAACCAGTAAATCTTGTGACAGTAGTTGTGTGAACCAGTAAATCTCGTGACAGTAGTTGTGTGAACCAGTAAATCTCGTGACAGTTGTTGTGTGAACCAGTAAATCTCGTGACAGTAGTTGTGTGAACCAGTAAATCTCGTGACCATAGTTGTGTGGACCCGTAAATCTCGTGACAGTTGTTGTGTGAACAAGTAAATCTCGTGACAGTAGTTGTCTGAACCAGTAAATCTTGTGACAGAAGTTGTGTGGACCAGTAAATCACGTGACAGTAACTGTATGGACAAGTAAATCTCGTGAAAGAAGTTGTGTGGACAGTGAATCTCGTGACAGTAGCTGTATAGACCAGTAAATCTCGTGACAGAAGTTGTGTTGACCCAGTGAAAATCTCGTGAGAGTAGTTTGTCTGGACGAGTAAATCCCGTGACAGTAGTTCTGTGGACCAGTAAATCTCGTGACAGTAGTTGGTCTGGACCAGTACGTCTCGTGACAGTAGTTGTATGTACCAGTAAACCTCGTGACAGTAGCTGTGTGGACCAGTAAATCTCGTGACAGTAGCTGTATGGACCAGAAAATCATACGACAGTAGTTGTGTGGACCAGTAAATCTCGTGACAGTAGTTTTTGTGGACCAGTAATTCTCGTGACAGAAGTTGTGTGGACCAGTAAATCTCGTGACAGTAGTTGTGTGGACCAGTAAATCTCGTGACAGAAGTTGTGTTGACCCAGTGAAAATCTCGTGAGAGCAGTTTGTCTTGACGAGTAAATCTCGTGACAGTGGTTCTGTGGACCAGTAAATCTCGTGACAGTAGTTGGTCTGGACCAGTACGTCTCGTGACAGTAGTTGTATGTACCAGTAAACCTCGTGACAGTAGCTGTGTGGACCAGAAAATCTCGTGACAGTGGTTCTGTGGACCAGTAAATCTCGTGACAGTAGTTGGTCTGGACCAGTAAATCTCGTGACAGTAGTTTTTGTGGACCAGTAATTCTCGTGACAGAAGTTGTGTGGACCAGTAAATCTCGTGACAGAAGTTGTGTGGACCAGTAAATCTCGTGACAGTAGTTTTTGTGGACCAGTAATTCTCGTGACAGAAGTTGTGTGGACCAGTAAATCTCGTGACAGAAGTTGTGTGGACCAGTAAATCTCGTGACAGTAGTTGTGTGGACCAGTAAATCTCGTGACAGAAGTTGTGTTGACCCAGTGAAAATCTCGTGAGAGTAGTTTGTCTGGACGAGTAAATCTCGTGACAGTGGTTCTGTGGACCAGTAAATCTCGTGACAGTAGTTGGTCTGGACCAGTACGTCTCGTGACAGTAGTTGTATGTACCAGTAAACCTCGTGACAGTAGCTGTGTGGACCAGTAAATCTCGTGACAGTAGCTGTATGGACCAGAAAATCTTACGACAGTAGTTGTGTGGACCAGTAAATCTCGTGACAGTAGTTTTTGTGGACCAGTAATTCTCGTGACAGAAGTTGTGTGGACCAGTAAATCTCGTGACAGAAGTTGTGTGGACCAGTAAATCTCGTGACAGTAGTTGTGTGGACCAGTAAATCTCGTGACAGAAGTTGTGTTGACCCAGTGAAAATCTCGTGACAGTAGTTGTGTGAACCAGTAAATCTCGTGACAGTAGTTGTGTGGACCAGTAAATCTCGTGACAGTAGTTGGTCTGGACCAGTAAATCTCGTGACAGTAGTTGTATGTACCAGTAAACCTCGTGACAGTAGCTGTGTGGACCAGAAAATCTCGTGACAGTAGTTTTTGTGGACCAGTAATTCTCGTGACAGAAGTTGTGTGGACCAGTAAATCTCGTGACAGTAGTTTTTGTGGACCAGTAATTCTCGTGACAGAAGTTGTGTGGACCAGTAAATCTCGTGACAGAAGTTGTGTGAACCAGTAAATCTTGTGACAGTAGTTGTGTGGACCAGTAAATGTCGTGACAGTAGTTGGTCTGGACCAGTACGTCTCGTGACAGTTGTTGTATGTACCAGTAAACCTCGTGACAGTAGCTGTGTGGACCAGTAAATCTCGTGACAGTAGCTGTATGGACCAGAAAATCTTACGACAGTAGTTGTGTGGACCAGTAAATCTCGTGACAGTAGTTTTTGTGGACCAGTAAATCTCGTGACAGAAGTTGTGTGGACCAGTAAATCTCGTGACAGAAGTTGTGTGGACCAGTAAATCTCGTGACAGTAGTTGTGTGGACCAGTGAATCTCGACAGTAGTTGTGTGAACCAGTAAATCTCGTGACAGTAGTTGTGTGGACCCGTAAATCTCGTGACAGTAGTTGGTCTGGACCAGTAAATCTCGTGACAGTAGTTGTGTGGACCCGTAAATCTCGTGACAGTAGTTGTGTGAACCAGTAAATCTCGTGACAGTAGTTGTCTGAACCAGTTAATCTCGTGACAGTAGTTGTGTGGACCCGTAAATCTCGTGACAGTAGTTGTGTGGACCAGTAAATCTCGTGACAGTAGTTGGTCTGGATCTGTTTTACTTTATGTAGGAAACCCCGATTTCAAACATCATAATGTCATGTTACCTTACTTTTATGTATTTTAAAACACCATAATGTAATGTTACCTTTCTTTTATGTATTTTTAGGTCAGTGTTTTGTGCCTACAAGAAGACAATCACTAATCACAATGCAGTAGCAATGGGACTCCAGGGCACCTGTTAATGCATTGTACATAATACAAATAATAAAAATAAAATAAACATCACATACTTCTTTACATTTATCTTTTTGCTTCTCAAGGCAGCTTAAATAAAAGCTTGATAAAATGCATTTGGGTTTTGCTTCTGACATTTGATTATCGAATTTTTTAATTTGCCTAATTCTAAGAATAGCGAAAAAACATCTAAGGTGCCCCAAAAAAACTTTAATTAGGTTTTATTAATTATAATTAAGGCCATAAAATGCCCTATATGGTGCCCATTCTGACTTCAATAACATGTTAGGTTACGCAATACATAAGCCGTGCCCATAAGAACGTTTATAAGGTTTTGTTAAGGCCATAGTTACGAATTTGATAGAACCATACAACACCGTGCATGATTTTCACTGAAATTGTATTATGTATTGTTAAACCTAAACAAAAATGTTTATGATGCCAATTCTTATTAAAATTATTTATTATTATGGCAATACATCACCTTTCATGGTGCACAATCTGACTTCAATGATATATTGTTAGGGTCATAGGACAGTCTAAATGGTGCCCATTCTAACTTCTTTTAGGCAGTGTTAGGATGATACAAAACTGCAAATGGTGCTGAATTTGACGTCAACAAGAGCATCACTGATCAACACTAGAGCGAAGTTACAGGTGTTGATTTGTAGGAAGTATTGTTACTAAATTATTTAATGTTTTACCGGCATAGAATAGGAGTATGAAAATGACACAAAGATTTATCATGTTAGATACCTACATTGTATAGATAAAGTTTTAAAAAGAGATCAATATTGGTTTGTATTTAAAGGGCAACAACTCCTACATAGACAGATATAACTGAAATTCAAGCCGAAGTCGGATCTTTTTATGTGATAATTTTTGCTATATATTTTTACCAATCTAAAAATAAAGTTACCAAGTAAAATAAATAGTCAAAACAAGCGTAAATTTTCCAAAAATTGACATTTCAGGGGCAACATCTGTATGAAATTTTATATATATAAAGAGGAGAATTCCAAAACTGGTATAAACAATACATAAACAAGTGCACTCATTATACTGTGCTATACTATATTATGCTTCTATCCATAATGGTTCCTTTTAGTGAAGCACAGTTATTGTTATTTAAGTCAAATTTATATTGTCTGAGGGACAATCATTCAATTTAATACTAATATTGTACTTGTTTAACCGTAGAATTTCAGTAAATAAATACAATACTACAATATTCAAATTACTGCAAAGGTAATAAAATAAGTATAAGTAGATCTATATTTTTAACAATATATTCTTGTCATATGCTTAAATTTTAATTTGAATCAATGAACAAGGTAGTTTTGAACACTTATATCGGAGCCAAAACTCTGAAAAAGGTTGACAGAAAATGTAAAGGTATTCCAGCAAAAGAATAAATACATGACTGTATTAAAAGAAGTAGACTTTTAAACCATAAATTCTACTCATGTGTCAATCAAAACACCTGCTTGACCTTATGTCTTACCGATTCTCGTGTGTATGAAATTATACCTGTGTAAGATGACATTTAACTGATGCAAAAATAAGGACTTTTCTCTGAAACTTTTTAATGCATATGACAATGTTGTCTTTTAAATAAATTGGCATGTAAATTATTATTATCTCTCAATACCATTGAAAGTTCTATTTTAGTAAAAACAGCTTGAATTCATGATTTGACTGAAGATTAATCTTGATAAAAATCCTTGTGTTGTAAACAAAAACTTTCATTGCAAATCTCTATACTGAAATTTATATTTTTGAGGAAATTGTCAGTCAAAAGAAATTTAAAGGGTAAATAACCCTTTACCTGTGACCAAATAACCTTAAAATTTTACACCAAAACATTATGGTGTATTTGTCATAATCAGCTATATGTGAGCCATTACAAGTGATATAATTTGGTTAAGATTGGCCAAAAAGGGTAGTGTTTAAACATCTATTAAGAGCCATAACTCTGCTAGACATCTATAAAAAAGACCTAATCAAGCTGATTATCATAATATATGTATATACCTACACAGTTAATTTGGAGAATTGTGGGCTGTAAAGCAGAAACAAAGTAGTTTTGACATAGTTTAAGTGTCATAACTCTGACACACATTTACAGAAAGAGGTTATTGATCTAAATATGAAACACAAAAATAAATTCAATTCAAATCAGTTGAAAAATGTAGACTGTAGAGCCATGAAGAGTAGCTGCTAACACAGGCCATTCAGACTTTGTTGCAACTTTGCTGATAATGTTGTACATTAAAGCATCATACATGGCGAATAATCTTAATTCATTTTTTTAAATCCTCCAAACCTTTGAATATGTTTATTTGATGTCTTGTTTGTTATTTTGTTAATTATAACAAGCTTTATTGTGATGAATTAATTGCTCCATCAATACTAAGTAATAAATATAATATAAGTAATAATGTTAGTGGAACACATACATGTATTTCTATTTTAATTTCTTCTTAAAATAAAGAATTTTGTATTTCATATTAAATACTTATTTGAATAACACATCAAGCATGAGAGTTTCCTACATCAGAGACTTATACAACTACATGTATATAAGTTTTAAACATCTCTGGTTACATAATGGTACATTATTTGATTTAGAATAGCTTGAGAGTTAAAAGGCTACAATTGATGTTTATCTATTTATTTATTTATTTATTCATTCATTCATTTATCCATTTATTTATCAATTTTGCCACAGATAAACAAGAAAATTTAAAATCAAAGACAAGTTGTAAAACTTTTTACAATATTTAACAAGAAAAAGTGGTCTTGTTGTCATTAATTTCAATGTATTTAAATCTTTTATCTAACATCGAACAATACCCTAATATAACACAAGGCCATAGAATGTTATAAAAAAAAACTTTACATAAATTTTAACATTTTTCTATAAAAATATCCTCATTCAATTTGAAAACACTGTCGCAGGATACAACAACTAAGCAATGACACTCTTGGTTGCCATAACAAGAGGCCCAATAGGGCCTGTATCGCTCACCTGGCACACCCTTATTTTGTTCTTTGCTTTCTCTTTTTAAATATATCCAATCAGTAAAATGTAAACAAACTCACTAGCAATATCCTTATTTTCTATTATTTCAAGCACTATTTATCATAAATTTCCTTTCAATTGGCCATGTACTTTGAGAAGATTTAGGCTGAAATAGACTTTTTTTGCATGTTACATAATTATTGCAAAAATTAAAAATTTTACAGAAAACCCATAACATAAGTTTTATCCACCAACATCTAGTTTCTATGTTATAAATTTCAAAAAAATCAGTACATAAATAAAACCATAATGGCCATTTTTCGATTTTTGCTATTTATAGTAATGGCAGCCATCTTGGATTTTCGACAGACATGTCGGATACAATTTTGAATCTATACCAAACAAGGACCTTCCACACTCAATATCATTTCCATTGACCATGTACTTTCAGAGAAAAAGATTTTCAAAGATTTCGGCTAAAAATAGACCTTATTTGGATATTACGTAATTATTGCACAAACGAAAAATTGTACGGAAAAACCCTTTATATATGTTTAACCCCCCGAGATATATTTTCTATGTTTCAAATTTCAACAAAATCAGTACATAAATAAACCCAAAATGGCCATTTTTAGTTTTTTGCTATTTATAGTAACGGCAGCCATCTTGGATTTCTGACGGACATGTCGGAAACATGTTAAAAAGTTAACAAAAGTTAATAGTTTTCAAGATATACTGACAAATACATAATTTTAAGCAATTTCCCCACTCAGTACCTTACCATTTCCCCATTTTGAGCCCCATGGCTACCATTTGTGCAAATCTGAAACTACATGACCTAAGGATGTTATAAATGAAATAACTAAGGTATACCTCTTGTAGATTCAGAGGAGAAGATTTTTAAAGTTTTTCACTATTTCCCCCTTATGGGGCCCCAGGGGGACATAACTCTTTCATTTGCACAAATCTGAAAGGGCTTCACCCAGGCATAATGGTTACCAAGTTTCATTAAATTTGGCCCAGTGGTTTTGGAGAAGAAGATTAAAATGTAAAGTTTACGGACGCACGCACATACACACGCCGCATCATACCATAAGCTCACGCTGGCTAAAGCCAGGTGAGCTAAAAACGTTGTCATTAATTTGGTTCTCCTGTTCTTTGTAAAGAAAGACAACATAAAGAAGAAAATACAAATCTTTTACAGTGAAGGTAATTTAATTGAACCAGCTGAAGCATAATATCCAGTACAGTCTGTTCCATATCTTTGTGATAAATGTAATTTATTTATGTGTAATTCTCCAAAATCATAGTCTTTAAATTTCTGTAAAAACAATAATACACAAGTATAAATTAACAATATAACAAGACTTCCATGGATTTAAATGTCTCACCTGGTTAGTTTTTGATCGAGTAGAAAATACAGTACTTTAACATAAACTTTCACATTTTGACACACCGCTGCTGCCTACTACACAGGAAAAGTAACACCTAAGTCTTGCCTTATGGCTATGCCAGGCTTGACAATAAATGTAACTGGTATAGATTTATAAGAGAAAATGTTAACTATGTAGTATTACAGCCCCCCCCCCCCCCCCACCCCCCCCCCCCCCCACACACACACACATTAAATTCTACAGATTCATTACTACTTGTCTCAAGAATATTACTTTAAAATATCTGAAAGTTAAATGAATAGGCTTATCTGTGAAGAATTTAACTACTATAAGATCTTCTTTACATTTCCTGAGCTTTGGGCCCTATGTCATAGAATGGCATAGATTGCTATAAAATTATGGCATTTGAAGAAAATGTTACCTAACAATGCTGCATTAATATATGGTCTACCTTCATTAAATCTGCTCTTAGAAAAAAATCTTTAAAATTCTAAAGTTAAATGATTGAGTCTTGATTGTTAGTTCAATGGAATAACATTTTCCAGTTAAAATTGATTTGCTTTAATTAAAAAAAATTCTTCATAATAACAGAAATATTATCGTAAATTACATTTATAACCAAAAAGGGCAAAGTAATGAATACAAAAATTTGCAAAGCCTGAGCAAGCAAAGGGAATGAGCTCTATAATACACTGACAGAATTAAATATGTCTTAAAGGAAAATTCCAATTAATGATATTGACTTTTTTTTTCAAAGTGACAATTAAAAGATATTGACTTTTTTTCAAAGTGACAGCCTAGATGAAATTCCCTTAAAGAACAATGGTAAAGCTTTTTGGTTAATATAATTAACCATGATTCTGGTTCATTTATTATGTAAAGCTTCTGTTTGGTCAATATAATTATTAATAATTTTGTTCTATCTAATATTTTAACCTCTTTGAAGATAGATTAAACAAGTTTGTAATGGAAAATACACTAACTGAAAATTCCCACAGAAAGCAATAAATTAACAAAAGGTTTATGTTTTCATTTTACCTTCATCACATTTACAGCATTGAAAGATTCCCTATCTTTTCTAATATCCCCCTTTCTATCTTGTTTCCATGGAAGTGGTGCACCACTTGGATCTTTCCTCATCAGTGTATTCATTACAGTTATGTGTAGTTTAACATGATCATGTTCACGCTGCATAAAACCTGAAGCTGTAAATTTATCAACTAATCTGTCCACCAAAATTTGTAATCTGAAACAAAAAGTATTGGTTCCTTGTCAAATATAAAAAATGCCAATTATTTAGCTATTAACTTTCAAAATTCTAAAGGAAATATTCCAAGTACAACCATGAACATACATTTGTACCTCTGATACATCAAGATATTAATATGTTATTATCACCTTTTGTTATGGCATTCAACATGAGGCATTTTACATAAACACATCATTATCATTACTTTTTTATATACATTGTTGTTCTAGACTGTATTGATTTAGTTAGAAATAATCATCCATTGACAACCAGATAAAAAAGTAATTGTATGTATAGATATATAGATATATATATATATATATATATATATATATATATAATATATATATATTATTTTTAATTTTCTGATTATAAAAAAGTTCTTACATGAACATAACAACAATTATACCCTGTTAAGATTGTGTTTTATTCTTTGATACAGTAGAACTTCGATAACTCGAAGTGCTCGGGACTTCACTGGGGACTTCGAGTTATCGGGGTGTTCGAGTTATCGAAGTTGAAGGATGATGTCAAAGAATGGTGTCGCCTTAATATATGTTTTCCACTACAGAAATCTTGATGTTTTAAACAGTTACCTTTACTCGAATGTAAAAAAAAAGTAAAAGATACTATTAAAGAAAATATGATAAAGAATTTATTAAAGAATTGATATTGACAGTAAAAGCGTGTGAAACGTGTTATTTTATTTTAAAATGGCGATACATACGAACAACGAAATCGGAAATCAGATATACATGTATCTAAAAAAAATACTGATATGCTCACCTTTCTGGATCATAAAGATTGTACAATACTGATATACTCACCTTTCTGGATCATAAAGACTGTACAATACTGATATGCTTACCTTTTTTTTATCATAAAGATTGTACAATACTGATATGCTTACCTTTTTTATCATAAAGATTGTACAATACTGATATGCTTACCTCTTTTATCATAAAGATTGTACAATACTGATATGCTCACCTTTCTGGATCATAAAGATTGTACAATACTGATATGCTTACCTTTTTTATCATAAAGATTGTACAATACTGAATACTGATATGCTTACCTTTTTTATCATAAAGATTGTACAATACTGATATGCTTACCTTTCTGGATCATAAAGATTGTACAATACTGATATGCTCACTTTTCGAGATCATAAAGATTGTACAATACTGATATGCTCACTTTTCTAGATCATAAAGATTGTACAATACTGATATGCTCACCTTTCTGGATCATAAAGATTGTACAATACTGATATGCTCACTTTTCAAGATCATAAGGATTGTACAATACTGATATGCTCACTTTTCGAGATTATAAAGATTGTACAATACTGATATGCTCACTTTTCGAGATCATAAAGATTGTACAATACTGATATGCTCACCTTTCTGGATCATAAAGATTGTACAATACTGATATGCTCACCTTTCAGGATCATGAATCAATTCCACTTTTGCATATAAAACATCCACATTATTTGGATCATCGTTCATATATTCCAATCCTTTTACTCTTGATATTAATGGCTTATCTTTAAGAATAGGTCTGAAAAGATGTAATTATTTTTAATTAATTCTTTCATATTATTATAATTATTAATTCAATATACATGTATAATTATAATTTCAGTTATAAAAAATTTAACATTACCTACATATTTTACTTTTGGTGCAAAATATTTGTGCTAGAGTGACCCAAATAAAGGTCGAAGTAGACCAACTTTACAAGCTTAGTATCTTTAAGGGGTTAACATAATTTATAAACCACATTAAAGACCAATACATGTATTATTTAAACGAGTAATTAAAAGTGGGAGACTTCATTCAGAAGACTCTCTTTTAAGTTTCTGATACCAGTTTTAAAGCAGCATTCTTACTGTCTGGATCTTGTTCTAAATTATTATTTCATAAAGTTACACTGATTATTCCAACACAAGAGATTGCAGATAATTGCCTTTCTTTATGCTCATTAAACATAGGCATAGCGTACTTGGACTTCATAAAATGTATCCATTTTCAAATGTCAGCACTTGTGAAAAAATAAGAAATGAAGTTAACTGTTCAATGGAGATAAATTAATATTGACCAGTCACAAGTTTATAGGTAACTGAAGTGATGATTTCACACCGGACACACTTACTACGTACCTGATCAAATCTTCTAGACAGTTCTGCAAGATTGTTCTAGCATGTTCTATTTCTGTGTCATTTAACAAGACAAGTGTTCCAATGGTGAGATGAAGCTTGTCTGGATTCTGAAATATTGTAGCATCTATTCCTCTATCCTGAAATGACCAATATATCATATACACTGTGTGTGCATGTGTGCATGTGTGTGTTTAGTTACTGTACTATGGGTTGATAAAAAAAAATTCATTGCATGCTTTGAAACTTGGTTTAAAAAACACGGTTGAAAATAAGAAGCCAAATAAGACCTGTAATGCAAGAATGGCAATTAATTCATAAATTTTAATTCATATTAAGCAATTTTTAAATGGCATCATAAGCAATAAACCATGTCTTATATTTGATTCAGTTTCAGAGGAGATCTTTGAAAAAAATTGATTTATAAAATCATTCATTTGCATTATTTGAGAATAAAATGAAAAAAGACAAGACACTAATGCCTGATTTATGTCTGTTTTATGATAAGTTATACACGTACATGTTATGATGAAAATACCTGGATAAGCCATATCATATGATGTATCTCTATCTTGTCTGCAACCTTATTAAGTCTAACTATCTCACATTTAAAAAATAAATCACAAAATAAAAATCAATTACCCTGTATATCTCCATTATATTTTCAAACATTCTATAAAATATAATTTCTGTAGCTCTAAAACTGAAGGAGAAAACCATCAGAAAATTCATATACACGTACTCGTAACTGAACAGGAGGATAGACAAACAAACAAACGGGGGGGTGGGGGGGGGGGGGGGGGTAAATCAACAAGCAGTTTCAGAGGAAAAAATGTGTTAACTTACACTGTCACACTGACGTAATACATCAGACTTAAAGTCAGTAAAGGCACATTTTACTGCTTCTGAAGTAACTGGGAATGACAGGAAATGTGTAAATGGCTCCCTCTGGCGAGCAGAATCAACGATGACTTCAATTCTTGTTTTTGCAGATATCACACCTTGTTTGTCATGACCAGCAACAACTGAGTAATAGATATTTTATTATATACAAATGGTCTTACAATTCAGAAAATATGCATGTCAACTGAATCAACACGTGTGCCCTGTCTAATTTTTTTTTTCAAAAAATAAGTTAAATTAAGTTTTATAAAAAGAGAGCTTTGTTGTTGTTTGGCTTATAACACAAGTTCAAAACATCCATCATAACCTACACTGTAAGTACATGTACTTATGAAAGATTCAGATTGTTTTTGTTGTATAATACAAAATGCCTTTTTTCATAGGTTAACATTTTTCTAATCCATAGACATAGTTAAAAGGTAAAAGTATAAGTAAAACATAAAAGTCACACCAGACATAGTTTGGCATTATTTTCTTGTTACAACAATAATATGGTATCTGCTACCAAGGCAAACAAGGTCATTTTAAACTACAAATGTGTCTTTTCCTGAATTGTTCCAGTTGTACATATGGTGAATCCTGTCCTGATTTTCCAGATAAAGTAAACATACTTACTGGTCAGTCTTGTCCTGATATGTTTCAGACATAGCAGACATAATTATTGGTCAGTCTTGTCCTGATATTTTTCAGACATAACAGACATAATTATTGGTCAGTCTTGTCCTGATATTTTTCAGACATAACAGCAATAATTATTGGTCAATCTTGTCCTGATATTTTTCAGACATAACAGGAATAATTATTGGTCAGTCTTGTCCTGATATTTTTCAGACATAACAGCAATAATTATTGGTCAGTCTTGTCCTGATATTTTTCAGACATAACAGCAATAATTATTGGTCAGTCTTGTCCTGATATTTTTCAGACATAATATATATACTTACTGGTCATTCTTGTCCTGATATTTTTCAGATATAATAGACATAATTATTGTTCAGTCTTGTCCTGTTATTTTCTCATTATAAAAGTATCTTTACACTTACTTATTGGTCCTTCTTGTCCAGATTTAGGGATCTTTATTTGTGTTTTGGTCTCATTTTCTAATCTTCTCCTTGTCTCTCCCTTTTTACCAATTATGTGCTTGAAGAAAGTACTGGGAATATCAAGAGAAATTTCAAATCCTTTATCTGTTTCCACAATATCAAACTGGGTGTCACAAGCTTCATCATTCCAGTCACAATTCTGAACCACATCCTCTGAATTTACAAAATAGTACAATACCTGATATACAAAAATAATTTGATTCATTCAAATTATCTGTTTAAGATTTTTAGTTAGTACTTTACAGCTCTCATGTAATCAAAAGATATTGTGACCACATTTACATATGAGAAGAGTGTAGTGATGTAAAAGTGTTTTATGTGCTAGATACGATTCTCTTACTTACATCAAAGCATTCAGTCATGGAATGGTCGAGATAACTGGAGGATTTGGAGAAAAATTATCAACATTTGGCAAGCCAACTGGCAAACTTTTTGCAACAAGAATCTCAGTTGAGAATTAGATCTAGGCATTGAGAGGCACTGTGATCTTTAAGTATGCTTTATACCACTTGGTTACAAAGACCCCCAAGTTAATTGAGCCTTTTATATTGAAATGTTCCTCATGTATACTGCTATGTCATCTGAGGAATGACATGTGATGTTGGGAAAACTAAAATGTGTGATCTGCAGAAGCAATTCAAGTACTTAAAACACATAACTCAAATTCACTGAATTAAGTTTCAAAATGAATTTAATTGTTTAAATACAGATGTAAAATTATATTAATTCTCTTTATAATCAATACACAATCTGCACTGGTGCAACATCTTCAATACACTTGTACTTATTTCAGCACTGTTCAAAGATTTCTTTTTTAAAATGTAAAAGAATGAGATTCGAATCAAACTTAAAACACATAACTCAAATTCACTGAATTAAGTTTCAAAATGAATTTAATTGTTTAAATACAGATGTAAAATTATATTAATTCTCTTTATAATCAATACACAATCTGCACTGGTGCAACATCTTCAATACACTTGTACTTATTTCAGCACTGTTCAAAGATTTCTTTTTTAAAATGTAAAAGAATGAGATTCGAATCAATATCAGTGACATTTTAATCAAGTAAAATGTTATGTAAAATCTTGCGCTATAAACAACTGCTTGACAATATACATAATTTCTGGTTGTAAATACCAAGGGTAACTCTTTTTAAATCACAAACTGAAACATTATAATCTTGTTACAATAGAGAAGAGACTCAAAACTTTCTTAAATAACAAACAATCCCATGTTTATACACAACTTTTGAACATAAATAATATCAGATTTTATTTAAAAAAAGGATACTGTGTCCAAGTTAAATCTATACTTAATCACAACATATTGAATTTTTGTCACTAATACTTTAGAAAAGCAACTAAACTCTTTATGACTGAACAATGTCAAAAATTCTCAATAATATAAAACTACAAGATTACCAAAAAAGTTTAACTGAATGTGTAAGTACTGTAGACAAACTTTGGATATAAATTAATACATGTACTGCCATAACCATTGAAGGGGCAGTGACTCTTGAAAATATTGAACATCATTATGAAATTTCAGTTTCACAAGTTAAGTATTAGAAATGATCGCTGTAAAGATTCAACAAAAATTGTGGAAGCTATACGAGAAGCATGTCTAGACATGTTTACAGGAAGTAACTGTCAAATGTAATAAAATAAACAGAAGAAAAGCATACTAACTGCTCAACTGTTTAACAGATCTAACTGCTCAATTAACAGAAATGCTAAGTTAACAGAACTAACTGCTTAGTTAACAGAACTAACTGCTCAATTAACAAAACTAACTGCTCAGTTAACAGAACTAACTGCTTGGTTAACAGGATTAACTACTCAATTAACAGAACTTATTATTCTATTAACAGAACTAATTACCCAGTAAAAAAATGAACTGCTTTGTTAATATAACTGTTAAGTTAACAGAACTAACTACCCAGTTAACAAAACTAACTACCCAGTTAACAAAACGAACTACTAAGTTAACAGAACTAACTGCTTAGTTAACAGAACTAACTGCTTAGTTAACAGAACTTACTACTCAGTTAACTGAACTAACTCCTTAGTTTACAGAACTAACTGCTAAGTTAACAGAATTAACTACTCAGTTAACAGAACTAACTGCTTAATTATCAGAACTAACTGCTAAGTTAACAGAACAACTGCTAGTAACAGTGTTAACAAAGACGCATTTAAAACTACTAAGTTAACAGAACTACCATTATCCTCTGGTTAGACTCTGCTCATACATACTAGCCCCATGATTCTTCTTCATCTGTCACATCATTTTGTAATGATGGATTTTTACGGTAACACCTATTACCAATCTTAATTATCTGAGGTCTTAGAACATCCATTAGCTCTGTATGTGAAATCTTTATAAAACAATCTACAACACAATTACAAAAGTATTAATTTTAAATCACACTGTAAGAGGATGGCCAAGTGTTATCACTGATTGTATTGAGATTTATTATTGTAGATTCACTTTTCTTCATACTTACTAATACACATGCAGGAAAACATAAAAAGAAGTCTTTTTGCACAAAGTGTTGTATCTGATCTTGACAACCTGAACACACCACCCCACACACTCACTACCAGTGTTAGTATTTCCCGGTCTCCACCACACTGACAGATCACCAGATCACTATAGTGTTTTATTCCCGGTTTCCACACACTGAAAGCACCACCAGATCACTTATACGAGTGTTTCACAGTCTTGTCACACAGAAACCACCACACGTTCATTTACAAGTGTTGGTATTCCATGGTCTTGACACACTGAAAACCCCACGAGACCACTTACGAGTGCTGGTATTCAACGGTCTTGACACAATAAAACAACCGCCATACCATTAACACCTTGATCTACTTACCTGCTGTGTGTCCTTCAAATACAACATCCTTATAACATCTATTATTTTAACGATATACACACATATACTGACATCCCTGAACAACAAGTTGTAAACCTGAGACGGAAGAATACTTTACCGTGTATAAATTTATTCGGACGAAGAAAATGGAACTGATTCCGGAATTTATCTAAACATAATGAGGAAATTTCAGATAATATGCTGTGAAAATTACACAATATAAATGATATTATAACTTTATCTGCTAAAATGCTGTTAATATTAACATAGAAATAAAGGACCTTATTTTTATGCCTTTAGTGGGTCTTAGTGTCCTGTGCTCTTTAAATTTCTTGGTCAAAAAAAATTAAGGAATCAAAAAATATCACAAGACAGTAGGTATTAACATTCTGAAATACAAGCGTATTAAGGTTATAATTTATTTATTTATTAATTTGTTTATTTATTTATTTAATATTTTCAAAATAAAAGAAATATTTCAAAAATGAGGACATGGTAATATGCAAAACATTATAAGACATTTAAGAATATTATTAAGAAAGGCTTTTGATGAATCAGATTTTCTTTGCCGAAATCCCCAGTACGTTCATTTGTTACATTTAAACATTCAAAGCTGTTTTATTATTATTATTATTATTATTGTTGTTGTTGTTGTTGTTTTATTGAGGTAATATATTTAGATATCTAGAGTGGTGTTTGAATTCTTTTTATTTCGATTTTTATTCTATACTGAGATCGAGTTTCTATTCCAATTAATAAGCATGGCTTGAGAGTAGTTCATTAAAATTACATATTTTTCCAAAAATTAGTAGATAACCCTATATGTCAATTTGGTCAAGTTAAAAGCACTGATCATTTGAATTGGTCACCTTTTTATAAACGTGTGCCAAACCACTATTTATAATTTACAGCATAATTTAAATACAAATTTACTCTCTATAAGGATAAAACGTTAACATTCGAACAAAATTATCAAATATTTAGCCAGATTCTGTGGGGAAAAAAAAACAACGTTTAAACTTTTACATTATTGTTGTTATGACGTAAAATTTACTGCTGGCCGATGACGGAGACACTTACAGTACATCACTTATCGCTGTAGGGAACGACCCGATCACCTGTTGTTGTCCAAGTGTCTTCGACTCTTGTCAGTTTGTGTGTGTTAATGGAAGAAAAAGAATAACAACAATGAAGAATATATCGATATGTTTTGAATAACGGTTGTTTGGCGAATACAACTGGATATCGATATGTTTTGTATCACGGTTGTTTGGCGTATACAACCGGATATCGATAATTATGTACTGTATAACGGTTGTTTGGCGCAAACAACCGGATATCGATATGTTTTGTAAAACGGTTGTTTGGCGTATACAACCGGATATCGATATGTACTGTATAACGGTTGTTTGGCGCAAACAACCGGATATTGATATGTTTTGTAAAACAGTTGTTTTGCGTATACAACCGGATATCGATATGTTTTGTATGACGGTTGTTTAGCGCAAACAACCGGATATCGATATGTTTTGTAAAACGGTTGTTTGGCGTATGCAACCGGATATCGATATGTACTTTATAACGGTTGTTTGGCGCAAACAACCGGATATTGATATGTTTTGTAAAACAGTTGTTTTGCGTATACAACCGGATATCGATGTGTACTGTATAACGGTTGTTTGGCGCAAACAACCGGATATTGATATGTTTTGTAAAACAGTTGTTTTGCGTATACAACCGGATATCGATGTGTTTTGTATAACGTTTATTTGTGTTACTGTTTACACGCGAAATGATATGATATGCTGCAAGTATAATGTCATTTACCCTTTTTTCTATATCATTTAATACATTCAAAAATGGTATATGGCAATTTTTTTTAAATATATTAATAAATTTTTTATAAAAAAATTGGAAATGGTATCTGACAAACCGCACTCTCATTGATAGAACATGTCTTTTAAAACCGAGTCATATCCATGTACAATGCAGTAATCTTAAAAGAAAGCCATCATGACATCTTAATGGTTTATGTAGTTACTTTGATTGTTTTCTTTTTATACTAGCATATATTCTTCAGCTTTTCTTTTTAAAGGTATACATTTAAGTTCAGTGTTCGATGTTATTATGTGCTATTTTTTACGTTGTCCTTATGTACTAGACACTGTGTACTTACTTCATCTACACAGTGTGACTATTAAAACTTGCCAACAAATTATTACTCACCATGGAAACACCCTATTTAATTCTAGCTGTTTGTAATGTGTTTTTGATTCACAATACCGAGAATGTCATTTGGTAAAACATTCCAGTTTACCTACAGAAAATCACCAACTTGCCGGAAGCAAATTGTGAAATTTCTTATAATGGTAACTTTACAGAGGCTAGTTCGAATCATGCTGAGAGAAATCCATTGATTTATCAACCTGTAACTTTGAGGTCTTCAAGTGATAAAGCTTTGATTGCTCGCCTCTCTTTGAACCAGCTTGATTGTACCTTTGTACAATTTCATGCTTTTTGTTTTTCTGCTCTTGGTTTTCAAAATAATTTCCAAGAATTAAGTTCCACTCTTTATTTCAGGAAGTCACTAATCATAATGTTGTAACCAGTGTTTGGTAACCAAGAACGCGAAATTTTAATGTGTAGTTAATAATCTTATTGAGATTGCATGAAACTTTAAACTCAATATAAACTTAAGATGACATAAAATATAAATGTTATCGACAATTAGTTTGGCAGATTGGATGGATGGATTTGATTTATTCTATTTTACGCCCAGTCAAGATTCTATTACTTATATTGAAGCGGTCAGTTCTGGGATGGTAAAAGAAAACAGAGTACCCAGAGAAAACTTCGACCTTCGGCAAGCAATCGAACTAATTCTCACACTAGGATTTGCCCGAGTGGGATTCGAACAATAGGCAGTGAGGGGCACTGTGATCCGTAAGCACTCGATTTAGACCACTCGATCACCGAGGCTCCAATTAGTTTGGAAGAGATCAAGCGTATGTATTTATCATCAAATTATAAAAACTATACAAAAATATCATATCCACTAAAAATAAACTTAAAAACAACATTTCTTCCCCTTTCTTTGTATTTACTTTGGTATTCTTGATGTATTCTTGATATCAAGCTTAGTGTTGTTAAGTTGTTATAATGTACCTGGATACTAAAAATGTTAAAAATAAATACCAAGTTACTAATATTGAAGGTGAAATTAATAGCTATTAGTAATCAAACCCTTCACCTCTAATGTTTAGTTAGTGTACCAAGTTACCCGGTTAGGTAATATGCCTCGTAATTAAATTCCATGAAAAGATAGTTTTGAAGTTTACCCCGAGCAAGATTTCCAATGAACAACTTCTAACATAAATCAAAACTTACTGGAATGTTGAATAGGTTCGAGATAAAGTCTTAACTACTCACAAAGAATAAAGCTAGTTTTAATTAAGCAACAGAAACATTCAATTGTATTAATAGAAAGAGAAATTCGGTAAAATAATATTAACAATTTCCCAGTTGAATTCAATGGCACGTTTTGTAGTTTTGTGAAAAAATATTAAAATATTGATGTACATATAATGTAATCAGACCATGATACATAACTGAGTCACACATAAAAATGTCATTACCATAACTTATAACTAATCACAGAGAACATTGTATAAATGTTAATAAACGTTCAACCAATGATAAGGTTTTCTTCTCTGCTTTATGTACACGAACCTTAAAAAGTCCAAAATTTGTTGTCATCTGTCAAGTTTTCCCCGATTGGTCAATAATCAAACGCGCTCTTCATGCATTTATTCATATAAAAATTGTTAAGTGATGTTAATTAAGTAAATTACCGTTGATAGAATTAACGATAGGATGACATAGCAATTGCGTAAAAGTAATTTTATAAATTAATTGAGGTCTGTCTGAAAAAATTGCAATGGCTGAAGACCTTGTCACCAAGCAACACAATTCCTTAACAACATCATTATAGAACCGCTTATGTACTTCATTGTTTTGGAATCCATCCGCTTTTAATTCTTTTGTACTTAATCAAGTTGATTGAACTGAGATTAAATGGGTTTTTCATTAAATCTTCGTCTGAAAGTCCATCAAAAAATGCGCCATCTAATATCTCCGACCTTACAAAGCTCTGCTAGATCTCTCAATTCACATTTTTCAAAAATATCAGCGAGTTCGTTAACCGAAAGTGATGTAAATTGAACTTGTGACGTGCGTTGTTTTGACTTGGAACAGTGTGGTAAGACTTTTCCGATGGGAATATTTTCCTGTGCCACCTGATGTGGAGTCAAAGGTAAAGGTCGATTGATATTTGGGTTTGGAGGTTTTTTATTTAACTTTATGCTCTTTTTGGGAGCCTCTGGATAAATATAATCGTGGTCGTTGTCACGTGAGGCTTCATCAGGTACTACAAAATCTGCATACTCTTCTTTTGGTACATTAGCACTTTCTTCCTACAAAAACGAATGGATATAATTAGGATATTAAAGACTGAAGCTTTAACAAAGCATACTTTTCAATATTCAAACTGACCCAAAGCACAAAACACACAACAGCCGCATGAAATAAAAAAGCTAAGTAACGATAAAACATCATGTTACATACGAAAACAAGAAAAACACTACAACAGCTGAGTAAAAAAAAAAAAGAAACCATGACACAAAAAAGAGTTCAATACGAAAACAGAAAAACAGCCATATTATAAATGAAAACAACAGAACAAAACCTGAGAATAATAAGAACACAAGTCAACTTAACTTCAGTCAAATAAAAAACGAAAGCAAGGCAAAGAAAAAATAGCCTGAGTAAAACAAGATGCAACAACTGTTAAATGAAATGAAAAAATACATAACAACACAAGATGAAATACAAATTAAAATGACAAAAGGGTTAAATAACAAAACAATGTAATGACACAACACCTGGTACAATATAAATTGGAGATAACACAACACCCTGGTAAAATATAAATGGGAGATAACACAACACCTTGGAAAAATATAAATGGAAGATAACACAACACCTTGGTAAAATATGAAAAGGGAGATAAAAATATAAAAGGGAGATAACACAACACCTTGAAAAAATATAAAAGCAAAATAACACACAACTCCTTGGTAAAATATAAAAGGGAGATAACACAACACCCTGGTACAACATAAAAAGGAGATAACATAACACCTAGGTAAAATCTAAAGGGCGATAACACAACACCTTGGTAAAATATAAAAGGGAGATAACAGAACAAATGGTACAATATAAATGGGAGATAACACAACACCCTGGTACAATATAAAAAGGAGATAACACAACACCCTGGTAAAATATTTAAGGGTGATAACACAACACCTTGGTAAAATATAAAAGGGAGATAAAACAACACCTGGTACAATATAATTGGGAGATAACACAACACCTGGTATAATATAAATGGGAGATAACACAACACCTGGTACAATATAAATGGGAGATAACACAACACCCTGGTACAATATAAAGGGGAGATAACACAACACCTTTGTAAAATATAAAGGGGGATAACACAACACCTTGGTAAAATATAAAAGTAAAATAACACACAACACCTTGTACAATATAGATAGGAGACAACACAACACCTTAGTAAAACATAAATCGGAGATGACACAACACCTTGGTAAATATAAATTGGAGATAACACAACACCTTGGTAAAATATAAATTGGAGATAACAGAACACCTTGGTAAAATATGAAAAGGTAGATAACACAACACCTTTGGTAAAATATAAAAGACAAATAACACAACACCTTGGTAAAATATAAATTTGAGATAACACAACACATTGGTAAAATATAAAAGGGAGATAGCATAACACCTTGGTAAAATATAAATAGGAGTAACACAACACCTAGTACAATGTAAATGGGTGATAACACAACACCTTGGTAAAATATAAAGAAGGAGATAACACAACACCTTGATAAAATATAAAAGGGAGATAACACAACACCTTGGTAAAAAATAAATGGGAGATAACATAGCACCTTAGTTAAATATAAATGGGAAATGACACAACACCTTGGTAAAATATAAATTGGAGATAACATAACACCTTGGAAAAATATAATAGGGAGATAACACAACACCTTGGTAAAATATAAAAGGGAGATAACACAACACCTTGGTAAAATATAAAAGGGAGATAACACAACACCTTGGAAAAATATAAAAGGGAGATAACACAACACCTTGGTAAAATATAAATGGGAGATAACACAACACCTTGGTAAAATATAAATGGGAGTTAATACAACACCTAGTACAATGTAAATGGGTGACAACACAACACTTTGGTACAATATAAATTGGAGATAACACAACACGTGACAAAATAACACAACAGTCAAGAGATATATAAAAACAGGTAAAGATAGCAATAATGTGTTAAATTAGACAAGAAACAAAGAAAAAACACAAACCGATCGGGTAGAATCAGAAAACAAGGCAAGACAACGACACATAAATCAGATAAAATAAGAAATCGGGACCAAAAAATATGAAAACCAGTCAATGTCACAGTAATTGGGTAAATTAAAAAAAAAAAAACAACTTCTCACCACCCAGGTTAAATGAGGAAAACAAGACAAATGAGACAAATTAACACAACAGCTGTGTGAATTCAGAAAACAATACAACGAAACAACAGACGGGTCAAATAAAAACTCATAACAAAAAAATATATCCAGGGCGGATCTTAATAAAATCTTTTTAAAGGGTAGGTTTGAGAATTTTTTTTATGAGATTTTGCGAATGCAAAAGGCTCAAGTCCTCGGGGGCGATGGGTCCTGATTGAGGTCGAGGGGCCCTGTCGAAAAGGAATTTTTAATAAATTTGGAAACCTTTGGCAACATCTCTCTCTCTCTCTCTCTCTCTCTCTCTCTCTCTCTCTCTCTCTCTCTCTCTCTCTCCAATAAATTTCTATTTTATGACACGTTCTTAATTGATAAATTAATGCGTTTTCGGATATCATTGTTGGAATAAACTGAATCACTGTATAAAATTCGATCGACCACGGACATACTACATAAACAAAAATTCCAGTCAAAATCATAATTCAGTACGGGGCACTATGATAACTTTACAAAAATAAAAATTGTTTTAGAATATTTTTACATTAGAAATGAAATAGAATCGAAAACTTTTCCGTGGATTTAACTATTGATAATAAAATTCAACATACCTCTCTTGTAGTCACTTTATCATATTCATGTATATCAGTACCTGGAAAATGAAAAAAAATACAAAACTCTTAAAAAGAGGAAGATTTAACTGCGTTTGATTTATTTTAAAGAATGTTCACTTTTTGAGGCGTAAAATATCGCCAATATCCTCGTGCTAAAAATTTCATTTTACTAACAATTTACTGCTAAAGAAAACAGTCAATCGTAAGCATACAATCAACAATTAATTATGTATCTTACTTCCCTTAAAAAAAAGCAGAAAACTATACATCAATTTTTACAAAAACAGCCGCGGTTCGTAAATAAAATCCTCGTGAATGACACCATTAAAATGTCTAAAGGTCTTGGATGGTGACCATGAAAACCAGACTGCACTTGGTAAAGACTTTGAAATCTGAAGAAAAATAATTATATTTTAAACAGTTAAATGTAGATTTAGAACGTAAATTGTTTTAAATATTTATTTCCGGTATAACGTAAGAAGTTCACTCCATGTATTTTTAGTGTGACTTCATAAGACATAATAGGGAAATTGTAATTTAAAGCTCACTAATAACACACAGACATTGGCAAATAAACAGTCGTCAATTTATTATCATTATTTCTAAAATTCTACGAGAGAATTCCACCCTTTTATTCACTTATTTATTTATTTTTATTGATTTATTGATTTATTTATTTATTTATTCATTGATTTATTTATTTTATTTTATTTTATTTTATTTTATTTTTTATTTATTTATTTTTTTTTTTTTTATATTTTTTTTTTTTTTTTTTGCGTCCTAAACATTTAACCAATGCATTACTGAACTCAGTATCTCTCGAATAATCTTAACATCATTGTTTTCAATAGTGTCAAAATAACGAAAACGCTTGTATTGACGAGAAAAGAAGTACATTTTTCTGATTTTTCAATTTACTTCTGCTTCGCAAAAATTGATGAAATAACCATGGAGATTTACCTTTATCTGTTTGTTGGTCTTGTCTTGTGGGTCGTGGCGGAATTGGTGGAGGGGTACTATCTATTTTATTACTAAAACGTTGTATTTTAGGTGTTGTACTTCGCATTTCCAGGTATAAACCACCGTCGTCAAATCGACCCATATTTACGTTTTTGTTGGAGAAGTTTTTAGTCAAAAGAATTTCGTATTCCTCTGTATCTTTCTTACTTGGCGTCAAAACTTCTATTTCATCTACAATTGGATTATCCAAAGGAAGTAATACTAATGAACGTTCACAAAATGAGGTTCTCTCACTAATTTCTTCCACTGGTTTGTGATGACCAACCACCACTCGCTGTGTAAGTACTTCTTGAAGCTTCAAGACGCCAGAAAAATTTTGAATATTTTCAAGTGCCTCGTCCAAACTCTCTGTCATAACTTGTTCGAATTCTTTATCCACAAATTTGACATATTGCGGAAGTGGAAGCTTGTCTATTACTTCACGCAGAGTATAAAGTGTAGAATCCGGTATTGACACAAACTTTCCATTCTCTCTAATGTCTATTAAACATTCTTTATTCCCATACCGACAAACTAACCCTTGACTGGGAATAACTCTATCTAATTCTAGTTCCGACAGAGCGGGTACAATGAATTTACCACTTGCTGCTTTGACACTGATAGCGCTTTCAACCCGAACAAATCTCGGGAATTGTTCTATGAGATCTTGAACGGTGTCAAACGTTGTTGCGACATGGTCATTCCCCATTACTTGCAGTTTGCCCTTATAACCTAGAGGAATCAGAAGTTCATTTCTCCAGTAAAGATTATTGACATCGATGCTTGCCCTTCTTGTCTTGGGTATATTCTCGCTCTCTCCTACACTTGCTAAAACTTTTATCAGTGTTTTCACAAGATCCAATTTAATCAAATCTCCAGAGGAGAAACTCTCAGCATCAGTCTCTCCATAGTAACCTTCACTTACTTTTACCAAAATCGGTAACTGGTGGTTATTTACAATGTCTGTTATTGTTTCTCCCGTATCCTCCCAAACCAATAAGTCCTGCTTCTGGTCAGAAAACGACATATTTAAATTGGATCTCTTTCCTTTACGAAATAAGTTATAAAAAGTATCAAGTCTATCGGCAAAAAGTCAAAACTTGAAATAAAACGTCGATATTTTCCTATATGAACTGGAATTCCTATTAATAACATGTCGCCATATTGAAAAAGGAGTCAATAGAATTCAGAATTTCTACTTCCTTGTTTTCATTGCATTTCGTCTGAAGGTACAATATTTAAAACCTTTAAATAACGCGAATCTACCTCTAACAAAATGGTGAAATTTATAATGTATATTATCAAACACATAAGTCGTATACCTTTCGATAAGTTTCCTCTTCCTCGTGAATTTTAAAATAAAGTTTAAACTACAAGTTTTAACATTTCCTTTAATAAACAAAAATATAGGTTCACGAAGGGGTAAAATAAGCTTGAAGTAGATATTATACAACCAAATTGTTTATCATACAGGTGTATAAACATTTACATTTATGAAAAAAAACAATATATATCAAGAAAATAAATACAAGTATATTACATTGTAAATAAATGGAAATAAATGGCGTTTGACAAGAACAATAAACTGCACTTTGAACGGTGACTCAGCCTAGGTTTCTGGTTACGAAATTCATTCACAGTTTGCACGCTGAAAAATTTTGTCTTTGAATGTTATATAGAGGCAATTTTCAAAAATTATTCTTCCACTTTGTTGCACATGCATTGTGTCGCAGTTCCCTTCGATATTTTTGTCCCGACTCTATCTAAATGTCTTAGCTTAATATGATAAACTTAAGGATTGTTGTAAATAAAAGATATATATATATATATACTGAATACGACATATTTTTCTCACAATAGAACAATACGATTAAATCACGTTGTTTTTATATATGTTCTCTTGTTCACAAAACGTTTAAGAACAAGGTTACACTCTGAAATATGAATTATGTGTAGATAGCTTTATGTATAATTATATGTTAATCTTCGCAAGAGGTAAAGAAAGATTGAATGAATGAATGAATGAAAAGGTGTAAAAAAAAAATATTCTCTAAATTTTATCATAGTATCACAAGTTATATAGACTTTAAATAATAGTAAATACAATGTGTAAAATCAGTATAAAACATATGACAACCGGTCTTTAAAAACTTATGAGACACTTTTAACTATATACAAATGGTATGATATATATTCAGTTATTAAACATCTGTGTTAAAAGTACAAAAATATTTTCCTACGCTAAAAGTTGCATAAAAGAGGTTTGCAAAGTTTTAAAAAATTCATTACAAGACATTTAATATGTAAGCTTTCCAACATATCTAAAAACACATAACTATTAAAAATATTCTATGCAAAGTTAAAAAGATCAAGTCACAACAAATCATTATAGAAATTACAATCAATTATAAAGTATATCTCGTCTTTAACTGTACCAGCTGTATAACATTTACAAATCCTGTTGTTTAATTAGATTTCAGGTCTGCTATATCGACCAGCTTCAAACATGTGAGGACAGACAACCGCTTTTAAACTCTAAAAAGAACAATAATATCTAGATATATTATCAGACATATACGATTCGGTAAAAATGGAACATTTAAAAGTCAATAAGTCCTTAATTTGTTACCGTTTTCTTTGTTTCCGTCAATCCATAGCTGCTGATACCAGTGTTAAAGTTTATTCATATTAAGGATTGGCAAAAATTAGCAACTCTACGAAATATAATAACTGAAAGGTTAGATTAGCTTTGATGTTCTAATTAGGAATGTTTAATGGTCACAAGCAATAGATAAAGTTGTAAAACCAAAACTAATCCTATGATAACACAAATAAGACAGTTAACCCCCACTGCAACAAACATGTTAATTTTTTCTTCTTTTTTATCACATCTTTTTTACTCAGTAGTCTTAAAATTACTTTGTTGCATGTGTCCGACAGTTTGACAATGGCGTATTCTTTATGCCATCCTGACAACAAAAAAAGCACTCCTAGTTTTCTTAGATACTAAAGAATACTATGCTGTTTTCATGGTGGTAGAAGATACTACAAATTCCATAATCAAGACTTTAAAATAATAAGAAACAACATCCTCTTATGCTGCCAATTTGTTCGCTTATTGTCTTTAAAGATTAACTTCTAAGGTCTGAAGTTGATCAAAGGTCTCAATTTCATGCCTGGTGAATGATTTTATTTTGCTATTCAATTTGACCATGTTTCATTGTCATTAAATGTATGTAGCTCAAATGTTGATTCTAAGCAACAACAAAAAAAAACGAGAATTCAAATGTGAACTTGTTTACAACTGACTGGCTTACGTTTTTTTCTATCAAATTTTTCGGTCTTAAAGTCACTGATGAGGAATGAATTTCCGAAATGTGCACATCTGGCACATCAAAATTTAACTGGTATTTGTGTTATATATTTACTACACCCTGAGCGAGTATCGCTGCTGGTGGAGTAAAACTCCCCGAGGGTATCCATAACTCAGAAGGCAGTACTGTGTGCCGTCAAAAAGTGTACCATTTAGCAAAATTTTCAGCTGACTTAAATTTTGAAATTTATTCAAAACTAAGGTTTGTTCCCTCATGCGAATCATTCTTTAGGTGGATTTGGAACTTTAGATTCATTAATTTTCAACTGATTGGCTTACGTTTTTTATCTATCAAACTTTTCGGCTCCTAGTGTCACTGATGAGGAATGGATTTCCAAAATGTGCACATCTGGCACATCAAAATTTAACTGGTATTTGTGTTATATATTTACATCAAAAATGCGTTTTAATGTTAGAGCCTGGACTAAATGACTGTATTAAGTTGTTAAGAAGCTATTTTATTAAGATATCCAATGATATTTTTATCATTATTTTTGCCTTTATTAATACCTAAAATAATAAGGTACTACTTTCTTAACGTTTGTTGTATGGACTTAAATGGCAAAAATATTTCTAAGATGCACAGGCTTTATTACCTCTAAAACTTTTTCGAATTCTTGGTGCCTGTAGTTTTGAAGGAACGATTTTATTTTTCTGTTGAATTTGATCACGTGAAAGTGTGATTTATTGTATTTAACCAAAATATTTATTATGGGATGAATACCTAGCTTTGTAAGTAATATACATATCGAACTAGACTTTTTTAAGAATGCGTGTTTAATGATTGTGTTCGACTTCTCTACAAAATGACGACCAAATATTAGCCTCAATAAATATATAAGCCCTGGTTTTTTTTCAGAACTGATATGCAGTCTTTAGAGATCGTAGAATTAAACCCACCAAAAGATGGCTAGTGTTTTTCTTACAAGAACAAGTATGACTTACAATGACAACGATATGTGCCTACTGCTACAGAAAGAGAGATTTTATATTGTTGGTGTTAGAAGATAGCTTCATTGGTTACTTGCTGTTATTCTTAGAGAGTCTTAGAAAGGAACAAGTTTTTTTTTTCATTCTGAAATGTTTACATAGTGTCTTCAATGTTTTAAATTAAATTCCAAGGTTATTTTAGTACGTACTTACGTACTTGTTCCCATGCCTCTCTCTCTCTCTCTCTCTCTCTCTCTCTCTCTCTCTCTCTCTCTCTCACACACACACACACACACACACACACACTTCAATTCAACTTAAATATTATAAGTACAACTCAAGGGTTTTTAAACTTTTATTATTACGTATTTTCTGGTTATACAACAGTAATTTTTATTAGTACATATACCACTTGCAAAATGTTACATTGAACATGAGTTAGTACATTAACTTTCAACTAGTTTAGCACATCGACCAGTGTTTGCTTAACACATGTTTCACTTACCAGTCTGATATTTACTCTAATTTCATCGGAAAAAACCTAAGGCTTTGCTTTATTTTTCAACTGTTTGGCGTATGTTTTTTAATCTATAAAAATTTTCGGCTCCTAGTGTCACTGATGGAGAATGATTTTCCGAAATGTGCACATCTGGCCCATCATACTTAAGCAGGCATTTGTTTTATATTTCATACAAGATCAAATGAATTTTCCCTTTATATACTGCCAGACTTTTTTATCTGATCTTATCGAAACATATAATGAAGAAGACCTGCTGTTATTTTGGCTAAACACTCTTCGAGGATAAAATATACTTCTGAATCGAATATATAATGAAAAAACTCAATTATACAACATGAACATAATTTTTTGAACTTTGAAATGGGAGAGCCGGCTCTGACAAAATATTTGACAGGAAATAAGTTCCAAAAAGTCTAAGCCTCATTAGATTGCTATAATAGATTGCTATCTGTAAATTAAACCTTTTTCAGAAGTAAGACTTGAATATATATATATATATATATATATATATATATATATATATATATGAGGGGAATTTTAAGAAATACCAAAATCTAATTTAATTTAGAAAACTGTCTGTGTAGATGATGTTTGTTTTTAGGAATAATTTTAAATTAAATTTGAGTTTTGGCAAAGAACCAAAAAATAAAACCAATTGTAGAACAAGCATCAAAAGCACTCACTGCATTAAAAATTATTTTTTAAGAATATTTAAGAATGCCGGCTCTGATCCAATGTTAGAACCAATTTTAAAATACGGATGTGAAGTTTAGGAGTTTGTTATTTTAATCTTGTAGTAAAAAAAAAATTTATAATACATTTATGAAAAATTGAGGCTGATTATTTCTTTATTATATGTATAATGGGAGATAGGCAGATACCCTACGTGTAATAGGACTTTTTAAAGAATGGTTTCTTTTGTACTATGTAAGAATTTTCCGAATAATATTTCCTTTTAGCATATTATTCTAACAATATATATATATATATATATATATATATATATATATATATATATATATTATAAATCTTTGATTAACAAGGAATAGTTTACACATGCATTTGGATTCTGACAAAGTAATTAAATAAAACTTGGTTGATTCATTTTATCGAAATGAACAATTAGGATAAATTAATCCAAATTTGAAAACATAGTATTTTCAACTTATAATCAGCTTAAACCTGTAGAACCTTAAACGTTTAGTTCAACACTTTAATTTCTCTCTAAATAGCTCTGTGTTATACAAAATTAATGTACAAGATTTGAAAAAGTTTTGGTGTTTAACCAATTAATAATCTTAACTCTTATGTTGTATTAAATTGGTTATTAAACTTAACTCATAAAGTGATATGGTTTTTATATCTTAATTCTGAAAGGGTTGTTTTGTCATACACATTTTAAATACATATAATATCTAAAAGGGATGTTTCGTAAAACTGAACTTGTATTTAAGCTCTGAAAGGAATTTGATGTTAAACAGAACTTATATATATATATATATATATTAAGAGGAATGTAGTATTATACAGACGTTGTGCATGTTATAACTCTGTCTGTCTCTGATAAAACTTTATATATATATATATATATATATATATATATATATATATATATATATATATATATATATATATATATATATACCACATCACTTTTGGGTTTAGCAATGTCAAAGATGTGTAGTGATGGCATATTTATCACCTAAGTTAGGTCCCCCCCTCTTTTTAAAAGCTTGAAATTTTCTCATTTCTAACTTCGTTAGATTGTAAGGTGCTTTGTCAAGATCTTTTTCGGGCAATCTGAGTATATCTTTCCCATTTAATTTTTCTTTCTCACAATAGTTAGCAAAGCTTTCAAGTTTACAATCTCTTAAAGACTGAACAACTTCCTGTGTTGTATATGACGTAATTGGAGATTTACTCATATTATCATTTGTTTCTTCGCTCAATACAGTTGACGGGTTGTGTAATAATTCCTCAGTTTCATGCCTATAACTGTTATTATTCTGTAATTGTTCATAAGCATTGTTGTCTGCTTGGGCACTATCTATTGCATCATAAACATTGTCAGCGGTCGTTGTCTGATTCCGTTCAATAGAATCTCTATTAAACTTTTGCTGCCCATTAATATCAAGTCGATGTTCGCTTGACCTTTTAAAAATGTTTGCAACAGCTTTCAGGTTTATCTACAAAAATTAAAATTCGTGCGTCTTATATTTTATTAGTTTCAATGATGATACCATTGCTGCATGTAAGTTAAGTGATTATTAATTTTGTTTTAATTTTATTTGAGCCCCCTGGCACATAAGTGTGATACAGAATGTCTTTTGTCGCACAAGACGTGCATATAAACTTTGATTATTGTCTTAAGACACTGACTTCGGTAAATTACTGTCTGGTGGTTACATTTTGATATAAGTAAAATGGGGACATTTCAATTCATATTAATTACTACAGTTTTTAAACATTCTAAAATAAATGAAATGGTTCATAGTCCTTCACTCTTTACTATCAGATTATATTTACGAATTGACAATAAACGAGTTTTTACCTCTGATAATCTCTTCTTCACTTTGTCAAAACTGAAGCTTTTATTTCTTTTTACTAGAATACACATAAAAAAGTATCAACATTGGAATAAAGAAATACTAGTGATCTAAAATAGTTCTTTTTTAATTTTATGAAGAAAACTAAGTGTGTGTGTGTGTGTGTGTGTGTGTGTGTGTGTGATATCTGGCAACAACATAAAGGTATATAAAAAAGAAATAGGAATAATAAAAAGGACAAAAGATAAGAGGCCTTGTCTGGGCAGGCAAAACTGCTGAAATGATGTTCAAAGCACAATGTGCGCCATTAGATCTAAGGCAGTTGTTAATAATGTGTTTAATTAAGTTACACCGTCTACAGGAGCATTCAGGTCTGAGGAAGTACAAATGATCAGTCAATAGTTAACGAATATTTGGTTTGGGGGAGAACAGTTTGTGACAAATGGAGTCAATAGTTGTCACGTTTTTGCACCGGATTACTTACTATGTCAATTGCTATAAAGCGTTTGGTCACAGGGTGCAAATTGTAACATGTCAATGAATAGCAGATACTGTTTTTGGGGTGGACAGTTGGCTATAAGCTTCAGATATTTTAGGTCAAACGTAATCTTGTGACATGTCCAGAAAGAGTCATTTGTGGCATACCTAGGCATTACTTATTTTCTATTTGATCCAAGGAAAATAACATTCGTGACAAGCTGAATTAAAAGTATCATGGGTGTTTGGTTCCTGGGATACATAAGTGGCAGCCTCTGTACATAGCTAGCTTGTATCGGGTGTCTAAGGTATTTAATAGTTAAAAGCGGGTATCTCTGCTTTTTATCTGTCAAACATTTTGGCCCCTAGTGTCACTGATGAGGAATGATTTTCCGAAATGTGCAAATATGACACATCAAAATTTAGCAGATATTTGTTATATATTTATTACCCCTGAGCGGATACCGCTGCTGGTGGAGTAAAACTCCCTGAGGGTATTCATAACTCAGTAGGCAGTACTTTTGCTGTCAACAAATGTACCATTTAGCAAAATTATCAGCCGTCTTAAATTTGAAATTTATTTAAAACTAAGGTTTGTTCCCTCATGCAAAGTATTACATTACTGGATTTGGATTTATATAATTTTGGAACTTTAGATTCATTATTTTCAACTGTTTGGCTTATGTTTTTTATCTATCAAACATTTCGGTCTTAGTGTCACTGATGAGGAATGGATTTCCAAAATGTGCACATCTGGTTCATCAAAATGTAACTGGTATACGTGTTATAAATTAACCTTTCAGTCAATAATTATATTGTATTTTGTGCCTGGGAGTCCATGAGTGACATTCTAGTTTTGATAACCTTTGTATATTTTGTTAGAATAATCAATGTCAATGATAACCTTTGTACATCCGTTAGAATAATCTATATCAATAGTTATCTTGTGTTTGGTCTCCAGGAAGTAAATTGGTGACATGTTTAGTCCATATTTAAGTGGTATTGGTCCCGTAGATTATATTTATGTAATCAAAAACAATAAGTTGTCTTATGTTGAGTCTCGTGGAGAACTTGTGTGTGATGCTTACACAATAGTATTGGGTTCGGTGGAATACATGGCGGCACATAGTAAAAATTACCTTGTCAGATTTCTGGATGGGTAGACCGATATTATACCATTATTGGATTTTATTGTTAATTGTCACAATCATTGAGTTTGTCATCAATTTCCTAGATGAGTTTTAAAATTATATAGAAGTTACCCTACAACAATTATGTTGAAACATGCAAAATTACAAAAGCATTAATGAGTTATAAATTGATATATTATGTCAAGAAAAGGGGATTTTAAAGATAGGGCGTTCTTTTAATATTACTTATATTATTTTAGCAAATGTAGAAGCTTTTCTTTTTTGCCAACATTTTAAAACACCTTTACCATTAGAAAATACATCATAATAGATACCATCGCTACTTGTGTCTGCCGTATCATTTGATATTTTCTGTTGTTTCTTTTTTAATTTTGGTCTACAAGCTGGGCCACTTTTCGTTGAATCTAAAACGAAAATGTGAAAAAAAATCCTTTTATATATCTTGTTCAATTTCTGAATTTTCTTGTTGTTCACAGAACTACCAACAGATCACACCAACTTATTTTTTACAGAAATAATTGCTTCATTTCCTGTTGTGTTAGTCTGCAAAATCCATGTAGGGAATCATATAAGTTTATTTACAGTTTATATTTTCAGAGAAAAAATCATGTAAAAGTTGAAGTTTGCAATGCTTAAATTAAATTTGTTTTGTAAGTTTCAAGATAGAGTAATGATTTTTTTTTTCAAAAATTGTTATAATGATTTATCATGAAACTTGTAGCCCTATATTAGCACATGTTTCCCTATACGTCCATATAGCTCCATGAAACTTGTAGCCCTACATAAGCACATGTTTCCCTATACTTCTATATAGGTCCTCTAACCAATCTAAATGTGCTATTTTGGTAAGATAATAAAAACAAATATTTAAATATCAAAACTATCACCCTTTACACATATGTCCTATGTATTTACATGTATAACACGAGATAAACTTGTTTTCTTAGCTTTAGAGATCTGATTGTGTATTTACCTTTACTTGCAAACTGACCACTGTCACCTAAAGCGTCTGCCTGTCTATTAACGAACTGTTCCCTAGATCTTTTAGGTTCAGGACATGAAACTGAGCGTTGAAATGTTCTATTTCTTCTTTCTGGATCTAAAAAAACACGATAATTGAAGCAAATATGTCAGACACCTTTTTATTTCTCGTATCAGAGTTTAATGGAAAAAAGGTACAAACACAACCAGCAAAAAGCGTTTTGTGATCGTTTATACCATCCCACTTGTTATACAACAGTTGGTTAAAAAATGAAAACCATTTATCAAGACAAACTGCGTAAAAATGTCTGTTCATAAAATAGTTAATATATTTGGTTGGATTTATTTAATTCATTTCAAGCGCCTTTCATTTCAATTGAATGTACAATCATTGGTAGTTAATTTTGTGTTTATGCTACAGTTTGTTCGTAAATGGACAATTGTAAATGAACAATCAACATTTAATCCTATCCTGCTGTCTGATTCACGTCTGCTATATCACTAGGTTTTAAAGATTTTGGAAAAGAAATAAAAAGAAAAGTTTGTAGCATATCAAATATTGTTATGGCGTATGTATTTTGTAGTAATTAACTGGCACCAAAATACGCGCTTTCTTAGCTGAAGTACAACGCAGAACTTTATAAAATCCTTACGGGAATTAAATTTTTTTTCTTAATAAGGGAAATTAGTTTCACCCTTTCGAGCGCTTTTTATGATTTTGCATATGTACATTGTTGTGATACCTATCAAATTCATCCGTTATAAACAAAATGCCACGAACTTGATGTTATCATGAAATACGTACTAGTACCAAGGTTCTATTACAGCGTAAGCGTATGTTAAATTTTATTATTTTCGCATCCTTTACAAGAGTGGTTACATGCTAAGCCAGATTTTAAACAAGTTTTCTGTTCAGTTAATAGGGTATCAAGTATCCTACCTTTACGTATAGCTGAATTTTAACCAAAACCCAAAATACATTGAAAACATTTCATGCATATCCAACGTTTGATGTAAAAATACATTCAAGAGTCAAGATTACATAATACCGATGTCTTGTATTAAGGAAAAGAACAAAATTGCTGAAAATAAGAAAATATTTACCTATGATAGTGCATGATTCCTGTTTTGATAAAGTATACCTCTTAGGGGGAATCGGTGGCGTCGGAGGATCAGAATGGTCGTCTGCATTTTCATAAACAGATTCATCAGTTTGAAGACGTTCTCTTTGTATATACTTTATGTCTCTGTACAAACCACAGCTTTCGTCTCCATTTATATCATCGTCTACTATTTTCCTTACGGCAAGAGTATCGTATATTTTTTGGTCGCTCTTGATTGGCAGTTGTACCTTTATTTCCCTGATATCTTGGGAATCCAACGGTAGCATTACAATTGTTCGATGATTGCGTTCTGCATTTTGCAACCCAACACCAGTTTCTTTGTGGTGACCTACAATGACATCTTGCACTACAATTTGTTCCAATTTAGCAAGTCCTGAATATTTCTGAATGTCATCAATAGCGGCTTCAATATTCCAAAAAATAACTTTTTCATCACTTCTCAGAAATTCCACATACTGGGGAAGTGACCAACGGTCAACTATCTCTTTTATTGTATACTCGTTAGGATCCAGGACTGATGACCATTCAATGTTGTCTTCAATACTTAAAAGAAATGATTTGTCGATGTATTTACACATAATCCCCTTTGATTTGAACACTTTCTCTAGCTCTATCTGTGAACCATATGGAAGTTCAAACGGTTTGTCCTCTCCATGGACAGTTATTGCTTTTTTAACCTCGACGTATCTAGGAAAGACTTTGATAAGTTCTTCCACTGTTTTGAACACCCTATGTCTGTACATTAGTTTCACCTTTCCACTATATCCAATTGGAATGTTAAACCTTGAGGATATACTACGCCCTTTTTGGTCAATATATTTAGCGGTAACATTCGTCTGAGGTTTGATTGAATCCAAGGCTAAATAATCTCCACAAGAAAAATTAATCGTTTCATCCAAACCACAAAATCCTTCACACACCCTAACTGCTTGTGGCAATCCCTTCTGTTTAACAATTTGTTCAATTGTAAAGTTTTCATCATTCCAAAGTTTAGGGTCATTTAAATCCATTTTTGAAAATTATTTTGACGTTTCAGTATACTCCTTTCACAAAATCTATTTTGGTGTCTTAGATATGACAATTAGATGAACCATCTTCGCAATTTTTTAAACATGATTTATAATAGATTTTTAGAATATTTGAAATGAAATAAACAACCCGGTAGTTACGTTACATAAGGTACATGTAGATTTAAAGCTTAACGAACCAGTTTTTATCTGGTTGAATTCTTTCGTATTTATTATCTAAATTTACATGCAACCCAATGTCAAGGTCTTTTGTTTAAGTGCTTTAAAAAAGAATTTGGTTTGTTTTTACTACAAACATTATCACACAATTTTAAACATAAATATCTATAATTTTTCCCCAAAAGAAAACATTACATTGCACTGAAACAAAAGGAAAGCATGGCACTGACTCAAACAAAAAGTATTGCACTTACTCGAAAAGAATGCTTGGCATTGACATAAAAAGAAAGCACGACACTAAATCAAAAGAAATGCATAGTATTTATTCATAAAGAATGAATGGCACTGACTCGAAAGGAAACCATGACAATGACTCAAAAAGGCACTGACTCAAATGGAAAGTATGGCATTTACTCAAAAGGAAGGAATGGCACTTATAAAAAAACAGAGCATATCGCGGACTCAAACGGAAATCACTGGCTCAAAAAAAGGATTGGTTCGCACTGACAAAAAAGCATAGCAAGGCAATAACTCAAGAAAAAAGTAATGCATTGACTCAAATGAAAAGCATGATACTGACTAAAAATAAAAGCATGATATTGACTAAAAATAAAAGCATTAAATGGCTCAAAAGAAAGCAAGGCACATACTCATAAAATAAAAGACATCCGCTGACTTTAAAAGGAAGGATTACACAAACGTAAGAAAAAAGCATGGAACTAACAACCTGGAAAGACGGGTCAAACAAGCTAAACTTTTAAAGGCAGGTAAATTGGACAAAATAATTATAGTTAGTTTTCTTTCGATTACAATACTTTTTTTATTTGTGCAAGACAGAATTTGTAAAACGCATCGCGTTACTCGTCGTGCAAAAACTAAAAAACAGGAATAAAGCACAGAGGCTTTAAAATAATCATTGACAAGACTGTCTATATATCCTTTTTTATATGTTTTGTCATCGATTTATTTCTGGGACAGACTGTGTTTCTTTCTCAAAACATGACACATCCGTATTTGCTATGCTAGAGTTTTTGCTTCGCAACTTTCTGTTGTATCAGCCTGGGTGTCTAAGCAGGTCATTTAGTGGTAATGAAAATTTAAGTTATTTACCTTGACCTTGATCGTGGGGGATATAAAATGTAAGTGGTAAAATGTATTAACGGTTGACTTATACAATATCTGCAAGCTTATCATAGAGAGGCGTAAGTGGGAGATCGTGGGTTCGAATCCCGACCGGGTCTGACCAAGACTTGAAAGTGGGTAGTAACTGTTCTTTCGCCAAGCACGAGGTCCCGTGTCACGGCAGGCGTGGCACGATAAAGAACCCTGCTGTATAATTCAATCGGCGCAACGCGCATGCAAAATTTCTGCGCTTTCGCCTATAGCTGCGACGTCTCGTTATAAGTGAAATATACTTGACTGGGACGTTAAACACCATTACTCAACTCAACTCTTATAATAGAGAGCGTTTTCCTAATGTATTGCTTTTTCTAATTATTTCCAGAAAGCTTTGTATGGGATCTAGGCACATTTGCAAAGGCTTGTAGGTTTAGATAATTTTATTGATCAAAAGTGGGTCAGTCAATCATGAATTATGTATACTTCTATTCACTACACGGTCACATACTATCAGTCAGAGGCATTTTATTTTATATTTCTGTTTTATTTACTTTTTAAAGCGATTTACTGTCATACCACGATGTATACTCGACCGGTTGTTAAGTTAATGCTATAACACATGAAAACTTACCGATATCTTCGAGCGATATGTAAAGTATTGACCTGCTTTGAAATGACTTGATTTATAAGCTAAGGCACTCCGGTGTTCTCCGAAATCTTGGAGTTGACGATAATGCATCTGTACAGGTACAGTAATGCTGACTTACCGAGGGCTTGAAGTTTCCTTGAATTGCTTAAATGTTGTCCATACACTTTTAACCAGGCTTTAAAATGGCTTCTTCAAAATGGCTTCTTTGTAGTCAGTTTTACACTTTCCTTGAGTAATATTTAAGCATCGTAAGTTTTGGCTTATGTAAGCTCTGTCGCAATATCCGCTTTTGACTATAACCATTAAGCCTTTTGATAAGTATATATGTATTTATGTAATGTGTGACTAATATCAATATATAGTAACGTCATCTCTTAAAACAAAGGGAACAAAACAAAAAAATATATACATGTATTTAATCTAGAAGTGATTTAATTACTAAAGCCCCGTTCACATGCACTGATTTACTCGTGGGGTGCAAATTTTGCATATATGCAAAATCTGCACCCCATGAGTAAATCAGCGCATGTGAACGGGGCTTAAGATAAAATGTGAATCCTTATAAGTAAACATGCAAATTAAAAGCTTATATTTTTGTAGAAGCATGTCCTGCTCAAATACATGCACGTTTATTTAAATTCTGACATTCTGATTGGTTGGTTACGCCGACTAATACAGATGTGTGGCATTTTTAAATAAATCTACGCGGCCATTGAATGAAATAAATGGTTTGTTTGTTATCTAACTATCTATCTATCTTATATATACACATATATTTGTAAAACCTTATTGTAACCGGGAATTCTTATACAATACCTGAGGTGGGTATTGTATA
Organism: Tegillarca granosa; assembly: GCA_029721355.1. NCBI lineage: Eukaryota > Metazoa > Mollusca > Bivalvia > Arcoida > Arcidae > Tegillarca > Tegillarca granosa. The sequence continues at coordinate 2,830,006 of CM056598.1, read as the reverse complement.
GATTTAACACGGGGTCATTTGAGTTGTGAAATTATAGTCTAATTCATTACAGTCAAATCTGTAAACGCCCTTTAAATTTATCTTTTATCGTTGTAAAGTTTTATTTATAAACCTCTTACACAACTTACTTTTATGTCATGTTTTACTTTGTAATAAATTTTAAAACTTCTTAAGAAAGAGAACCTATTCCATATTTATAATATTGTATAATATAACACTTCTTTTCCAAGTTTTGTTTGTTTAAAAAAACATACTCAAAACATTTTTTGTAAACAAAAATTTAAAACGCTTCCAAAATCGAAGTACGATCGATGGTTGCCTAAGATAAAGTGAAATTTTTTTTTCATTATTTTCATGTTTAGACAAAATAAATTAGGGGAAAATAGAAAACAAACGTATTTAGCCTTGATATAAGCGACGTAATTCGACTTTGGGGTAAAACACCATCACTTCATGCTATTTCGACGTTCTAGATCACTAAGAGCAATTCTTCTTTTAAGAGAGAATCCCATTGGATGTTAAAATGACCAATGCATTATAATGACGATTTTTTAAGTTTTCTATATCGTGCTAAAATATTATTTTAGTTTATAAAGTATTACATAATTCAGGATAAAACACTGATCAAATTAAACCTATTACAAGTGGATATACTTTGTACTCGTGTCTTCCGGGTTCAAGGACTATTTTATTCTTTTATTGCATTGAAATTTTGGGTTTTGTGTCAAGCCTACTTTATTACAAGCTAAAATGTAAAAATAAATAAATAAATAAATACAAAACCAACCTATCGCCTTCATATAAGATATGGGAGTAAAATACTATCACTCCATTCCATCACTATTTCTATCATACCAGTAAATAATTAACATGCAAATAAATAGTCACTAGGTCTTTTAAACAACTATTTATTTTCACATTAAAATAAGGGAATATAATTCATTTTAAGCATGCAGCAGGGCATTGTCGGACTTTAGGGTGGGAATATAATCAATTTTAAGTATGCAGCAGGGCATTGTCGGTCTTTAAGGTGGGAATATAATCAATTTTAAGCATGCAGCAGGGTATTGTCGGATTTAAGGTTGCGAATATAATCAATTTTAAGCGTGCAGCAGGGTATTGTCGGACTTAAGGTTGGGAATATAATCAATTTAAAGCGTGCAGCAGGGTACTGTCGGACTTTTGGTTGCCAATATAATCAATTTTAAGCATGCAGCAGGGTATTGTCGGACTTCAGGTTAGGAATATAATCAAATTTAAGCGTGCAGCAGGGTATTGTCGGACTTAAGGTTGGGAATATAATCAATTTAAAGCGTGCAGCAGGGTATTGTCAGAATTTAGAATGGGAATATAATCAATTTTAAGCGTGCAGTAGGGTATTTTTGGACTTAAGGGTGGGAATGTAATCAATTTTAAGCGTGCAGCAGGGTATTGTCGGACTTTAGGTTCGGAATATAATCAATTTTAAGCGTGCAGAAGGGTATTGTCGGACTTTAGGTTGGGAATATAATCAATTTTAAGCGTGCAGCAGGGTATTGTCGGACTATAGGGTGGGAATACATGTATAATCAATTTTAAGCGTGAGGTATTGTCGGACTAAAGGGTGGGAATATAATCAATTTTAAGCGTACAGGTTGGGAATATAATCAAGTATGCAGTAAGGTATTGTCGGACTTTAGGGTGGGAATATAATCAATTTCAAGCGTGCAGCAGGGTATTGTCAGAATTTAGAATGGGAATATAATCAATTTTAAGCGTGCAGTAGGGTATTTTTGGACTTAAGGGTGGGAATGTAATCAATTTTAAGCGTGCAGCAGGGTATTGTCGGACTTTAGGTTCGGAATATAATCAATTTTAAGCGTGCAGAAGGGTATTGTCGGACTTTAGGTTGGGAATATAATCAATTTTAAGCGTGCAGCAGGGTATTGTCGGACTATAGGGTGGGAATACATGTATAATCAATTTTAAGCGTGAGGTATTGTCGGACTAAAGGGTGGGAATATAATCAATTTTAAGCGTACAGGTTGGGAATATAATCAAGTATGCAGTAAGGTATTGTCGGACTTTAGGGTGGGAATATAATCAATTTCAAGCATGCAGCAGGGTATTGTCGGACTTTAGGATGGGAATATAATTAATTTTAAGCATGCAGCAGGGTATTGTCGGACTTTAGGGTGGGAATATAATCAATTTTAAACATGCAGCAGGGTAATGTCGGACTTTAGGTTGGGAATATAATCAATTTTAAGCGTGCAGCAGGGTATTGTCGGACTATAGGTTGGGAATATAATCAATTTTAAGCGTGCAGCAGGGTATTGTCGGACTTTAGGTTGGGAATATAATCAATTTAAAGCGTGCAGTAGGTATTGTCAGACTTTAGGTTGGGAATATAATCAATTTTAAGCGTGCAGCAGGGTATTGTCGGACTTTAGGTTGGGAATATAATCAATTTTAAGCATGCAGCAGGGTATTGTCGGACTTTAGGATGGGAATATAGTCAATTTTAAGCGTGCAGCAGGGTATTGTCGGACTTAAGGTTGGGAATATAATCAATTTTAAGCATGCAGTAGGGTATTTTCGGACTTTAGGGTGGGAATATAATCAATTTTAAGCGTGCAGAAGGGTATTGTCGGACTTTAGGGTGGGAATTTAATCAATTTTAAGCATGCAGCAGGGTATTGTCGGACTTTAGGGTGGGAATATAATCAATTTTAAGCATGCAGCAGGGTATTGTCGGACTTTAGGTTGGGAATATAATCAATTTTAACCGTGCAGCAGGGTATTGTCGGAATTTAGGTTGGGTATATAATCAATTTAAAGCCTGCAGCAGGGTATTGTCGGACTTTAGGTTGGGAATATAATCAATTTTAAGCGTGCAGAAGGGTATTGTCGCACTTTAGGTTGGGAATATAATTCATTTTAAGCGTGCAGCAGGGTATTGTCGGACTTTAGGTTGGGAATATATTCAATTTAAACATGCAGCAGGGTATTGTCGGACTTAAGGTTGAGAATATAATCAATTATAAGCATGCAGTAGGGTATTGTCGGACTTTAGGGTGGGAATATAATCAGTTTTGAGCGTGCAGAAGGGTATTGTCGGACTTAAGGTTGGGAATATAATCAATTTTAAGCATGCAGCAGGGTATTGTCGGACTTTAGGGTGGGAATATAGTCAATTTTAAGCGTGCAGCAGGGTATTGTCGGACTTTAGGTTGGGAATATAATCAATTTTAAGCATGCAGTAGGGTATTTTCGGACTTTAGGGTGGGAATATATCAATTTTAAGCATGCAGCAGGGTATTGTCGGACTTTAGGTTGGGAATATATCAATTTTAAGCATGCAGCAGGGTATTGTCGGACTTTAGGGTGGTAATATAGTCAATTTCAATCATGTAGTAGGGTATTGTCGAACTTTAGGTTGGGAATATATCAATTTTAAGCATGCAGCAGGGTATTGTCGGACTTTAGGGTGGGAATATAGTCAATTTTAAGCTTGCAGCAGGGTATTGTCGGACTTAAGGTTGAGAATATAATCAATTTCAATCATGTAGTAGGGTATTGTCGAACTTTAGGTTGGGAATATAATCAATTTTAAGCATGCAGCAGGGTATTGTCGGACTTTAGGTTGGGAATATAATCAATTTCAATCATGTAGTAGGGTATTGTCGAACTTTAGGGTTTTATTTGTTATACTGTCATATACCACTTTTTTAATTTAATCATAAAAATACATAAAAATCATAAAAAATAAGTTGAATATGACAATACCTTAATGTACCCTGTGTGGAAGTTTAAGTATTTTAAATGTTTTTAACGTATATATAACAATGGAATGGGGTATCATATTACCAGGGTCGATCAAACGATCCAATACCATATTCTGATATTTAGTCAAGCAGTAACTATTATATTAGTTATATAACACAGTCAAACCTATTGTTCGCTCCCCTTTACTGTGACGTTTTGAAACATGAGATAAACATGTCCCACTGTTTGTTTATTTAACTTGTTAAAGACTACAAATTGTGATATCACAATTCTAAATGACCATAAACTAACTAATGTGATAATTAACTAAATGATTTCAAGACCCAATCGACTGCAGCTACCACTAATGGTAAAGGGCATGTTGCCATAATATATATATATATATATATATATATATATATATATATATATATATATATATATATATATATATATATATATATATATATAAACTTGTAATATTTCAGTCTTTGCTAATCATAATAATGACAGCAACCCTGAATACTACAGTAAATTTGTAAAGCCAAATCTTTTTAAATAGGAACCTCAAACAAAAAGTTCAGCTTATATGGCCAAAAACTATCGGAGATTTTCAAATTATTGATAATACATACTAAATCGTTGTAAAATGATCCACTAATTTTTTAAATTTTATTTTATTATTTTTCTAACAAAAAGTTTATCGAAACATATTATGAATATTTTAACCATATTGAACAATAAAGTCAAATACAAAACAAGAAATTGCGAGCAAGAACATATGCTGATTGTAATAATCAAAACAAATTCGTCATCCTTAATGGACCAGTCTTACTATTATAGACACCTGTAACTAAGTATGGAACCCTCGAAAGATGAAATTATCTTTGCGTGTGAATACAAACATATATCAATTTCTGTGTCCCTTCGCGGCTCTGTAACTTAGAGATATGTTATATGTTCATATCTTATCACGTGACGTGATGACGTAATTATATCCCCAGTATGCATATATAGGTGATTCACGGGTTTCTGTCAGCTCAGTAATGCACGAGATATGACACGTATTGCTTAATTGTTTTTCTCTTTTCCCTGTTTATTAAAACTTTGTAATTGTCATTTTGTAAATACAAATAAATAAACCCTGCCCTGATACACCGAAGAAAGGTCTCAGTGTGCTGTAGATTATAGAAAGATCCTATATCGATCAATCGAAAAAGACGTCTTCCTGGTTTTGTTTTATACTGAAAATATTAGTGGAAACGTTGAAAGTTACTAACCTTAATCGTATGGAGAATAATGTTTCTTCTAAGATACAATGTACTTATATATTCTAGGATGCACCCCCCCTCCTCCCCGGTTTTTTAGAATTCGGATAGTTTTCTTCAATTTTCAAAACAAGGCCGCGAGACCCCCCCCCCTCCCACAAACTCTCGCGTTTGAATATTTTTGAAGACTAATAATTCACATATCGATTGAGATTATTAACCTCTCAACGTTTCTACTAATATTTTCAGTCCAAAGCGAAAAAAGGCGGTGCCCCTACCGACGCTAGTTGGTATCGGAAAATCCCGGGGTTTTTTTAATAAACAAATTGTTCTGACCCTACACATAGCCGCTAGTCATAAAGTTTGTTAGGGTCAGGGGATTTACGGACAAAAATATACTGAGCATTGAACCCTCATCCTTGAGATAGACTTGGATTTATTCGTCTGCAGTTATTTAAAAATAATACTTTAACAACCCCATAACACCTTTGGCACTAAGAATACAGGCTGAATTTTCAATTTTTACCAAAGGTAATATTCAAAAGTTTGTTATGTATGGAATTTTAAATCATTCTTTTGGTGATAATTCAATATTTTGCACTTGACAGTTAGAAGAAGCAAACAATGTGTCATATATCATTTTTTTAAAAATGTTGTTATTCAATACATTAAAAATAGCAATAAAAACAATAAAAAACAAAACATTCAAACAAAGATATATGATAAAAGCTGTAAAACTATGTTATATAACTTAATACTTAATAAATGTTAACTAATCGAAAAACATAAAAACAGAATAAAAAAAATGAGACAAAGAAACATTCAAATGAAATGCACAATGCTGTATTGGAATTTAAGCTCAAAGTATTGTAAGTGATATCGTATATATATATATATATATATATATATATATATATATATATATATATATATATATACTCGTTGCCTGTATCGACTGTGCAAAAACAAGTACATTGCAGGACAAAATAAATCAGACTATCAAAGCTACTTAATATTTAAATTGATACATTAAACTTTTTTTTTCTGCAAATCTGTCAGTCTAAAACAATACCTTTCATGCAGCATTACAACAAATGAAATAAGTTTTATTTTGTTTCAATGTGGCAGTTTTTTTTTAACTATTTATAAGGTGTGGAGAATAGCCCCAAATAAGTAAAATTATGATTTTTTTACTTTTTCAAATTTTAAATTTGAAAAAAATCAATATCTAAATATTGTCAGATTTACATAATTGACAAATGTCTTGACGAACACCTGTTTACAACATCCACTTTAAGGAACAACACTTAGAACCATTTACCCTTTTATCAGGTGGTCATCAACACCAAAAGTAACAACATATACATCAGCTGACCCTCGGGGTATATCCTTCTTTTTTAACCAAGTCAAACTTCTTTAGTTCAATGGAATTTAAAGAAAAATATTCATTCAACTCGTCATTGTTACATATGCTAAGAAACTGACCATCTAAAGATTCTTTTTCGCATTCTGTTGCCATTTTTAAGAGTCCGTTTGCTCTTAAAAGAAACAAAACTTCCATTAAAGTAAGATCTGAAAACAAAAATGAAGACTGTCGATTTTTTGGTGCATTTCTCAATTTTTGTTCAATCTTTGGGGTCCATCCTTCCTTGCTGAGTAATCTGAACTTTTTTAATTGAATTGAATTTAAGGAGAACTCTTCTTTTAAATCTTGCTCGTTTAAATTACTTAAAAATTTCCCATCTAAAGTTTGTTCTTTGCATTTGTCGGCCATTTTGTTTAGTCCACATGACACTAGAACCTTAGCTACGTCACCAACAGACAAACCTGAAAAAGCAAATGACGACCTTGACTGTTTATTGACATTCCTTTGTCTCACCTGTTCTGTTGGCGTTTCTTCTCGATGTTTTATCACCGTTTGTGTGTTATGACTCCGAGGTTGTATGTAGGCTACATTAGGTAACTTTGGACCTGGTTTTTCTGTCTTTCCTTGTACGTTTACATAACTCCTTGGTGGAATTCCTTTAATTCCCGGTGGTTTCAATTCTGGTTTTGCAATGCCATATTTTTTTTCCTTACTAACAGGTTGTGCATGAACTTGAATAAAGTTCGGACCAGAAACTTTTTTAGGTGATTGTTGATGTAATAATTCTCCTGGAACATGGCGTGGTATATATTCCATTGAAAGATCCGGGTAATCGTATTCGACTTCGTCGTCCTCACCGTCGTCCCCATCGTCATTATCGCTATTCTTCTCATCTATGGATGAAATACTTTTCTTTAGAACGACTTCAGATTTTTGAGGAACTTTAGTTTTTTTAACTGGTGTAGGTTTTTGGCCGTCTTTATGCAGAAAAGATTTGGACCTGACAAACTTCACCAATTGTTTCTGCATTTCTTTCATTTGGTGCTTTATTTTCTGCAAGACACACATAACACAAGCATGAATTCCAAGAATAAATGTTATATAATGTGTATTTGCTTAAAGCAAGATAAAGTTTCATTAAAAGTATGATTTAAAAACCAAGTATCAAATTGTTTTGCCATATCTAATCTTTTGTTGTTAGGTGCCATATCTAATCCAGTGTTGAAGGCAATTTTGCAATTATATGAGGGCCGATCGATATGTACTGCTTATTGTACCAAAGCGCGATAATGATTTGCACGATTTCGTTAATAAAGATACGCTTGAATACATCCATTCAATATCTTCCCAACAATATAAACACGTGTCTTCATCTCCACATAATTTTAAACTTACGGCCATTTCAATAGAGACAGTCGTTAATCACTGTTATAAAAATGGTTGGGATGGTAGGGGAACGGGTTGAAAATATTGAAGAAATTAGAGCTTATATAAAAGTTTACACAAAACTTGGTCATTCTTTACTACAGATTTTTACTGAATTGCGAAACGTTTATGGTTAGATAAGGTATCTTATGAGTCAGTTCGTAAGTGGAGAAAGAAATTTCCGAGATTATTACCGAGATGTTAAACTAAAAAAAAAGCCTAAGAAATATTATCTTAAACGACGCCATGTGTCAGGATTTAGGAATGTTCGTCTACTTCATGATAATGCTCAATCACATACATCTGAGCTTGTGAAGCAATTTTTGAAGTCGGAGAAGTTTACCGTCTTGTCATACCTACCACACACTCCAGAACTAGCCCCATACGAATTTTTACTATTTCCAAAACTTATAAAGTTCTTATCTGGTCGTCGTTACAAGTCCCCACAAGCCGTTGGCTCGGCTATCAGTCAGTGCCTCAGAGGTCTACCTGAATCACTGTACCGTCAAGCATTTCAGAAATGGATTCAGAGATTGAAATTATGTATTTCAAATCGTGGAGAGTACTTTGAAGGCATGTTATGTTCATTTCACTATTAGAGTCGAATGCTTTTGAGAGATCGCACAACATACATGTACATTACATACATATGGAACAACCCTCGTAATACTGATTGATCAGATCCTAAATTTGACAAGTTCAACACTTTTATTAATACACTTCCTATCAATCTTTGCCATATCTAATCCAGTGTTGGTAGACAACTTAGCAATTATAATATTGATTGCTCAGATTCTATATGATCAGTTCAACAATTCTATAAGTGCATATCTCAATTTTTTGTGCATACTTTTCAGCAATATTGCTAATGCGGCATTAAATAATGATTCACTTAATCGCTAAATTATAAAACACAAGACGGTTGTAGTTAACGCCAGTAAAATATAAAGAATAATTACAAGGTTCTTTACTATTGCCATTGATACTGTACATTGATTTTATTACACAAATCTCAACAAAATTAAGTGTGACATATAACGGTACCACATTACAATATTGACATTTATTAACCATTTTTCTGTATATGCTTTGTTGTTTTGTAAATTTTGTTAACCTCAGATATTTATTTTTAGCTTTCGGTAAATTGTTTACTCCAAAACATCAACGATAGAGGCCAGTAGGTAAACTATAACTTTTAAAACTTCAATAGAGGAAGAGTTTTACATTCTTTAAAAGTTTGTAATCTTGTACGTGTATAGCTTTAGTTTAATGGATTTACAGATTTAGATAAAACTTTATCAGTATTTTGTATCCTGCTTATGAGTGTAAATTGTATACCATCTTATTGATAAAACAATAATATTGTATAATTAAATCAATTAAGATTAACCCAATAGATGCTCAGCTGATAAATTTGTTGTAGTTATGATGTTGTTATGTTTTGTATAACAAATTCTTAATTACCTCAGGTACAGTAGACAGGTGTTTTTCTCTCTGGTTTTGGAAAGACAAGTCAGCTGAAATTAAATATAGATAGACATAAGTATTAATTAAAATATTTGATTTAAAACTTCTTTAATTGGCGTTTGACTGGTTAAATCCCGTGTTAAAAATACAAACAAGACCTTACAACAAAACATTCGATACTGTAGCAGAAGTATAATTTAAGAATTGAATTTCATTTTTTACCTTGTTATCGGGGTGTAACAACGTGAAAATTATTACAAATTATGTAAAACCGTGTAGCGTAGCGAGAAAAAGGGTACTATATTATGTCTCTGACATCTCATTTACCAACAAAAACGTACGACTATCATACGTTTGTATGACACGCATGTCAACTTACAGGTTGACGTTTCCCATAACAAAAGAAAAACTGAATGAACACAGTGTTAAAAAACCGTGGAACCAACTAATGAAATGGAATTAATGTTTTTTTATTTTTTTTTTTTTATTTTTTTTTTTTTTTTTTTTATTTATTTATTTATTTTTTTTATTTTATTATTTTTTTTTGTCAACTAAGGCTGGGAGTGAGACTAAGGGAATACGTTTAATGATGACACCGGTGGTAGCTGTAATGGCTGATCAGACCTGTGGAGGTAAAGCAAGGGGTATGGGGTGCAATAGACTCGTCAGTGCCCGAGAAGGTATTACTGATTTTTTTTCTTCCGTGAATAGAATAGTTCCTACTGTAGCTGTAAACTGAGGCCTCGTTATTGTGGCCTGACATTAGCAAGATGTGGCGCAACTGAAATTCAGCATTACTCGGCATAGATATAACAGTGTCTTTCGGGCGATGTGCAGTGTGTACCTGACTACTATTATAATTTTTTGATATTTTTTGCATGAATTCGGAACACATGCGTTAAAAATTTTGACTTTTTAAGGGGTGTACAAAAGAGAATCTCTGCATCTGGATTACAAAGAGATAAAAATATTTCATAAATACTGTCTGGAATATTTTGGTGAAAAAAATATCATAACAATTTTTTGCAAAATTTTAATGAAGTATTTTAATGTTTCTAGGTGGAATATTTGCCGATCTCGAAGACATTCCCATTTGTTTACAATTTAAAAACAAATTCTATTAATAGAACTCAGAGATGGGTAATCCCCCAAACTGGTCGAAAATAGTTCCGGTAGAAAACGTTGTTATTGGAAAATAACAGCGTCATTTGACAGGAAAACGACCGATGAAATTGCTCTAAATCGTGTAACAACGTGAAGTTTGTTATAATAGTATGTCAGATACTACAACTCAAGTACATGATAACTTTGAAAATTAAGGAAAACCAAAAACTTACCAATAACTAATTCTGATGTGTAATCTACAAAACATAAAAAAATAATCACTATCGTTCTGGATAAAAAATATCTGGTGAAAAACATTATGTTGATCAGATTCAATTGACAAAATTTTATGTAAAAGTAATAAGAAAAAAAGAAAGAATAAATACAGAAATATTCTTGAAAAAGTTCTTTATTATTTTCAGTTTCCATAAATGTACAGTGTATGATTGCAGACTAAAATACTGTATTCGTGGATTTTTTTTTTTTTTTTTTTTTTTTTTTTTTTTTTTTTTTTTTTTTTTTTTTTTTGAAATACCATCATGTTGCATTGTGTAATGTATATGTTATCTTGTCATGTCTTTTCTGTATTAATTATATTATGTGTAAAAATGTAAAAAAAAAAAAAAAAAATACAAATAAAAAAAATTTCAGTTTCTATGAAATGTCCTCGGGAAAGATATTAAAAACAAAGAGAGACTGCTATATAATGATAAAAATCTTTTTTTTATACTCTAAAAAGACAAACTACATTGGTTATGACGGAACAATATATTTTTTATTTGTGAATTTAATTTCGATCACAGAGAAAACAAGAACATTCAAGATTACTATCATTCGTTAAAAACAAACAAGTGCTATTTTTTATACTTCCTTCCATCAACTTACAATTCTTTTCGCTTTTCGGTTTTACTTCCGGTGAACCTTTTAAACCTTGTTCTTTTCCACTTGTCGGCGGTTTGATATCTTTATAATATAATCCATTTATAAAACAAACAAAAAAGATACAAAGACAAATTATTTTCCTTCTGTCAATTTATAAATTAAGATTAAATTTTGGTTTGTGTTGTCAGTCGACAAACTTGGGATTCTGGTCACTCCAACATGATATGCAAGACTTCGGTTCACCAACTTGAACGTTTGGAAAGGATCTTTGGCCATCAAACTTAAGAATATTTTTATAAACTCCTAGTTTATTTGTTGCACATTTACAATTGTATTTAGTTTGGGTTTGGAATTCGTAACAAAATGAGGCTGTATGAATCTATATAACCTGCTGAATAAAAATTATCGTGTGTACTATCTTATCCTGAAAAAAGGGTATCGAATCAGATATAATTGAGTGATAAAAGTTTTACTAAAGATTGAAAAATAATTACCATTGAATTTTAAAAAATTGAATAAAAACCAAGAGAAAGCCAGCATCGTAGTTAAATTGAAAACCATACGTTATCAGTAACAAGCTTGAATTTATTATTTACATAATTTTTTACCCGAAATTTCGTAGACATCGTCTTCGTCGATATCATAATTGGAATCTCGAGGAGGCAAGGGAGCAGGTCTTCTAGGTAACTCGACTGTCTTATCTGAAATGTACATTGTTCTTATCGATTAATGATCTAAGGTTTTTTTTTTAAATAAATAGATAATTTAATATGCATGTTATTTTTTTAATATTTTATTTTTATCGCAACTATATCAGGTACATGTAAACGGGTTGACTTTTCATACTATAATCATATTATAAAATTTGATCACATTATTCATTCACCATCTGACTACATAGTTATTTGTCATATGACTACTGATTTTGCGAATATCTGATTGGTTGAAAACGAGTTTTACTTGTCTTAATTTATATATGATTTTACGGGGAAATGAACACGAGTATAGTCCACTTAGTTTAAAAGACTAAGTTGCGGTATTATGACGAAAACTTCCTCTTTGAACCAGAATGAAATATTTTGTTTTAACAACAATACATTCTAAGAATTGAAAAAGAAAACTATCCGAATCAAATTTGAAACCTAAAGGGCAAAGTTGTCTTTTTTCGCTTTTCTGCACGAAATCACATAGTTTAAAAAGAGATTACAACACTATCAAAACGTCTCATAATAAACACGTTATTATAACTACCAGTTTATAGTAAATTAACAATTTTTAGATAAAGTCGGTGAGAGCTGAGTTGAGTAATGGTGCTTAACGTCCCAGTCAAGAATATTTCACTTATATCGAGACGTCGCCAGCTATTGGCGAAAGTGCAGACATTTTGCCTGTGCGTTGCGCTGATGGCATTAAATAGCAGGGTTCTTTATCGTGCCACGCCTGCCGTGACACGGAACCTCGTTTATTTTAAGATCCCATCCGAAAGAACCGTGACTTTCAATTCGTAATGCCGAGTGCTTGGCGAAAGAGCAGTAACTACCCACTTTCAAGTCTTGGATCAGGACCGGCCAAGGTTCGAACCCACGACCTTCCACTTACGGAGCGATGAAGTCGGTAAGAATAAACAACTGTCATATGCTGATTTTGAATGCAATATTTTAATAGAAATTCAAAATCAACACAAGACACAACTATTATTTGGTCAATGACACAACCCTCTTCTAAATGTCTGAACATGTTATATGTTTAATGCACCTATTGTGGGAAATGTTCACCATGAAATATAAAGTTGTGTTAACGCGACGCGCTGCTTTTTAAAGTAACTCCTCCACGTTTTAATCTTTTTGTGTTTGCGTTTCATTAACGATGCAATAAAACTTTTTTTATTACATGTATTGAAGAGGAATAAATGAATCTACCATAAATTGAAAATGTAATTGTTGTTTAGAACATTGCGATGAAGTTGTTTTAAACATTGCGATGTCGTTATTTAGAACATTGCGTTGTTGTTGTTGTTGTTGTTGTTATAGATCATGGTGATGTTGTTGTGTAAAACAAAGCGATAATGTTGTTGTTTAAAACATTGCGATGTTGTTATTTAGAACATTGTGTTGTTGTTGTTGTTGTTAAAGATCATGGTGATGTTGTTGTATAGAACAATGCGATAATGTTGTTGTTTAAAACATTGCGATGTCGTTATTTAGAACATTGCGTTGTTGTTGTTGTTGTTATAGATCATGGTGATGTTGTTGTGTAGAACAATGCGATAATTTTGTTGTTTAAAACATTGCGATGTTGTTATTTAGAACATTGTGTTGTTGTTGTTGTTGTTGTTGTGTAGATCATTGTGTAGAGAAATGTGATGATGTTATTGTTGTTTATAACAGTGCGATGTTCTTGTGTAGAAATAATTTGTATGCAATTTTTTACAAGCGTATTTCATCGTTTTATTATTCTGGTAGCAATCTTGTATCACAATTAATTCTGCATAAAATGTTTTGTTTCAGTAATCATTACAAAAACTGATCAAAACAATTTAAAAATCATTCAATAAAAAGATTGATCAATGTTATAATAAAGCATCATTTCGGCCCACGACCTAGAAAAAAAATATTATGTTTCTGAAGTTTATTTTGTATCAAAAGTCATTAAGTAGCTAAAAGTCAAAATTTCACAGTGAATTGAACTTTTGCTGTTTCCCGATTCTTTACAATAATATATTTGAAAGAAGTATACACGTGACCTTTTGGCCATAAAAATGCGGCTTTGTACATACCATCTAATATATCGGAAAGTAGTATACACGTGACTTTTTTACCAATGCTCAATTCATAATATTGCGGCTTTGTTCATACTATCTAATATATCGGAAAGTAGTATACACATGACCTTTTGACCAATGTTCAAACCATAATATTGCAGCTTTGTTCATACTAGCTAATATATCGGAAAGTAGTATACACGTGACCTTTTGACCAATGTTCAAACCATAACATTGCGGCTTTGTTCATACCAACTTATATATCGGAAAGTAGTATACACGTGACTTTTTGACCAATGTTCAAACCATAATATTGCGGCTTTGTTCATACCAACTTATATCGGAAAGCGGTATACACGTGACCTTTCGACCAATGTTCAAACCATACCATAATATTGCGGCTTTGTTCATACCAACTTATATATCGGAAAGCGGTATACACGTGACCTTTTGACTAATGTTCAAACCATAATATTGCGGCTTTGTTCATACCAACTTATATATCGGAAAGTAGTATACACGTGACCCTTTTGACCTATATATCGGAAAGTAGTATACACGTGACCTTTTGACCAAACCATAGTATTGCGTAAAGAATTTTTTACTTAAATCGAGGAGGTCTTTTCTGAAATGGTTGAGGAAACAGGAGTGCCGGGAAAATCCATCGCCCTTTGGCAAGCGAACTAACAAACTGGGAGACATGAAACTAATACGGGCTTATGATGTTTTTCCAATACAAGATGAGTCTATCTACTCTACAGAAAAAACGGCACCGATGTCATTATAAGTATTGTTATTAAACTTATGTTTCTTTGAACGACACAGTTTAAAGTTTAGTGCCTAATAAATAAATAAATAAATAAATAAATAAAAAGAGAAATAGATAAATAAATCAATCAATCAATCAAACAAACTTTAATAAATATGTTACAAAGCCAAGACTAATGCCTCTTTAATGATTATTCAAAGCAAAAAAAGCATTTTACTGCAGAATGCATGATATTTAGTCTGAATTTTTTTCAGTTTAATTGGATTCCTATAGATTGGACATGTAAAATGTTATTCATATATACTTCAATTTTAAACTGACAGATCTACATAGCGATAATACAATTTGTTTTACGTAATCCTCATTTTTATATCACGTTGAATACTGGCTGTAACGATGATCTAATTATGGTATGTCAAATTATTATTATTATTATTATTTAAAATTGATTTAAAGTAACTTATAATATTCTTGAGGGCTGAAAGTCAAGTATTAAAAATATAAAAATTAGTCAACAGAAAACGGAAATGAAACCATCACATTTAAGTCGATATATATGGGATAAATCAGGAAAAAAAACTTTGTAATTGCTTGTTGCATTTTAGATTATCCCTTATTTTAAGTACCGATACTTACAAAAAAAATCGGAAGTCCCGTACTTATTAACAATCATTTCGACTTTGTCACAATTATCCCTTTAAATATATGTGTATATTTATATATATTTTATCTGCATAAAATGTTTTACCAACGAATAGGTTGGAATTTCTATTAAGGGGTTAACTTACCCAACCATGTTCTGGGTGGTATCGGCGGTGGTTTGTCATCCTGCTGAGCTGAGGGTCCCAACAATTCGTTGATACTTTCAATCAGATGAATTTTTGGATTCTTTGCGAATTCGAGATACAGACCCCCTTCTAAGGCGTCCGTATTAGTGTCCTCAAAACTTCTGGCTACTAATAACTGATATTCATCGGAATTTTCACTATAAATAGGAATCTGGCACTGAATTTCACAAACATTTTTATTATCAAGCGGCAAAATAGCTAACGCTCGTCTGCAAAATTTTGAGTTTTGTTTAGCTCGTGTCGCCTGTTTATGATGACCAACGACAACCTTCTGTTGTGTTGTATATAGGAGCTGAAGTGGTCCCGAATATTGCATAAAGTTTTCTAAAGCCTCATCTAAACTCTCGGTCATGACTTTTTTAAATTCAATATCTACAAACCTGACAAATTGTGGAAGAGGAAAAGTGTTCACAATTTCATTTAACGTATAAAAAGTCTCGTCTGCTAAGGCCACAAATACCCCATTACTTCTACAATCAAGCAATATGTCTTCTCCATTGTATGAACACAAAAGTCTGTTGCTCTGAGACTGCTTTTTCAGTTCCAATTTGCTTCCACTGGAAATGGTAATACACTGGTTATTTAGCGTAAATGCTGTGATTGGTTTATCTACCCGAACAAAACGTGGAAAATCTTCTAAAAGCTGTTTTACAGTTTGGTACCTTTTAAAACCCTCTGTTCTAGCTATTTGTACCTTGCCGCTATATCCTAACGGTATCAGAATGTCCCCTTTGGATTTTAAATAGCCGTATTTGTCCTCCTCAATAAACTGCCCAGTGTCATCAAAACGGGAACTAACAATTCTGGCAGATACTTTTCCAATCGTTTTAACAAAATCAAGTTTTAACAGATCCCCATTAGAGAATGTCTCCGATTCATTTGTTGTATATATCCCATCAGTAACCCTAACAATTGTAGGGAGTTCACCCCTGTCTACAATATCTTTTAGAGATAGTGTCTCCGGTGACCAGATATATTCATCATCAGGGTAGCCTGCCATGATCGTTATATATATTCTGTAGTAGAGCTTTTAATTCAGAACTAGGAAGTGCTGCACTAGTGTCCTTAACATTGATTTAATTTTAGCATTTATCATACCTACGACTAAGTAAATAAATAACTTGATTGTATTGGACGATATGTAGATATATACCTGTCTTAAAACTGCATTAATGTGTATATTCAAACCTTGTTTCTGTAACATACACTATTTATTACACAAGAAAGAGTGATTAAGAAGTGATTAATTCAATCTCCCCCCCCCCCATTCTTTTTTTTTTTTTTTTTTTTTTTTTTTTTTTTTTTTTTTTTTTTATACAGTTAAACGATTTTAAACCAAAATAAGATGCATTCAAGTGTAAGTTAAGTTAAGTTTATTTCGGTTGAATGCATATGCATATAAAGGTGCTTTTAAACACATTTAAAAGCAAAGATAATAATAATAATGATAATCGACTAATTAGATACAGCTGGTTTACAAAAGAAATTTGTTTTCATGTGTGTGTGTGTGTGTGTGTGTGTGTGTGTGTGTGTGTGTGTGTACAATGTGACATTACACTCGTACATGCCTGAATGTAAAAAGTATTTAAACGAAGTGTGATATTTGTTTTTATCATTTTTGTGTCAAAAATATTTAATGATTAAAATTTTATGACTGACGAACTCTCGGTTTCTATAACAAAACATTTAATTATCAATTGCATATTGCTAATCATCACGTTTGTAAATAAATAGTTAAGATCAATTTTAATTAGTTTAAAGTTTATGAAAATTGGTTTAATTTATGTAGAGCAAACATTAAACTGTTTCGTAATCATATCTTATGATAAATTCTTCCTAATAGGTTATGTAATTATCTTCATGTCTTGTTAGGTTATTTGGACGTTCAGAAACATGTAATCCTCTCCATGTCTTGTAAAGTTATTTCGGTGTTCAGGAACATGTAATCATCACTATGTCTTGTAAGTTTATTTCGGTGTACACACACATGTAATCCTCTCTATGTCTTGTAACTTTATTTCGGTGTTCAGGCACAAGTAATAATCTCCATGTCTTGTTTGGTTATTTTCACTATCAGGCACATGTTATCCTCTCCATGTCTTGTAAAGTTATTTCGGTGTTCAGGCACATGTAATCATCACTATGTCTTGTAAGTTTATTTTGGTGTACACACACATGTAATCCTCTCTATGTCTTGTAACTTTATTTCGTTGTTCAGGCACATGTAATCATCTCCATGTCTAGTTTGGTTATTTTCACGTTCAGGCACATGTAATCCTCTTCATGCCTTGTAAAGTTATTTGGACGTTCAGGCACATGTAATCCTCTCTATGTCTTGTAACTTTATTTTGGTGAACACACACATGTAATCATCTCTATGTCTTGTAAGTTTATTTTGGTGAACACACACATGTAATCCTCTCTATGTCTTGTAACTTTATTTTGGTGAACACACACATGTAATCCTCTCTATGTCTTGTAACTTTATTTCGTTGTTCAGGCACATGTAATCATCTCCATGTCTAGTTTGGTTATTTTCACGTTCAGGCACATGTAATCCTCTTCATGCCTTGTAAAGTTATTTGTGCGTTCAGGCACATGTAATCCTCTTCATGTCTTGTAAGGTTATTTCGGTGTTCAGGCACATGTCTTGTTAAGTTGTTTGGACGTTCAGGCACATGTAATCCTCTCCATGCTTTGTAAAGTTATTTGGAAATTCAGGCACATGTAATCCTCTCTATGTCTTGTTGATTATTTGGACGTTCAGGCACATGTAATCCTCTCTATGTCTTGTAAGTTGATTTTAACGTTCAGAAACAAGTAATCCTCTCTATGCCTTGTAACTTTATTTCGGTGTTCAGGCACATGTAATCATCTCCATGTCTTGTTTGGTTATTTTCACGTTCAGGCACATGTAGTTATCTTCATGTCTTGTTAGGTTATTTGGACGTTCAGGCGCATGTAATCAACTCCATGTCTTGTAAGATTATTTGGACGTTAAGACACATGCAATCCTCTCTATGTCTTGTTAGTTTATTTCGGTGTACAGGCACATGTAATCCTCTTCATGTCTTGTTAGATTATTTGGACGTTCAGGCACAAGTAATCCTCTCTATGTCTTGTTTGGTTATTTGAACGTTCAGACACATGTCATCCTCTCCATGTCTTGTAAGATTATTTGGACGTTCTGACACATGTAATCCTCTCCATGTCTTGTAAGAGTATTTGGACGTTCAGGCACAAGTAATCCTCTCTATGTCTTGTAAGGTTATTTGGACGTTCAGACACATGTATTCCTCTCCATGTCTTGTAAGATTATTTGGAAGTTCTGACACATGTAATCCTTTCAATGTCTTGTTTGGTTATTTGGACGTTCAGGCACATGTTATCATTTCTATGTCTTGTAAGTTTATTTCGGTGTACAGGCACATGTAATCCTCTCTTTGTCTTGTAAGATTATTTAGACGTTCAGGCACAAATAATCCTCTCTATGTCCTGTAAGGTTTTTTGGACCTTCAGACACATGTAATCCTCTCTATGTCTTGTTTGGGTATTTGGACGTTCTGACACATGTAATCCTCTCTTTGTCTTGTAAAGTTATTTGGGCGTTCAGGCACATGTAATTCTCTCTTTGTCTTGTAAGATTATTTGGACCTTCAGGCACAAGTAATCCTCTCTATGTCTTTTAAGGTTATTTGGACGTTCAGGCACATGTAATCATCTCCATGTCTTGTTTGGTTATTTTCACTATCAGGCACATGTTATCCTCTCCATGTCTTGTAAAGTTATTTCGGTGTTCAGGAACATGTAATCATCTCTATGTCTTGTAAGTTTATTTCGGTGTACAGACACATGTAATCCTCTCTATGTCTTGTAACTTTATTTCGTTGTTCAGGCACAAGTAATCCTCTCTTTGTTTTGTAAAGATATTTGGACGTTCAGGCACATGTAATCATCTCCGTGTCTTGTTTGGCTATTTGGACGTTCAGGCACAAGTAATCCTCTCCATGTCTTGTAAGGTTATTTGGACGTTCAGACACATGTAATCCTCTTCATGTCTTGTAAGTTTATTTCGGTGTTCAGGCACATGTTATCCTCTCCAATGTCTTGTAAGTTTATTTCGGTGTTCAGGCACATGTTATCCTCTCCATGTCTTGTAAGTTTATTTCTGTGTCCAGGCACAAGTTATCCTGTCTTTGTCTTGTAAAGATATTTGGACGTTCAGGCACATGTAATCCTCTCCATGCCTTTGGTACTTGTTAAGGTTATTCCGGTGTTGAGACATGTGTGTTTCTCTGTTTCACGTGTATGAATATTTGGACGTTCAGACACATGTAATTATCTCCATGTCTGGTAAGGTTATTTGGATGTTCTGACACGTGTAATCCCTCTGTCTCTGTTACTTGTAAGGTTATTTAAACGTTACTTAGAGACACAATGTTCCGCTCCGTTACTTTTAGAAGTCTTTTCCGTGGCTTTTAGGGTTATTTCTACATTCAAACATTCTGACGGCATATAAGTAAAGTTACTGAATATAATATTATGTCCGATATAGGCCAATGTACATACGTACATCACTGCTCGGCTACAGTAAAGTTACTGTGTACTATCATATGTGTACTGTGTACATGGCATTATATCGTAAGTACTGTGATTTCATAACTCGTACGGACCATCGTACACATGTACATCACTGACGGGCTACAGTAAAGTACTGTATAATATCATTGCCAGTTTGGGCCAGCTGACAGTGTACATCACTGACGGGCTATAGTAAAATTACTGTCATGGATGATATGGGCCATTGTATATGTTCTTGAACATCACCGACGGGATATATTAGAGTTATTTTCATGAGCCATCGTACGCATGTAAATCACTGACGGGCTACAGTAATGTTACTGTCATGGATGATATAGGCCATCTTACACATGTACGTCACTGACGGGCTATAGTAAAGTTACTATCTTGGAAGATATGAGCCTTCGTACGCATGCACATCACCGACGGGCTACAGCAAAGTTACCGTCATGAATGATATGGAACTTCGTGCACATGTTCATCACTGACGGGCTACAGTAAAATTACTGTCAAGGATGATATGGGCCTTCGTACACATGTACATCACCGTAGAGCTACAGCAAAGATACCGTCATGGATGATATGTAACTTCGTGCACATCTACATCACTGACGGGCTACAGCAAAGTTACTGGAATGGATGATATGGACCATCTTATATTAATATCAACAATTTTTATTGTACTTTATCCAGCAAATGATTTTAAATCAGCAAGTGTAAATGGAAAAATACAAAATACAAAACTGAAAAAACTGTTATTTAACACGCAATGGTTATGAAATGTGCAGTGAACGACATACTGATAAATTCAAAAGATTATAAAGTATTTTTGTATTCTTATACTTTTATTCACATGTCATTTCATTTTGCAATTTAAGAAGTGTTGAGTCATTTTTCACAACATTTTTATAACGGTTGAACAAAAGCTTTAGACTTAAAATTTAATTGATCTTTTAGCCTATTACATAAAAGAGTTAAAATTTTTCTTTAACATTATACTGTACCTGTACAAATTTAGATTTGTTTGCAATATTGATCAAGTTTCGTCAAAACAAACCATGTTCACACGAGTAATTCAGACGTTATCACCTAGAATCGTAAAACAATGACTGCAGAATGCTAATCCATTATACTTTATCGAACTCAACATAGATCCTTCAACTAATCACTCACTTATTATTATTATTATTATTATTATTATTATTATTATTTGTCTCCGGAAAATTTATTGGTGCAGTTGTAAAGTAAATAATGATAGAAGAAATGGTTATTTCAGTTAAATGTCGTTTTTAGATACACTCATTTACATAACATAAGTCTTAAATGGTATCGTATCTTAATAAATGCTTTACTTACAACTACATGTACTTACAACTTAGACCACATTTTCAACATGACCTATATTTCTAGCCAATCACAGGCCTTGAATTGTGTTTTCTTATTCTTGAAGAACTGTGATCCGCCTATTTCTTCATATAGAGAAATTTTCTTCAGATGAAGAACAACACAATAGAACACCTGTGAAGACAATTGTACTGTTAAAGAGAACATAAACTTAACTAAGAAAAAGTAACAAACAATTCAATGCAACAATTTTTTAAATAAGATCGAGTTTCTTATAAAAAAAAAATTAATCACATTAATATTCCAAGTATCTCCAGAAATATCGATCCACTCTATTATTTTTGGACATTATTGGTTATTGCAACTGTTGGCTCTCTCTCTCTCTCTCTCTCTCTCTCTCTCTCTCTCTCTCTCTCTCTCTCTCTCTCTCTCTCTCTCTCTCTCTCTCTCTCTCTCGCACACACACACACACAAACACACACACACACACACACACACACACACACACACACACACACACACACACCTTATTGTAATATACTGGAATATGGTTAAGAGCTGATCGGAAAAAAATATTACGTCATTTATTGATTCTGTTAACGCGTTAAACACCAACTGACCAAACTTGACCTATACTTTATCAATACACATTATCAGTAGTCTACGCATCAGCAAAATCACACACAATTTCGGATTTTATTTTCCCTTTTCATGGTCCTTTACATAACTCTTTTTTATAATTTTGCAGGACAACCTTGTTTTCTTCATTTCCCGGTTTTGTTGATGCTAGTTTGTTACTATATCCTGTATAACATTGATGTCTGTTCTTTGTTGTACACAATTTATAATATTTACAATATTACTTCTATACTATCAATTTTATCATTAAATCCACTATTTTATGAACTGGTGTCATTTTTTTCACCGCAATTTGAATTTTCTGTCATTAATATTTGATACAGTTACATTACGTTGAAAATGGTTATCCTCTCTTTTCATGATAAAAGACAAAAATACAGTATAGCCTTTACCATGATCAATTATATTGAATACTGAGTTGAAACTTAAATATACCAAATGTCTTTTTTATGAATGGAGAAATTTTTCCATTTGTGGAGTCATAAAAAGAAAAACAAATGTTTCTGATTTCAGGAATAACTAATTGCAGATTTGAAAAATTTATTCGGGGACTTGTATTACGTTGCGTGCTGTGAAACGCCTTAAAGCTTATATTGCATACCGCTTTCTGGAGTTGTTAGACACCTTGTAACTCTTGTTGCATACAGCAACATGGATATGTAACCATGCACATTTTGGCTTCATTTGAACAGTTTTAATTTTTATTCCATCTTTATCAAATTTGTTACTTTTATATTTTGTATTATAATATTCCTTACTATTTTACCTGATTTTATTTCATTTTCTCTATTTTACGTAATCTTGAACCGGAATTACTTATTTCCTTCAGGCTAAAATTAATCTTTAATTCTCGCGTCCTTTCAATTATTTGATCAACAGATTTTAGCGGTGTGTTTGTAGTTGTCAGTTACGTTCTTTTCATCAAGATTTATTGTACATGTCATACAAAATATATTTATGTTCTTAATTAAAACAAGTTCTACCCGTCATAATACCTGATTTATTATCCAACCAGAGGGCTCAAACTAATCCCTCAGGGTAGAACTATTTTCTTTATATTTTATTTCTAAATTCTAAACGAGGACTTCTTGGATCTCCGGAGTACCGTACGGTTGTATCGGAATCACCGATCAATCAAATTTCAATAAGCGGAAACACGCACGAACTTGAAGCGGAAACTCGCAAAAGTTTTGTTGTTAAATATTTTTGTTTATTTTACAAAATCGTTTATTGTGAACGAAATTTATCTGTGGAACTACATAAGATTGTGTTACATCATTTTACAGGAATATATCTATAAATTTATATTTGTGTCTTAGTTTTTATTCATTTAACTTTTGAAAAGTAACAACCCGTCCGGTTCACCTTTGAGCAACAAATCCCCCACACGGACGGCGTTGTTTACAGATATGTGGGACATCTAAGACTTTCTATCAAAAAGCACCCTGGAGTTGTCGGTTACCTTATAGATTCATTTGCATAGGCTTTCTGGAGATGTAGGCTCAGATTTTATACAGCTCCCTGTTGATGTATGAGAAACCTTTAAGCTCACATTACATACAGCTCCTTAGAGATGTAGGATACCTTAAAGCTCACATTGCAACCAGCTCTCTCGAGATGTGGAATACCTGAAAGCTCCCACTCATGCGGCTTTTTGGAGTTGTTGTATAATGTAAAGCTCTCATTACATAAGCTTACTGGAGTCATGGGACATCTTAGACTTCCTAGCTCCCTGGTCAAGGGGGATACATTAGAGTTCCCATAGCGTATAGCTACTTGAAAGTCTTTTCATTGTGCCATGACGGATAGTGCTCTAAATTGAAAAAGGAACCTTAAATGGTTTAAAGTGCGTACTTGCAGATCAAATTGTCTTTTACCGTTAAGTTTAAATCCTAGTCAAGAATGAAAAAGTTTGTCGGTTCGCCTGCCTAATTTGATAATTTTAGCAGCACTCTGGTTTCCAACACTATATTTGAATTGCAGCTTTTTATATGAATCTGACTTGGGCGTTAAATACTTTAATTCAACTGCTCGGTTGTTACTTTTGGTGTATCGATTTGACAAAAAAGTTCTTCCAATGAACCTAATGTCAAGAGACATGGCCCGGGTTTTGAACACTTCAATTATTTTATGTCAAATTGAATACAAATGTTTTGTCATGACTTTGGACGATAACGGATAATTTTTATTGTCATTAAACACCGTTGTCACTGTTTTGGACGGCCACTATTGGTGATATAATCTTGTCAAACAACTTTGGACGATCACTAATCTCTACTTATTATTTGTCGTTGGTCGTCATTACTTATTTAGGAACAGACAAGTTTTGATGTCCAACTGGTCACTCGTTGACAACTTACTAATCAAGTCTTAGAATTCAATTAATATATATAAAAAAAAAGATTATTTTCGTTATCAGGACAATCTTTTGATGTAAATTTCTGATTAAGAATAAAAATTTATTTTGACCTTCTAGAATATTGTACTTAAATGAGGTACATGTATTACGTTATTACGTAAAATCAAGTATGGTTTTATCTAAATAATATCAAAATTTTGAATTTTATGATAACGTTATATAATTTATGACATCACTTAATAAATAGCAAAATTTATTTAGAGATATCACAAACTCGTTCTAATTCGTTGGTAAAATTTTAACCTTTATTATATATATATATATATAATTTTTTAATTTTTCATTTTCAAATCCACTTACGCCTGTAACTTTCTTTTACCCGATTTCTTTGATGAAGAATTCAACAGCCAAGTTGCATAATTCTTTTATTAATTTTAAACAAACAAAATAATACATATCTATAGTTTTTAACATTCGAAAAATTAAATCCATTTACAATATCATTTTTTTTCTAGGTGAAGATTGTTCATCGTAAGCACCCGTAGAATGACTCACGTCGAACTAACGGTTGATCATCAAGATGCACGCGCAATGTCGCGAATGTTCGTACTGTTACCCATTTCGCAATTACAAGATTTTATCTATTAAAACTGCTGAACTTGAAAATCTAAATCAAAACTTAAAAATGTTAACCAGGTACATATATATATACATTTACAAATAACAATCTTATCCAATTTGCAAATACTTCAACATATAATGATAAATTTCGCATTTAATTTGACAAAGTCACTAATTTAGATAAGAAAATTGTACATCATTTTAAAGCAAAATGATTATTGAATAAATGAATGGTTTTTAAAAAGTGCTCACTTAACTTAAAAACCTGTATTGTTCATGTTTTAATCAGTGTGTGTGTGTGTGTGTGTGTGTGTGTGTGTGTGTGTGTGTGTGAAATACATGTCATTTACCGATTTAAAAAATTCATAAAGTTATAATAACTTTGAACAATTATACACATGCGTGTTAAAAATGTCACGTGACGCTAAATATTTACAAGCTCATTTCTAAATAAGGCGCCATCGACATTTTAATGATTCCTGACATCAAACCTATAAACACTTCACTAAACTACTCCATGTCAAATCAACATTAAATATAAAAAATTTGCCCTTCCTGATTTAATCGTAGAACAGATATTGCCATTTTATAAGTCAAACAACCAAATTGTAAAAAGAATGTTATAAACCATCAAAAATAAAAAATTATATATATATATATATATATATATATATATATATATATATATATATATATATATATATATATATATATATATTGTAACACGGCAAATATCTGGAATTGAATTTAAACTGTTGCTTCATCATGAAAGATTTATGACATTGCGTAAACTACTACTTTACAGGGGTATCATTTATGGTATCACATACAAAATGCTACTTTAAACATTTTAGATAACATACAACATATAACTACAATTTCCATTTTGCCCTTTATCTCAGATTTCAAATCCGAGCTCATACTTTGCGATTTGGTCGCCAACCTTCTTTCATCTTTTCGATTTTTTTCATTTCTACTGGAGTTAAAGTAAAAGGCGAGGTTGCAAGTTCTTTTATAGAAAGTCCATTAATAAACGCGCCATCTAAAAACTCTGTCTCGCATGTTTTTGCTAATTTTGCCATTCCACATTGTTTTAAACTCGATGCAAGTTCCTTGACTGTCAGCGAGTGAAAAGGGCGTGGTGTAAAGTTGATATTCGTTTGTGTATGCGGCCTCACTATTGCTGAGGGAATTCTATCACGACGAGTAGAGCTCAGCTGTCTCCTATTTCTGTCGGTATCTAAGAATTCTGATACAGTCCGATTCAAGGGTTCATGCCTTACCTCTGTTCTTCTTGGTAACTTTGGTGACAACACATGTAATTTCTTTCTTTCTTTATCAGGCAATGGCGGGAGTGGCATCTTTGGTCTCGGTTTGAATGGCATATCACTACCAGTTCTTGGTGGAGCAGTATGTCTCATAAGTATTGGACTTGGAAGAAATGTTCTAAGATCTTTATTAGAAGTTTTTATAGAGGAGCCAAAAACAGACGCTATCGGTTCAAAAACATTCTCATATTTTGATCGATTCCAGCTTAATGGAGTAAGGTAGCTGTGTCTGTTTTCGCGAGCCAGGTGTCGCGGCTCTAAGTAAGTGTCGTCTATCGTCGTAGACCAATCACTACATCTAACGGTGTTTTCAGCCCTTTGGTCATACTGAAAAAGAAAGAACAGTTAATCATATATATAATTGAACATGAATTGTTGTATGAAGCTTATCGTGGAACTCTATTAGTTGTACCTTGACAAATAAAACTCATCGGCAGCCTTTCTTACCAATAAAGCTCTCTGAGCTATTTACGCAAACAACAAAGTTTAAAGAGCAAGATCGTGTATGCTTGAAATATGCGATTGTGTATTATGGCCTGCTGTGTACTAGTTATGCTCTAACACAACAAATCAGTATGCCTCGGACAAGCAAGCCTCTTTTTAAATCTATTATCCTGACACCGGGTTAACCGGTCGATACCCTTTGCCGAGCACCAGGAAGAAAAATCTTAATATTTAAATCATATGCATGTCCCGACTGAGTTTTAATCCAACACCTACTGCTATCGTTCCAGTGAGTGTTAGTTCTAAAACACTGATTTTAACAAATCTGATCGGGTTGGGGTGGTCGAAAGATGTAAAGTCTAATTAAATCTTACGTTTGGTTTAGCTGGTGTTATTGCGTCTTCATAAATATCCTCCTCTTCGTCTAAAATAATAATAATAATAATAATATAATAATAATAATTCTTTTACATTTAAAAATGAGAATGAAAATTGATTTGCTCAGTTATAAATGATAACTAATTTTATTATTATAATTTATTTTATGTATTTTACTAGACATTACCTATGTTTATAGATATGTTACGTTGTATATAACTTACTGTAGTTGTAAGTTGTCTTGTTGCTCCTTGGTGGTGGTAATATAGTGGAAAATGGAGTCTTTTGTCTACGAGTGGTATTTAAAATTCTTGGTCTGGTGTTTTTGGCAAACTCTAAGTAAATCACACCATCAACTCCGTCTGTTTCATCTAATGTTTTGGAGAAATTCTTAGCCAAGATAAGTTGATAATCATCAGGTTCTGTATACAAAGGGACATGCACCATAATCCCCGTCACGGACAGATTATCAAGTGGAAACAAAGCGATTGGTCTTTCACAATGTATCTTTCTACATTTCTTCAAGCTTCTATGATGACCTATCACTACACTTTGTTTAACTACGCTTTGAATTTTCATCAATCCACAGAATTTTTTAAAATTACCCAAAACATCATCAAGATCTTCTGTAGCCATTTTCTGAAATTCTTTGTCCAAAATCTTCACATATTGCGGTAAAGGGAAATTGTCCACTATTTCCTTAAGAGAATATGTTGTGTCATCAGATGCCGTTTGGGTAAATTTTCCTTTTTGCTTCAGATTAAGCATAATGTCTTTTCCATCTAGACGACATACTAACCCAACACTAGGTAGTACCCTATCTAGTTCTAGTATAGCACCAGTCTTTAACTTTACAGTTCTGTTATCGGCATAAACTTTGATAGGTTTATCAACGCGGACATGTTTTGGGAAGATATTCGCCAATTCTTTGACTGAATAGAAGCGATTTTTTCTTCCTTGAGGTTGCATTACTGTAACACGACCCCTGTAATCCAATGGAATCAGAATTTCTTCTTTTAATAAATGATATCCAAATTCATCGACAATTGATTCTGACATTGTCTGTTCATCAAGGAATTGTGCTGAGACCTTAGTTATTGATTTCTGGAAGTCGAGCTTGATTAAGTCGCCACAGGAGAAAGTTTCCACCTCATTATCATTGTAAATCCCTTCAGACACCTTGACTACCGTCGGAAGACCAATATCATACACGACATTTCTCAGGGTATAAGTTTCCTCTGACCAAAACTGTTTGCCATCCATGTTTGACATCTGTATTTTAACTAGTTACTTTTTGTTTTTGTAATTTTCATAAATTAAACACGAAGTGTTGTTAGAACCATGAAAATGAAAATTCTCAGAGAGAGCGGATGTAATATTCTCTTGGTAAATTGGAATTAATTAATTTTTCAATTTAAAATTTCCTTATTAGGATGTTGATTATTGATAATTAATAATTTTTCGGATATTATTAATATCTATACGGAAATAAAAACAAAGTCCGTCCAAATATATCCCGAAATTGAACCATTCAAACAATATAAATACGAACAGGCGTGTTACAACTAAACACGAAATGATTTTTATTTCCATGTTTATCATTGATAGATAAGGAAAGTGAAACTTACCACTCATTTGAAAAACCTCCCATGCCATCGATTGGTTACATTCTAGAGCTTGGAAGTTTTTCAGTCTACTTGCAGAATCTAGTGTTTTTCTCTTGGCCCTCCGGTTTTCTCCACCATGCAAAGACATACCACTCAGAATTCTTTATGAACCGCGTGGTTTCAATTTAAACATGTTGTGAATGTCTTGTTTCTATTTCGTAACTAGAAAAAGTTCTGCTTAAAATACTTATAATGATGTTATTACAGGTTAAATGGAATCGGAACCCTTTCGTTATGCATTGACGTTTCTTTAAGTACATACTTGGGAAGTGTGGTAAAGTTTTTCCTGAGCAAAGATAAAATGCTAGATTGAAAGTATTATATCTTGTCACTGGAGCCGATTTACTTAAAATTATATCTAGTCAACTCAAAATGGTCGTTACTTTTTTCTCTTGTAATTCATAAAACGTTTCAACTACAATGATTTTATAGATTATTCCTAATATGAATGACAAAAGATATAAATTATACTAATTCTTTCCTTATGTGGAAATTTGGTCTTCATGGTGGCAGTTTAATTTAATATGGCGGCCAACGTTTTGATGATAGGCTGATAGACTCAAACTAGAAATCAATCCACCCACTTCCTAACAACAACAACAAAATACACACACACACACACACACACACACACACACACACACACACACACAGATTTTAAACTGCGTGTCTTGCCACCAGATCGTCTAGTGTTTTACTGATTCAAAATAAACAATAATAAAAAAAACCTTTGAATTTGCTGCTTGAAAAAAGGCATTTCCTTTTCTAGTTCGGATCAGTTGTTGCATAGTTACGGTGTGATTTTACTGGTATGAGCATTTAATTTCATTAATTAAACACGACTTTACTTATTTCTTTACGATGTCAATCATTTTAAAATATCCGCCATTTACATTTCAAACAAATTGGTATTTTGATTTGAAGGGTACGACCATTTTGCTGTGCGGTCAAGTGAACTCGCTTACTCGCACTGATGATTACTTAAGTAAAATCCCTTATTTTATTTTCGCGAAATAATGGTTAAAAATGGTAAAATGCACTGTATAGTTTACTGGGAAAGGCCATAAAACAATGGTTTTTGATGGTTTGTTTAAACATTTAATGCACATATTTAAAGTATTCACATGAATCTATGCCATTGGGCTTTTATTGATTTTGTTTATATTCCTTCCTTGGATCAAATTACACAATTCAACATCCAGTGATATATTATCATTATAATCAGCACTAGCCAAAATAATAATAATATTATTATAATATCATAATAAATTGTCCGGTATATATATATATCATTAATGCTAGGCTCACAAAATATGTTGAAACTTTTGAAATTCTCTAAGTGAAAATCAGGCAGGATTTAAAAAAAATTATTCCACAACTGATAATATTTTTTTTTACATAGTTTAATAGAGTTAACACAACGCATGAAAAAAAAAACGAAACTTAATAGTGTTTTTATTGATTTTCAATCTGCGTTTGACAAAGTATGGCGCTGTGGCCTGTGGCAAAAAAAATTTACCATGTAATATCACTGGTAAATGTTTTGATGTTTTAGTAAATATGTACAAAAATACAAAAGCAAGAATATCTGTATATGGTAATTTTTCAGACTATTTCCCATGCAATGCAGGTGTTCGTCAAGGAGAAAATCTGTCATCTCTTCTATTTGCATTGTATTTGAATGATTTGGAAAAGTTTTTGCTAGACAATAATATAATAGGTGTTAAATGTGTTAGTGATAAATTAGAAAATGAATTGAATATATTTTTAAAGCTATTTCTGCTTTTTTATACAAATGATACTGTTTTAATGTCTGAATCTCAAAAAGATTTACAATGTCAATTAGATTATTTTTCTGAGTATTGCAAAAAATGGAAATTAACTGTTAACATTTCCAAAACAAAAGTTATTGTATTTTCAAAAGGTAGATTGGCAAATGATGTATGTTTTTGTTTTGATGGTATAAATCTAGAAATAGTTAAAGAAATCAAATATTTAGGAGTGTTTTTAGTAGATATGGTTCTTTTTCACACACAAAGAAATATTTAGCTGATAGAGCAACAAAAGCTATGTATGGGGTTATTAAAAAAGCTAGAAATTTAAATCTTTCAGTTGACAGTCAACTTGACATGTTTGACAAAATGGTTTTACCAATATTACTTTATGGTTGTGAAATATGGGGATATGACAAATTAGATATATTAGAAAGAGTACATCTCAGATTCTGTAAACTTATTTTAAAAGTTAAAAAATCTACTCCAAATTTTATTGTGTATGGTGAACTAGGTAGACATCCATTACATGTCCATATTAAAACTAGAATTATAAGTTATTGGTCAAATATTATTGAAAGCAAACACAATAAATACACTTCTATTATGTACAGGTTATTGCTTAAATCTTACAGTAATGGTATTAAAACAAATTGGATAAGTATGGTTGAAAATATTTTGAATGACTGTGGCATGCACAATATTTGGTTATCTCATAATCATAATGACAGAACATGGTTAATTAACAGTATCAAACAAACAATCTTTGATCAGTTTTTGCAACAGTGGAATGCTGATTGCCATAACTCCTCAAGAGGAATTTCTTACAATTTATTTACACATTTTGATTTTAAGTTACAAACTTATCTAATCTGTGAACTCTCTTATAGTAATAAAACTATTTTAAGCAACTTTAGATGTAGTAATCATAAACTGCCAATAGAAACAGGACGGTGGGTCAATATACCAAGGCAAGAAAGACTTTGTAATCTTTGTAAGTGACTTGGGTGATTAATATCATTATATTTTGTGTTGTAATGCCTTATCTTTTGAAAGAAACCTTTATATTCCTACTTATTATAGTAAAAAACCAAATGCTTTTAAATTCTATGCTTTGTTCAATAACACAAAAATATCCTTACAGATTAAACTATGTAAATTCATCAAGATTGTTAATGAGAGAATCGGTCCTCCGGGTTGATATTATTTATATATGCTGTTACTCATGCATTGTTTATATATAATATATTTGTAATTTTGTATATGTTCTCAATTTGTACATGTATGCAAGAAGAGAAGTAAAGAAACTTGAAACTATATATATATATATATATATATATATATATATATATATATATATATATATATATATACACCGGACATGTTATTATGATATTATAATAATATTATATATATATATATATATATATATATATATATATATATATATATATATATCATTAGCTTGTAAGTGGTCTTTTTACTTCGTCATTATGTGTAGTACTTATCCAAGTACATTATATTTAGTACTAGTTCTTAAAATGCATTTACTTTGCACTTTTTTATTATATTTATTGATTGCTTATCTCAAAAATAGTAGTTTATAAGTACTCTAACTATGCTTTTAGTTTGTACTTTGTCATTATCATTAGTAGTAGCCCAAAGATGTACTTTCTATTTGATTTCTAAATAAATTTAGTTTGCCTTCATTATAATAAGTACTAGCTGATAAATAGTTTGTAAGGGATATCAACACGCATTTACTTAGTATTTTTTATTATAATTAGTACTAGCTCAAAGCAGTAGTTTAGAAGTGGTATCAATTTGGATTTTCTTTGTACTTGGTCATTAAAATAAGTACAAGCAAAAAAAATATAATAATAATAATAACAATAATAATAATAATAATAATAATACAGTGTAAAAGTAGTCTTAATAGACATTTATTTTGTACTTTTCGTATATGATTAAAATTACTATTATCCCCAAAACATTTGTTTTTCCGTGGTCTTAATAAATATATGCATTTATTTTGTACTGATTACTTCTAGAAAAAAATAAATGAGAAATAAATCAAATAAATAAATAAATAAATAAATAAAAAATAAAATAAAATAAAATAAAATAAAATAAAATAAAATAAAATAAAATAAAATAAAAAACACTTGCCCAACATAATAAAAAATAAATAAGTGGGGTCAATAAGCATTTATTTTTGTACTTATCAATATAATTAGTAGTGTTCCATAACAGTAGTTCGAAATTAGACTCAATATGCATTTACGTGTATTTTGTACTTTTTGATTTAAGTTAGTACTAGTGGCATATAAAACTTTTAATACTTCATTCAGAAAATTCAAAAATTATGACACTAGCTCAAAAAAGTATTTTGTAATTGGGCTCAATGTGCATTTACAATTAAAAAAAAATAGTTTTTAATCGGTTTGTAAGAAAGTATAATTTAATTTTTACTATTTGCTCATAATTAGTACTAGACCAAAAAATATTAGTTTTAAGTGATCTCAATGTGTATTTACTACGTACTTTGTCAATATACTGGGTACTAACAAATATGATAGTAGTTTATAAGTGTCACCTGTTATCAAGTTCTCCGGAAAGTAAAGTAGGAAATGTCTCAAGATTATTGTCCTAATGGGTTTATATTAGTTATTGGTTTCATTTGTAATAATTTATTCCAAAATTTAATTTTGGATGATGTTGTTCTGAGGTTTACATATATCTTTGAAATTTTATTTATGTTATGGATTAAATTCGTCAGTTTCGTTACCGAAGGTTGGTGATTGTTTCCGATTTCCCAGTCGTATTGTTAAAATGTCTTCTTTATTGATTGAATGAATGAATGAATGAATGGATAGATGGATGAATTCATCGTAAATGGGTGGATATCTTTATTCGTAAATAGCAAAAATGACTTTAGCAATAAGCATACTGTTACTAAATTTAATTAAGATGATTATTATAAAGTTCATATTGCTTATCAAACACAAGGGTAACTGGAGTATTAATCACTATATTCCACTTGTGTCAAGGAAGTTAATTCTGGGATGGCGGAGGAATCGGAGTGCCCGTTGTAAAACAACCTACCGTCAGGTGAACTGACATGATTCTAAATCCAGTGCATTGGACTACTCGAAAACCGACATCCCTGGTATATAGATTGACTGTATGACATTTTTAGGACGTGTATGTCCGGTAGTAAGTTTTGTTGTGGTGTTAAATATGTTGGTATTTATTTTCATCAGCAGGGAGATAGAAGTGAATTGCAAATTTGGTTTGATGTATGCAATGTTGTTTAACGTCATATCAGCAATTTTCAGCTATTCTTGCCAAAATCTCGTTGGATTAATCTAAGATCGTGGATGCGTATGATATGCGAGTGTTTATGGCCTGCCGTGAATTAGCGCGTATTCAGAGCAACATTTTGGTCAGGTGCTTGTTCTCCGAGTCAATATGCTGCAGACAAGTATACCATTCCCCTAGTCATTTTATCCTGGCACCAAGTGAACAAGTCAAATTTTAAATTGGTATGGACTTATCGGGGTTCGAACATACGACCTCCAGCATTCAAAAATTGTTAGCCTTCAAACCCGTTTTTGATGGATTCAATAGCTAAATGAAGTCCGATGTCGGTGTAGTGGGTTGTTTGTCGACATTATCATCTAGTATAATGTTACATCAGAATAGTTGAGAGTGAACATGTGTCAAGCCATACACGTGTTTAACTGCGGTTCCTTCAGGTAATTCAACATTAATGGCGTGCGCGCGCGTCTGCGAGCTGTGTCAGTATTTAGCACTAAAAAGCGATGTACTTGTTTTCAGCATATTTGTTAATCATAACATCAAAACTGATTAATCAGTATGTGATATTTGGGTTGTAATAAAATTGTCAAGTACTTGCACCAACGTATGTACCACGTGAAAGATAAAAGGACAAATACCTTATATCGTATAACCTTATCTTTACGTAGGGCATGCGTTTGTATTTTTATCTTAACACCGTAAACGCCGATGCGGTAGCTCAGTTGGTAGAGTGCTCGCTCCGTAAGTTGGAGCTCGTGGGTTCGAACCCCGGCCGGGTCTGACCCGAGACTTGAAATGAAAGTCACGGTTCTTTCGGATGGAAACTTTAAGTAAACGAGGTCCCGTGTTACGGTAGGCGTGGCACGATAAAGAACCCTGCTGTTAAAATGCCATCAGTGCAACGCACAGGCAAAATTTCTGCACTTTCGCCTTTAGCTGGCGACGTCTCGATATAAGTGATATATTCTTGATTGGGACGTTAAATGTCATTACTCAACTTAACTCTTAATACCGTTGAACGTTTAACCACATTCGCACATGGGACATGCTTTGTACTTGTGTCTGAACAATGTTGTATGTAAAACCACATTCTCACGTGGTACATGCATTGAAACTTGTATCAGATAAAATTTGAAATCTTGATTGGTACATGCGTATGTTTTTGTATCACATCCTCGGCACAGGCTGTGGTTATACGTTTAATATGATCTATCGGTCTTCTCTTACCTCCTTAGTTTTGTGTCTTGATTATGAATTGTAAATCAGATATCAAACATTTCTGATTATAACGTCAAAATACGAAATTTTACGAGGCATCTGTAAACTTGTTTCTCATAACGCTGATTGTTTTTGTTTCCGGAAATCGTAAACTTATTCTTGTACCACCTATGTTCAGTGATCAAAAACTACTGTCTGATTCACGTCTGCCGTAGCACTAGTTTTTCAAGGTTTTAGAAGAGATATCAAAAAATTTTGTAGCATGTCACATACCGTTATGACGTATGCATTTTGTCGTAATTAACTGACACCAAACTAAATGCCATCTTAGCCGGGGTAGAAAATGCAGAGCTTTTTAAAATCCTTACGGTGATTTAATATGGGAAAAGACACAAACACTCATTCCGGAAATACATCGCTGTAATAATCATGCGGGTTAGGGTAGAAAATTCTGGAATAGTTCATTCAGCTGTAGGTAAGATCGCCGTTGTTAGACCCACAGTATATATTCATTTGGCTGTCAAGTTGCAGACGATATTACCTGGCCAGCAAAAATGGCAAAGTCGGTCATGCGCAATTCTATTTTTTTAACCCGCATGATTAGATCGTAATAACAATCAATTTATACTGATGTCATATACCATTTTTTAATTTAATCATAAAATACATTCAAAAATGGTATATGGCATTAATAAGAAAATATCTTTAGAATTTTTTCTTCAGTAATGGGTAAACTTAATGCAGCATTAGCATACATTGTATACAAGATGTTATAGCTCGATTACTTTTAAAAAATCACTCAAACCGGTATGCAGACAAAATTTTTATTATATCTTCTCCTGAGTATTGTTTTTGTAAACTAAAATCTTGGATTTCATTACTTTTTATAAGGTAAAGATCAAGAATTTTTAAAAATGAAATTGTGTATATAATATTAAAAGTTGAATAACTATAAAATTTGTACCAAAAATAGAACAAGTAAAATGTACATAAATTCTCTTTCATGAACTTATTTATTGATAAACTGGGTTAAAGTTAAAGCTAAAATTAATGATATTTATTTTAAAAAGCCACTCGGGTCGATGACACTGTCAAGTGCTGAATTTGAATTTCTATTAAAATAATGCATTCAAAATCAGCACATGACCGGTATCATGTCATGTGCTGATTTCGAATGCATTATTTTAATAGAAATTCAAATTCAGCACATGAAAACACTATTATTTTTCATCACTACCCCTTCGTAGTAGGATTGGGCAGTGTGTGTGTGTGTGTGTGTGTGTGTGTGTGTGTGTGTGTGTGTGTGTGGTAACAATTTCTTTAGTTGAGCTTCCTGTCTGAATCGGCAGTTATTTGTGATCAGCTTCAGTGATATAATCAGACTGCTCTCAACTCGTTAGAATTAAACTCCATGTACTCTGATGGTCCGTTTTATCAGGTCTCTCTCAATACCAATTACAAAGCAAAGGCGATACTGCCTTCATTTTGCTCTCCCCGCTCAATTCTCATTATAGCAGTACTGACATATCCGAACTCTTTGCCCCCCCCCCCCCACTCCCTCCCTCCCCCGTGATGACCAGTGTGTTAAAATTGTTATCTACATAGTCCTTTGTTGTCACTTTACAACTCACGAATATTTCCTGAAGTTAATTTCTGGATTTCTGGTCTATAGTAAAAAGACCAAATAACATCTTTATGTTTAACTTGAAAGCGTCTAAAACGATATGATTAATTTGGTCTCAAATGATAAAATTCTTCTTGTAACACAAAGATTTTTTTAAATAAAGCAGTCTTTCTTACCGATGTTTCATTAATTTAAATTAAATGATTTGCTTTTAATTTTCTCAGTTTTAGGACGCCACCCCATTTTTATCCGTTCAATTTTCTTCACCTGTATCGGTGTTAGATTGAACAATTCCTTTTCTAATTCATCAACAGAGAGTTCGTTCAAAAATGCACCGTCCAACATTTCCCGCTCACACACTTTGGCTACATCCGTTAACCCGCATGCTTTGAAACACTTGCAAACTTCTTCCACGGTCAACTGAGAAAATCTTTTGGTACTAGCAAACTGATCCTCAGAAACAGGTTCCCGTGGTATATCAGGGGCCACTTTCGCACGACTGTGGTCTGAAAGTGACGGTGTCACACTTGCCACAGTTCTATGCTTCTTACCATCCAAAACGTTGAACTTCGACCGAACTCTTGGTACAGGACGAGGCGGTTTGACACAAGGTAAATCTGGATAGTCATAATCGGCAACTTTTTCCGTGTCATTATCGTTTTCTCCTGGTATAGGTAGCTGTTTTTTTCTCTTTTCTTGAAATAATGGCTCCGTTGTTTTTTGTAAGTGCTTCTCATTATCTGCAAGCTTTTGTGTATCATCGGAAGTCTGAACACGACGGGTGCCGTTGTCGCTATCACAAAATGAAATTGCTGCCTTTTGGACACTCTTTCGTTTCTTTTGATTTAATAGCAGACGGACATCCGGGTAGTCGTAGTCATCTGAATCATCTGCATTAGATATGGTAGAGTTTGGCAATAAGGTTTTCTCCTTTTTGTTCATCTGAAAAAAAAATCATTTTTTTCTTTATAAAAATATTTCCCAAAGCATTAATCTGTCAGCCGTCTTAATTTTCGAAATTTATTTGAAACTAAGGTCTGTTCCCTCATGCGAAGCATTCCTTAGCTGTATTTGGATTCATTTAATTTTAGCACTTTAGATTCATTATTTTTCAACTGTTTGGCTTATGTTTTTTATCTATCAGTTTTTTAGGTCCCTAGTGTCACTGATGAGGAATGATTTTCCGAAATGTGCACATATGGCAAAATTTAGCAGGTATTTGTTATATATCAAAAACCAAACTTTTTTTCTAAGCCTTCAGCCGTTTTTCTGTATAAATAATATTGATCACATTATTCCGAGTTATTTCTTTAAAAATCTGCAAATATTTTCATCATCTAATAGTTTTCAATAAATTTAAACATGAATGTCAGAATTCTGCAGCCAGAAAACATAAGCTTGACAACAGCTTTACAAAACAACAGGATAACACAAACCCCATGACAAAAGGCCAATCAAAGAATATACTGGCATTGTGTATGACAGCTGAAAAACTTACTCGATTTGATAGTCAGTGAAAAAAACACACTATAGACGAAAACACACACACACACACACACACACACACACACACACACACACACACACACACCAAATAAATATAAACATGACCAACACATTCATGGTTGTTGTATTGACACCGGCTTTGGACTGTTATCTGCAAAAATGACGTCATAGTATCTTTCAACGTGGTTCATTACGTTGGTTTTTTGAAACCAATCTATAATTTTCACATTCAAAATAAAGATTTATTTTCCTAAACAGTAAAACAACGACCATTCAGGTATGTAAAATTTTATGAAACATCAACTTCTACACAACAACCTATTATTTATTTGTAATTTTCTTTATTAAAATAAGTATTTTTTGTATTTGTTGTTTTGGTGTGTGTGTGTGTGTGTGTGTGTGTGTGTGTGTGTGTGTGTGTGTGTTATAAACAACGCAAACTGACACTTTTGAAATAAATCGTTACCTCATCTGACGTCATGCAGGTGGAGTCTTCCATTTGTGTGCTATATCCTTTTGTAACTGTGAAAAAGAAAGTAAGTTTTTTCCATTATTAAAAAAGATCATTTTTATTTTTATTTTTAATAACGTTTAAATATTATGTTTTTAATTACATTACATGTATGCTTTCAAAGTGCCCTACCGAAGGAAAGTCTGTGAAATGAAAACTGGAGAATGTTTTATTTTTGAAGATCTGAAAAATGGCCTTCTTGATAAACTGTGAGAAGTGTATGGGTTATGTTGATGTGTTTTAATGTGACTAACAGATGAATGTCTGTTATTAAACTGGAAATTAATAATATGCTGTAGACCTTAAAAGTGACCTTATCAACTAAAGAGGGCAATTTTTGTAGAACATCTCCATTATAAACGCGTGTAATCAAAATGGAAATTGCTCACCTTTTGTAGATCGTGCTCAAAGTACATGTGTAACCTACCAGATCAGATGAACGTCTGTAGCGATATTCGAGAGGGTAATCTTGAACACCCAGGTCACAATAATAAAACGAAATATGAACTATAGTTATAACACGACATTATCGCACATACAACATATAAAACTCCCGACTTTGAACGTACACCGTACAAAATGACCCAATGCTGTGGTTCAAGATTTAAGTGAACTTATTTGTATGTGCTAAATTTGACAATTACTTCATCCAAAAATCTTTTGTCACTTCTTTATACTAGTAGCGCTTGTAATTTTTATTGAAACTACTAATTTTCTATTTATACTATATTAGTATAATATGACAGATAATTTGTCGAAATACTTGTATTTTTACTTACATTTTCTTTCTGGAAGATCTATCGTCTGCTCTTCTTCAGAACCTGTTCGAAACAAATGGACCTTCGGATCTTTAGCAAACTCCAAATATAAAACCCCCTCGATAGAACTCATGTCAACATTTTCAGAAAAGTTTCTGGCCATGACAAGTTGATACTCCTCAGGGTCGCAGTATATAGGTACGTTAAAGACAATCATCTGTTGTGAGATGCTATCCAGTGGAAGCAGTGCTAAAGACCGGACTCTCGGCTCACCTTTGTATCTGCCATCTGATAAAGGTTTATGGTGACCAACAACAACGTTTTGAATTACTTCCCGTGTAAGTTGTAAAATACCCCTAAACTGTTTGATGTTTTCTATAGCTTCATGTAAATTTGACGTCTCTACAGCCTCAAAATTCGTATCTACGAATCTGACAAACTGTGGAAACTGAAAGCATTCGACCACTTCTTCTAAGGTATACGTTCTCTCATCTTCGATGATGGAAAATTTTCCCTTTTGTTCTTTATATAAAGTGACATCATTCTTCTTGTTTTTGCAGACGATGCCTCTATTTGGAATTATCTTGTCGACCTGTAAATGAATCCCAGGTGGTAAATGAACAGGCGGGTCCTTGTCGTTAACAAATAACGCCGTCTCTGTCCTTATGTTTTTCGGGAACTCCTCCATAATTTGTCCCACTGTGTAAAGTTTACGTCGCGGTTTAATCAGCTCAACTCGCCCTTTGTACCCGAGAGGAATAAGAACTTCTTTTGTCATTTTATCATATTTTTGGGGATTTCGCAAAGTTTTTTCTATGTTAATCAAACTTCCTCCATCTCCAATGCCAATAAGCTTTGCCGAAACTTTACGTATACTTTTTACAAATTCTAATTTTAGAAGATCACCATATGAAAATGTTTCGGCTTCATTATCTGTGTAAATTCCCTCAGAGACTTTTACCATAGTAGGGAGGCCTACTTTTGTCACTACTTCTCTTAGAGTAAACGTTTCTTCTGACCACTGGATAGTGTCGCCTGCTGCTACGTGAGACGCCATAGTGAATGTTTCAAATAAAAATCAATATTGATGGTTTGTTTTTACCGTCCATTACGAATATCACGATTTTAAAATTTTTCACTTAAACACGGAAATTATAATCTCTATCGATACAGTTGTCCCGGAAAGACGCCAAAATTAATGAGTAATGTTTTAAAGCAGAACCGACAGATGAACTGAAAATTTAAGTACTATATTTATAACAACGCATTATGTATTCTGTGTGTATGCAAAATGTGTATCTTTAAATAAAATGTATTTGATTACTTGGTAACATTAAACGATATACTGTTTCCATTTTGTCAGATCACAGACAAACCTGTAAAAATCATTGTTACCTTATCCGAGTGAAATTGACCTATATATATTTGATGAATGTGTACATCACATTGGCTGAATGTTGCCTTGTATCATATAAAATCCAGTCAGGAATTCAATAGTCAGTAGTCTTATGATATATACATCATATAACAAAACAATCGGTAGAACTGATGAAAATAAAGCTAGTTCTATTCCAGGGATTCTACTAAAGTCCTGATATGTAAACCAAATCAATATCAAAAATTAGGAATACTATAATCAGTAGTCTCTGTATGTTTATTTTATGTATATACATTTAAGGAAAATATTGTTTTTACACTTTAAATTTCACTAACAACTTGGTTTGATGTTTGGGACAAATTTTGATGAAGAAACAAGCGTAGTATTAAACAGTTTCATGTTATAAGATTTTACTCATTTACATTTGATATTATAGCAAAAAT
The DNA here is from genome assembly GCA_029721355.1 of Tegillarca granosa. Taxonomy (NCBI): domain Eukaryota; kingdom Metazoa; phylum Mollusca; class Bivalvia; order Arcoida; family Arcidae; genus Tegillarca; species Tegillarca granosa. The sequence goes on along the minus strand of CM056598.1, from coordinate 2,788,477 downwards.
ATAACAAACAAGTTGAATATATTATGTATCAAACAGTTATGAATATAAAATGAGATATAATACTGCATTCATATTCATACAATACACAATTTATGCTTGATATTATTTACATTAACAGTTCATTATAATGCACATAAAACTTCCCTTTTCTGAAACCAACAAAAATAATTTAGTTGTTAACTTAAGATAACAATTTTTTTAAAAGCATAACAGGAAATTTCAATTCTGATTTTTTTAAAATTCATTTGAATTGCAATAAAACCTATCAATAAGGAATCAGGACACAGAATATGAGAATAATTATCAACAGTTAAACATTTCAACCATAGATCAAGTGTCAATTTACCAGCCTTTACATCTTGCATACAATGGTTCCTGAGACATTCATGGGTTTTAAAGAAAGATGATTATGGTTGAAAACTATTCATGTGCTTTTGCTCCACTGAAAACATTGATGCTATTTGATTAGCTCTTTAATGTTCCTTTCCTAATGACAAACATAATACTGATATTGTTAATAGTATGATCTGTGGTGCACACACACACACACACACACACACACACACACACACACACACACACACAGAGAACATTTTCTTAAAAAAAAAATCTTGATTATGTAAATTTATGGATAATACAATCTCCTGTAAACTCTTGACTTGTATGGCAGTTACAATTACATAGAGTCTATACTTCATACATAAAAGGGTAAAACTGTTACCACATTAAAGAGCTTTTACTGTGATGTCATGTTGATACAGTTGTATATGTTGTCTGTATTCATCACAGTGACACAAAATAAATAGTCCTATATGTTGTCTGTATTCATCACTATGCCACAAAGTAAACAGTCATATATGTTGTCTGTATTCATCTCAGTGCCACAAAGTAAACAGTCATATATGTTGTCTGTATTCATCACAGTGCCACAAAGTAAACAGTCATATATGTTGTCTGTATTCATCACAATGCCACAAAGTAAACGGTCATATATGTTGTCTGTATTCATCACAATGCCACAAAGTAAACAGTCACATATGTTGTCTGTATTCATCATCCCCAAAGTAAACAGTCATATATGTTGTCTGTATTCATCACAGAGACACAAAGTAAACAGTCGTATATGTTGTCTGTATTCATCACAGTGACACAAAGTAAGTAGTCGTATATATTGTCTGTATTCATCACAGAGACACAAAGTAAATAGTCGTATATGTTGTTTGTATTCATCACAGAGACACAAAGTAAACAGTCATATATGTTGTCTGTATTCATCACAGTGACACAAAATAAATAGTCGTATATGTTGTCTGTATTCATCACAGTGACACAAAGTAAATAGTCCTATATATTGTCTGTTTTCATCATATTTTGTATTTATCTCAATTTTTTTCAACTAACTCTAAATATCTATGCATTTAGTCATGAGATGAAAAAAATGATCACAAGATATTACAATTGTCAAATTTAAAATAGACTGCAAAATGCCTAGAATATGTCATGACAAATATGTTTTAAAAGAGTTAAAATAGTTGAGCTTAACATAAGAAATATTTAAAAGTCATCAAAGACAAGTAACTTAATGATACAAAAATAAAATCTCTAAAAAGCTAAAAATTTTAACAAAGATTAAGTTACTTCTTCAAATATTGATATTAAGAGGGGCATTATATATGTAAAATTATACTCAGTATGAGAAAAATTGAAATTAATAAAAATTCTAATAAAAAAATAATCTGACACTGGTCAATATATTTTGTTTAACGCTTTGCAGTTCTATATTTTCAGCACAAAATCAAGCTCTTTCAATTAGAACTCCAGTGTGTTGCATCAGTAAATCCACCAGAATTCTCCACCCTGTTGCTTGTTTTACCATCCCTATCACCTAGAGACAGGGGCATAATTACTATTGTTCTTGATAAACAACTTTTACACTTAATTTTGTGAAATTCAGTAAGAAAAAATAAAAGTATTATAGAGTATTATACCGGTAACTGGGTGAAGGAAAGCATTACAAATATACCAACAAGTTCTATAACATAGTAAAAAGTCATAACTACTGATAACTACTCATCTGTTACCACTGTTTGAAATAAAAATTTGGTAACTATGGCAATCTTACTATCAAATTTCAACATTTAAAACTACAAGACCAACTACCTTGGACCAGTTGTTTGAAGCTTGATTTAATTAATAATTAACACAATCTCAAAAAATATTAACATTTTGATATTAAATCTGTTATAGTAAGACAATGTGATTCAGATACTAATCCTCTGTTAATGAAAAATAAAACAAAGAAAAAATGATAATATGTGTATACAAGAAAATTAAATTTATCAAACCAACTAATAATATTGATCAAGATTCAAACAACTGGTTCCTGACCAAATCAGAACTGCAAAGGTAGACTATTTGTACGAGATTCTTTGAAAGATATACAAACATACATGTAGATCTATAGAAAAGTAATGTTAATACAATCAAACCTGTCCTTTACAAAAAGTCTTAAACAATAACATGCATTCTGATGAATTTAAGAATAATAAAAACGTAATAAAAAATCCCTTTTTTCCTGTCAGATCCAGTTTTGCAGTTCATAGTTAATTATAAGTAAGAACTGAACCTGATCAATTGTCAAATTCAATAATTAAGTTCTAATGTTCTATTTTCTATATTACATGGAAGATTAAAAAACATAAGGACATGTGTCCTTACTCTAGCATGTTGGTAGATTAAAATCAATAACATACTTAAACAATTTAAAATTTTAAAGGCCCTTTTACTGGTCCTTGTTCAATTTTGATGCATCTGAACAAATATTAAATGCAAACACAAAAAACATATACAAAGCAATTAACACGAGTCCAAATAATCTTACATTCATACCAAATCATAAAACACACACAATACAAATCTAAGCTAAAATGTCTGTGGTCCCCAGGTAACTTGACTGTATTTGGCACGTAAAGCTGTTTCAAGTTGTTGAGCATGTTCAGCATCACGAGATTCTACAACACATTTCACCTACAAATAAAATCAATGACAGCCGTTAATCGAAAATTTAAATAAGTAATCATGATTAGCATATCAAATAGAGGATTTTTGAGTTCTAAATGTTTGTACTGTACATTTACAACTTTTACTATAAAAAAAACATCAGAATAGCATTTGGCTTGTGGTTAAAAATAAACAAAATCTGCCCTACCTCCAAAATCATTTTTTATGTTTTTATTTAAAACAATAATAAAACAGTTTACTGGTAATGTGATCAGCATACAATAGCTATACTCACATAAATGATCTCATGAAATTAAAATAATATAGATATAAAATTAACACATTACATTTTTCTTTCTAATGATTATATGTCTATTTAAATCTCTAATTATTTTTATTCACTCTATCTTTATCTTATATCTCACTCATTTTACATAAAGCAAATGGTGCATAACACACAAGCTAACCAAATGATGATACGGTCAATTATAGTGAGTAATCTGTGCTTTCTGGACAAAATTATATTTTTTATTATCACACGTGCTGTTTATCTAAAGCAGCTATAGTTAAATGATATATTTCTGTTTCCACATGAAAACATATATGAACTAATTATGACAGATTCCTCAAAAACTACAAAAGTGCCATAAACTTTCTCCTTTAACATTTTTGTCTATTACATGTGTATTATTTTTTTTCTTGATGTCATGATTGGCCATAAACATGGTGTAAATGTGTTGGTTACCACAGTCACATTGTTAGTGTCATGATTGTGGGCATTATATAAATGGTTTGGTTAACCAGTCACATTGATGTTGTAATAATAGTGGGCATTATGTAAATGTGTTGGTTACTGTTGGTGTCATGATTATGAGCATTATATAAATGTGTTGGTTACCTAGTCAAACTGTTAGTGTCATAAAAGTGGACATTATGTAAATGTGTTGTTAACCCAGTCAGATTGTTGATGCCATAATTTTGGGTATTATATAAATATGTTGGTTACCCAGTCACATTGTTGATGTCATGATTGTGGGCATTATGTAAATGTGTTGTTAACCCAGTCAGATTGTTGATGCCATAATTTTTGGCATTATATAAATATGTTGGTTACTGAGTCACATTGTTGATGTCATGATTGTGGGCATTATGTAAATGTGTTGTTAATCCAGTCAAATTGTTAGTGTCATAATTATGGGCATTATATAAATGTGTTGGTTACTCAGTCACATTGTTGATGTCATGATTGTGGGCATTATGTAAATGTGTTGTTAATCCAGTCACATTGTTAGTGTCATGATTAAGGGCATTATATAAATATGTTGGTTACTGAGTCACATTGTTGGTGTCATGATTGTGGGCATTATGTAAATGTGTTGTTAATCCAGTCACATTGTTAGTGTCATGATTAAGGGCATTATGTAAATGTGCTGTTAACCCAGTCACATTGTTAGTGTCATAATTATGGGCATTATATAAATATGTTGGTTACTGAGTCACATTGTTGGTGTCATGATTGTGGGCATTATGTAAATGTGTTGTTAATCCAGTCACATTGTTAGTGTCATGATTAAGGGCATTATGTAAATGTGCTGTTAACCCAGTCACATTGTTAGTGTCATAATTATGGGCATTATATAAATGTGTTGGTTACTCAGTCACATTGTTGATGTCATGATTGTTGGCATTATGTAAATGTGTTGTTAATCCAGTCACATTGTTAGTGTCATGATTAAGGGCATTATGTAAATGTGTTGTTAATCCAGTCAAATTGTTAGTGTCATAATTATGGGCTTTATATAAATTTGTTGGTTACTCAGTCACATTGTTGATGTCATGATTGTGGGCATTATGTAAATGTGTTGTTAATCCAGTCACATTGTTAGTGTCATGATTGTTGGCATTATGTAAATGTGTTGTTAATCCAGTCACATTGTTAGTGTCATGATTAAGGGCATTATGTAAATGTGTTGTTAATCCAGTCAAATTGTTAGTGTCATAATTATGGGCTTTATATAAATTTGTTGGTTACTCAGTCACATTGTTGATGTCATGATTGTGGGCATTATGTAAATGTGTTGTTAATCCAGTCACATTGTTGATGTCATGATTAAGGGCATTATGTAAATGTGTTGTTAATCCAGTCACATTGTTAGTGTCATGATTAAGGGCATTATGTAAATGTGTTGTTAATCCAGTCAAATTGTTAGTGTCATAATTATGGGCTTTATATAAATTTGTTGGTTACTCAGTCACATTGTTGATGTCATGATTGTGGGCATTATGTAAATGTGTTGTTAATCCAGTCACATTGTTGATGTCATGATTAAGGGCATTATGTAAATGTGTTGTTAATCCAGTCACATTGTTGATGTCATGATTAAGGGCATTATGTAAATGTGTTGTTAATCCAGTCACATTGTTAGTGTCATGATTAAGGGCATTATGTTAATGTGTTGTTAATCCAGTCACATTGTTGATGTCATGATTAAGGGCATTATGTAAATGTGTTGTTAATCCAGTCACATTGTTAGTGTCATAATTATGGGCATTATATAAATATGTTGGTTACTGAGTCACATTGTTGATGTCATGATTGTGGGCATTATGTAAATGTGCTGTTAACCCAGTCACATTGTTAGTGTCATAATTATGGGCATTATATAAATGTGTTGGTTACTCAGTCACATTGTTGATGTCATGATTGTTGGCATTATGTAAATGTGTTGTTAATCCAGTCACATTGTTAGTGTCATGATTAAGGGCATTATATAAATGTGTTGTTAATCCAGTCAAATTGTTAGTGTCATAATTATGGGCTTTATATAAATTTGTTGGTTACCCAGTCACATTGTTGATGTCATGATTGTGGGCATTATGTAAATGTGTTGTTAATCCAGTCAAATTGTTAGTGTCATAATTATGGGCTTTATATAAATTTGTTGGTTACCCAGTCACATTGTTGATGTCATGATTGTGGGCATTATATAAATGCAATGGTTACCCAGTCACATTGTTAGTGTCATGATTAAGGGCATTATAAATACAGTAAAACTTCGATAACTTGAAGTGCTCGGGACTTCACTGGGGACTTCGAGTTAATGGGGTGTTCGAGTTATCAAAGTTGAAGGATGATGTCCAAGAATGGTGTCACCTTAATATATGTTTTCCACTACAGAAATCTTGATATTTTAAACAGTTACCTTTACTCGAATGTAAAAAAAGTAAAAGATACTTTTTAAAGAAAATATGACAAAGAATTTATTAAAGAATTGATATTGACAGTAAAAGCGTGCGAAATGTGTTATTTTATTTTAAAATCGCAATATATACGAACAACGAAATCGGAAATTAGATATATATATATACATGTTTACCAAAATGCTTATTTTTTACATTCCTTAGAAAATACTAACAGAAAGTTAATGAAATTATAAACAGTGTAATATGTCATTTGAGATTTTAATGCAGTCGTGAGTACAACAGGGTTAGTTGTTTTTAAAAAGCTTGGAGAACTTAAGTCAAAATTTATCGACGGCCACATATTAGGGCCTATTTGGCTTCTTTTATTAGAGTAGCAGATTAGCATACCTGTTAGGCTTAATTGTCTGTGACGGTACTGAATATTAATCCGTTAATTGATACTTATTAATATGGTAGATAACAAGAACTACTCGGTTCATTTCTCTACTATAATGGTAGCCTAATTACCGATATGTGATTTCTCTGATCGTTTTATTAAACGGGCCATTGATCATACATTGTTTGAAAAAATTCGAGTTTTTGAAGTTAATTTTAATAAATTTTTAAGCTACAGACCGAAATTTTACTTCGAGTTATCGGGGGTATTCGAATTATAGAAGTTTGAGTTATCGAAGTTTTCAAATATAGTTTATATAGAAAACCGGTCGGGACAAAATAAAGACTTCCAGTTATCCGTGGTATTCGAGATATCGACGTTCTACTGTACGTTGGTTTCCAAGTCACACTGTTTATGTCATCATTAAGGGCATTATATAAATGTGTTGGTTACTCAGTCACATTGTTGATTTCATGATTGTGGGCATTATGTAAATATGTTTTAACCCAGTCACATTGTTGATGCCATAATTATTGGCATTATATAAATATGTTGGTTTCCCAGTCACACTGTTGGTTGTCATGAGTGGCCATTAACAGTATGTAAATGTTTTGACAAAGTTGACATGTGGTTGGTGTTAGATTTATTATGCACATATGTAAATGTTTTAGTTAAGTTTTTAGATCTAACATTGTTTATGGCAAAATTTGCAATTTGAGGCTCAACTATTAGAAATGTGCATTATAAAGTAAAATGTGTTAGAATCTTTTTGAACTTAGAGACCATAATACTTATTAGGTGTGTGTGTGTGTGTGTGTGTGTGTGTGTGTGTGTGTGTGTGTGTGCAGTAAAACTTTCATAAGTCAAATAACAAACAAGCAATAATTGTTAATTTGTCATCTAAATCATAGCAATCATTCCATCATGCCAATTGTAAAAGCATCATTTTTTCATTCCAACTCAAAAGACATCATGCTGTCATGCCAACTAAAAAGTCAAGCATTTTGCTATGCCAGCTCAAAAGTGAGGATTTGGGTTTATTTTTTGCAACAATTTCAACAAGAGGCCCATGGCTTTACTGTTCACATAAAAAATGCTTCATAAGAGCTCAAAATTTGATTTAAATAAATCCACCACCCTAATGCTTTTTTCTCTTTTTGGCACTAAAGTTAAAAAAAATTGAGCAAATTTAATGTTACTGGCAACAGCTATTGTATAATTTTATTGGTAAGCCTCTAGAAAGGGATTGATGTACTGATGCTAAACATAAACTTTCAAGCACTTAATCATGACAAGATGTTTAAAACTTTTACTATGACCTTCAACAAAGGTCAAAGTAAACCAGCTCTCCAAACTTTGCAAGGCTTTAAGCATCTATGCCATAAATTAATTTAAAAAATTCTATGACGTTCAATTCAACAGAAAAAAACTTTTTTAAAGCTCTGATATTTCAGGTCACTGTGATCTTGAATGAAGGTCAAGGAAAAGGTTTATAGCAATAAATGTACAAGATTTCATCAGACCTGACATCACAGCAGAACAGAAGTTAAAGAAACATATCATTGTGTTAGTCAGTCATCCTGGGTATAAAGTTGGGTTTATATATGTTTATAGAAGAACATGGACATAAAGGCATATATGTTTATTTTGGTATATCCAGGGCATTACGACAGATAGGTTTATCTTGGTACATAAAGTACCCTGGACATTACGACAGATAGGTTTATCTTGGTACATAAAGTACCCTGGACATTACGACAGATAAGTTTATCTTGGTACATAAAGTACCCTGGACATAAAGACAAATGGGTTTATCTTGGTACATAAAGTACCCTGGGCATTACGACAGATAGGTTTATCTTCGTACATAAAGTACCCTGAACATTACAACAGTTAAGTTTATCTTGGTACATAAAGTACCCTGGACATTACGACAGATAGGATTATCTTGGTACATAAAGTACCCTGGGCATTAAGACAAATGGGTTTATTTTGGTACATAAAGTACCCTGGGCAGTAAGACAAATTGGTTTATTTTGGTACATGAAGTACCCTGGACATTAAGACAAATGGGTTTATTTTGGTACATAAAGTACCCTGGGCATTAAGACAAATGGGTTCATTTTAGTACATAAAGTACCCTGAGCATTAAGACAAATAGGTTATTTTGGTACATAAAGTACCCTGGGCATTAAGACAAATGGGTTTATCTTGGTACATATAGTACCCTGGGCATTAAGACAAATGGGTTTATTTTGGTACATAAAGTACCCTGGGCATTAAGACAAATGGGTTTATCTTGGTACATAAAGTACCCTGGGCATTCAGACAAATGGGTTCATTTTAGTACATAAAGTACCCTGGGCATTAAGACAAATGGGTTTATCTTGGTACATAAAGTACACTGGACATTCAGACAAGTGGGTTTATCTTGGTACATAAAGTACCCTGGGCATTAAGACAAATGGGTTTATCTTGGTACATAAAGTACCCTGGGCATTAAGACAAATGGGTTTATTTTGGTACATAAAGTACCCTGGACATTCAGACAAATGGGTTTATCTTGGTACATAAAGTACCCTGGGCATTAAGACAAATGGGTTTATCTTGGTACATAAAGTACCCTGGACATTAAGACAAATGGGTTTATTTTGGTACATAAAGTACTCTGGGCATCAAAACAATTCAGTTTTAAATAGCATATTAAATACTTTAAGATCAAGTCTTGATTATATCTTGGTACACACATACCGTGTTCAGTAAGTGAGTATAGTAAATCTTGTTATATAAAGATTCTATCATTTATCAGTTATTTCACAGTACAAATATTTAGTTCAGTTTATTTAAATTATTGAATATTAAATATCTTTGGCATTAGTAGTGTTGGTTTATCTCGGTATATTTAGTATCACGGGGCATTACATACATATTTTGTTATAGATTAATAGTATTAATTATATGTTATTTTCTGTTTTGTCTGTCAAAGCTTATATAACACAGGTAAAAAAGCCACTGTTGTATATATAAATTAGTTAGCCTGTTAAAAAATAGAAAAAGAAAAAACTGAAAAATTATGCAAGAGCAACTACATTAGTTTTTAAAAAAGACAGAAACCAGACTGATACTTTTTCAGAATATGTACATGTAAGTTTAGATTGCATTTTGTGGTCCCCAAAACACATTACTGTATTTGGCACGTAAAGCCATTTCAAGTTCCTGAGCATGTTCAGCATCACGAGATTCTACAACACATTTCACCTAAAAGTAAATGGAATGACATCAATATATCAACTTAGAAAACAACAAGAGCCTTAATAAAGCATGTGTAGCCCAAATAGCATTTCATTAATATTTTAATTTTGGACAGCCAGGCCAGACACCATTCTGAATGTAAATAAAACAAGGACCTTTCAAACCAAATATCATTTATTTTTGTATTTGTTCTAGAAGAAAGGATTTTGACCGACTTGGCTAAAATGAACTATTATTCTGTGAAAACTACATTAACAAAATCGCTTAAGAAAACCTTTGGTAATTGGTTTTCAAACCAGTTTTATTTTTCAATTTTTAGCTGAATTTGTCTTTTATCAAATATTTAGTGACTATACTTCTGTTTATAGTAATAACAGCCAGATTATAATTTTTAATCTACATCAACCAACAAATATGGTTATGTTCAACCCAATGATTACAAAGATAAGAATTTGCCAAAATAAATACCTTATTTGTATTTTAAAAAAAGAACTATGATAAAAGTTAATTTCTATACAGGTACATTTTAAATATCAATTATGAATATCATCATGAGTATTTGGTTCAGGTGACCTTGTACAGAAGAACTTTGATAAATCAATCTGCACATGGTGACATCATCACCCTATAACTTTGAAAACTTGAATATCACAATAACTCAAAGTCACCAGAGAAGTCCAGAGCACTTCAAGTTATCAAAGTTCTACTGTAAATCTGTTACGGCTACATATTTTATATAGCTAGCAAGTCATCTGGCAGGGAGCCTACTATTGTAGACAATGCTTTTGGACCTGCACATTAATCAAAAGAAACTGATGATGATGATGATGATGATGAATATATATATATATATATATATATATATATATATATATATATATATTAATTACTGGCTGGAAGTGGTCACCTAATCTTATGAACACGGACAGGGATGCCTCACTATGCTTTAAGATCAGCTACCCTTAAAATTATTCAAGGTAATGTACTAATGGCAGTGACACTTATAGTCAATTATAGACCTTTAAACTGCTACTGCAAACAATTGTTGTAATCCTTTGACAAGAATACCATTTCTATTAGTTACTGGGTCAAGAAAAGGGAATTAAGGATATAATGTTTTAGGTCAATATAGACAAAAATCAAATGAAAAAGAGGAATTTTTAAGTTTTAAGAGTACTTACAAAACAGAGTAAACAAATGAGAATAACTCTGTAAACAATGGAGTGTAGTTTTTAATAAGACCTTTTTTGAGACAATGTCAGTTACTATACTTATGAACACTGCACTCGCACTGATATTTCACTGTTTTGTTTCAAATGACATGTGTTATACCTTTCATGTTCTGTATTTAAAAATGTTTACATAAGGGTGACCTTTCAACTTTTTTGTGGTGCCCTAGATGTTATTGTATGCTTTATAGAGAGACGACATTTTTAACAAACTAAATCAGCATCTTTAATTTTTATCTGTCCATAAACATGTATAGATAACATCCTTTTTTCAACTTTTAAAAAGATTTTTACAACTACTGCAAAATTTAAAGTCATGATGAAAAATATCATTTCAAAAACCATAGCAAATTAACATTAAAAAGCAGAAAACAAGGCTTTGAATAAAATCAAGCACTGACATTAAAGTCTTTTAAGAGTTATCTGCCTTCAAAGATTGGAAAATTATTTAAAAAATAAGTTAATTAAAAATTTACTAATATATTTGGCACTATTTTTTTTACATTTTTTCTGGGACAACAGGAGATTCCAGATATTTCTGACAGAACAATGCAAATGCCCTATGTTGAGACTCATGCCAGCTGCAGATAGACCAGAGATTCTTATTTGTTTCTTATGTAACCTGGAATTATTTTGTTAGTTTATAACAATTGAAGAAACTTCTCATTGTAATTTTCTGCATCAAAAAAAATTTACTGTGGTTTAGTTTCTTCTTTAGACTTTGTTCTCGTGTGAGCTACAAGATGGTAATGATACTAAGCAAATTAGGCAACAATGTATACAGTAGTAAGGGGAACAATTTGCAAAGCATCTATAATTTGGATTGATAGGAATAAAACAAATAACTTCTTAAAGGAAAACACATGGCATACAGGAGATTTCGGTTGTAGGGCAGTAATAATAAGATTCTCACCTGTACAGAAAATACATCTGTTTTCAACCATGCCCTCTCATGAAATATGTCTTTAATACTACAAAGAGAAAATTTATTGTAAGCACAGAGAGGATAAATTAACAAACAGGAAAAGAATATTATTTAAAACTTTTTCCTGAAATAATTCAATTACAATTTGTATATAGAACATTTCTTTGAATAATATGTACAATCTAAGTTTATTCTTACTAATTTATAATTTTGAATTTATCTAGAGAATCCAATAATTTACTGCAGATGTTGGGGATGAATCTACAATGATTATTAATACACAAGATATGACAGACATAATAAACTAACAAGGAAATTTAGTTATAAATTTTGTATTTACCTTATTCCTAAATCGGACATTAGCTTGGTCAATTCTGCAATTCCACCTGGTCTATCACTAACTGTAACAACAAATCTCAACAATCTATGATCAGCTGCTAAACCTCTCTCTATCACTCTGCCTAAAGCTGTTGTATCTATGTTTCCACCACATAATATTATTACTACTCTACAAAACAAATTTGGAATGAAGTTAAAGAGGAATGTTTATACTAAACTGAGCACACTAAATGCCTGTCATATTTTACTTCTTAACTTCTTGGTGAGAGACAATATCATGTTGAAACAGAATTAAATTAGTTTTTCTGAAGTAACTAAAAAAGCCACAAAATAAATACATGTAGTCATATCAATACATGTAGTCATATCAATACATGTAGTCATATCAATTACATGTAGTCATATCAATACATGTAGTCATATCAATACATGTAGTCATATCAATACATGTAGTCATATCAATACATATATCAATACATGTAGTCATATCAATACATGTAGTCATATCAATACATGTAGTACATGTAGTCATATCAATACATGTAGTCATATCATTTTAGGAATGTAATTCATTAAAATACTTGTTAACCTTCACAAAACCATAATTTGACTTTTGATCAAGATATTCAAACCAAATTAGTTCCAGGGTTCACGCTGCCGTTCGCTTTTTTCGCAAAATGAGAAAAATAAATAAATTTGACGATAAAAAATAAACATCGGCGAAAGTCATGGCGAAAAAAATGTTTACATTACAGGTTCACTGCGCTTCACGGACATGAGCAGAGAGTCGTTAAAGCAACAGGTTTCCGTCTGTCTATGTGTTTATCAAACCATAGATCTAGAGAGTTCTGAATGTGTTAAATTGGGTCACCGAAGCCATGTACATGATGTTGATTAAACAAAATTTCACTGTGTGAAGGTGTTAATTACAGGTGGATTTATCATTTAACGAGATTAATTACCGATGTAAGCGAGTGATTACCAAGCCGCATTTACAGATAATCACAGGTAATTGCTAAATTATATTGAGATTATCAATTATTGGCGGTAGATCTTTGAAAGTAGTAAAAATTAAACTTGTACTTTTGACGTTTTTGTTTACAGTTTACTTATTACTTATTAGTGATTTATTTTATGAATAAAAGAAATAAAACAAGAAAACTGTTGTTGTTCTTCGTGTCATCAGACATGCATTTTATAAGCCAATTTATTTCTATTAAATTTTCGCCAGAAATTACAATTAGACCAGAAAATACCTTTGGCCCATACAAATTGTATTTGGCGAAAAAAAAAAAATTCTGGCGAATATTTTGGAGAAAAAAAATTGAAGTCAGCGTGACCCCTGAGTTCATTTTTATAAATTAAATTTCAATAACAATGTACATGTAGAATAAAATTGTGTCATGTCCAGTAATAACTTTGCCATTTCAACATCTTTTAAAAGTCAAAAGTTCAATTTTTTCAATATTTTTCTATCAAACTCCCGTTGTTTATTGTCAAACTCCCTTATACATATACCATTCATTGACAACACCAATAATGGTAAAATTAAAAACTTCTGAGAAATTTAGTTTTAGAGATAAGAATATCCAATTAAAAACTTCAAAGGGCCAAAATACAAAACAAAGCTGACAAGTCAAATCATGTTAATATTATGCACTTCTACTGTCCTCCAAATTTGTAAGTTTGTAATTTTGCATAGATTTGGAGATCTATTCTCAAACAAAAAAAATTCACTTTGAAAGTGAAGGGCAATAACTCCAAGAAAACCATCTAACCAATTCAAGTCCATAATTTGTGTATCTCCTATCAATGTTGATACTAGTTACCAAGTTTTCAAAACTTCTGGCAAACAACCTATACAGTGGATCCTGACAAAAATTTACCCAATAAATGTATGCTAGGTCCTAATCAGGACTCAGGAAAACTTTGACTGAGGTGTCTGACATTTTTTCAAAGCAACTACCACCGACGATGCAGTGAAAAAAGCAAAAAAAAAAAAAAAAAACGTTGTTACTATGTATTTTAAAAAGATTTTTAATATCAATATACAAATCAATATACAAGTTTTTAAAAAGGGGTGTTTACGAAGTTATTTAAATATATATGTCCCCATTAGTGTTGATTTTGAACTGTCGGCGTTGACGACACATGGTTTGACGGCCATCTTTGTTTATTGACAATCGCGCATTTTTGTTTTCCCGAAGTTACACAAACTTTACTGAACCTCATTTTGAGACCTCTTTGATTTTATTTAGACTTTTCAAAATTATTTATTTATAACTAAACAGTTTGCCAAGACTGTACTATGCGCATTGTATTATTATCTAACATCCCGCGTGGAACCTCTTTGAAATAGTCTGACGACCATGACCTTCAGTTAACAGGTACTCAGGTGTTTATGGCTTCCGTCTGTCAAGCGATGTGATTACTTAATAAAAAACTTATCAACAAAAGTAATGGTGATTCGGACGATGAAACAAAAGGAACAGATTGAGACCATGGATTTTAACTGATTAATAAACAAAAGCCTAATTATTAGATCTGTATTATTTATTGAAAATGACTGACAGGTGATCGATAAAATACTCGAGTAAAATAATGACTGATAAACATATTTATTTAAGTGTCAGATTAACTGAATTCTATTTTAAACTAAAAATGTCCGACAAGCTATATTTCACATCGGACAAAAATATTTTTTGTCGGACATGTCCGGCAAATATGACCGTTTCTGGACCCCTGGTCCTAATATACTAGTTCAATTTACACCAGTTTTTGGTTTACTCAGGACTTTTCACAGGTTTTACTGAATTCAATGTAGTTCTATCAACTTTCTTTTAAAAGACAACACACTGTAATAAATATCTAATTTTATCATGCTGAGTAAGAATATTAGTATTTTCATATTATCCCTACAAAGTGAGCACTGTCTGTCCTTTCATATGTCCATCAATTCTTTGTCAATCAGGATTCAGTTGTTCAAAGTTCAGTTAGCCTTACTATTGGCTTGAAACATGTATAATATTGATGTTTATAAGTTACTGGTTATGCATTTCATTACCATAATAAAGTAGAAATAATTTATATTGTCAAAGTTTTCCTGCATATAGTACCTTGAAATATTTACTATGAAAAATGTTTACCAATGTAGTTGAAATGGAATTCCTACCTCACAACTTCATAGAAACTTGAAGAAGATACACTTCAAAAGTTTTTACGTATTGTTACCAGCAAATATTTTATTAATTATCTTACTTTTTTCCTTTGAGTTCTGGTAATAATCCCTGAATCACTGCTGCCAGACCTGTGGCCCCAGCTCCCTCTACTACTGCCTTCTCAAGTTCTATCAATCTTAATATTGCTAAAGCAATGAACTCTTCTCTGAAGATAAAAAGATAACATTATTAGAGCAGTTTTTATACTTCCATTACATGAAGAACATGTAGTGCTTGTAAATTCAATTTTGGGGTTTTTCAATTAAAAACCGACAAGAACTGCCTTGGCAGCTCAGTTGTAGATCGTTCTTTTTGAGAGCAGGAGGTAATGGGTTTGAATCTTGTTCTAGTTATGAATAAAACTTTAAAATATGAGATACTGCTTCCTCCTCTGGAGCTCAGCATTAGGAGGATAGAGTATCAACTGGTTCACCTATTGATAATGGATTGGGGGTGGGTTGGAGGGGGTGGTGGAATACCTGTCTGTGGCATACTAAAAGCACTAGCACCTTACCAAAAAGTCTCCAGTACACAGCAGGCCATAAAACACACTTGCACATCATATGCATGCACAAACTCATTTTCAGATTAATCTATAGATATTAATAACCTTGCTTTCATTGCAAATAGCTGAAAAGTTGCTATGCAAAGTTAAAACTACAAAACAACAACAAAATCAAATCTGATAAGTACAGCCTTTTAGCATAATATTATTTCAAATCAACCATTTTAAGAGATTTCACAATTTTAGTCAAAAATAACTGTTTTGAAATTATTCACCCTTCTGAACAAATGCAAAATTAAAGAAATTACAATAAATACATGAAATATACATCCCAATTTTAGCAGGCCTCAAACATAACACTCTCAAATGTATTTTTGTCATTAAAATATTACATGCTTCTTTTGGGATCAGTAAAATATCATCAGGTTCAGATAGAAATAGCTCATCATAAAACTAGGGAAAGATTCTTTCAGATCTTGAATAATACATTGCAGATTTGAAAAACAAAGTCTGTCCCCAAAGAACACAAAACAGAACATAATTTGTGTTTGATAGTTTAATTAAGAACTGTTAAAGATGCAAAACAGTCAAGAGAGAGGAGAGAGGGGCATAAACGTATACATGTATGTGTATAGACAAAACAATATCAATTTATTCCTTAAACATTTCTGTTGTATAAAAAAGATTATCTACACTCTACTATGTATCTTGTCTTTTATCCGACCAGATAGTTTAAACATTGGAAATTTAAAACAACTTTAAACTGAATCAAATGTGTATATTAACATAAGATAAGAATCCTTCATATCTAAATCAAACCTTTGTTTTTGGCAATTGGTTGGTTTTATGGCCCAAGTCAAGTTAAGTACATCATATCAAGTTTTTCACTTATAACATGACACTGGTTAAAATAGTAAGGTCAACAGATATTGCTTCAATCATAATAGTAGCATTAACAAATCTGTTGTTAATAAATCATGTTTTTGGTTATAAAGAGGTGTCAGAATAAAAGAAAAACCCTATCCTACCCATCATTCAACTGACAAGGATTATATTTTTTATCACTACTAAAATCTACAGAAATAAAATATGTAAACTTACTTAACAATAAGTGTTTTATCAATTAATGATTTAGCTGTAGCAAATGCATTAACACCAACTGTAGGTACAGCAAGACCTGAAACACAAACACAAACAGGTATACATATAGATAGTACATATACAGTAATACAGTTATACTTTGATGCCATAAAGTCAAACTCAATCAGATAAAGTCAAACTCAATCAATCACATAAAGTCAAACTCGATCACATAAAGTCAAACTCGATCACTAAAGTCAAACTCGATCACATAAAGTCAAACTCGATCACTAAAGTCAAACTCAATCACATAAAGTCAAACTCAATCACATAATGTAAACTCAATCACATAAAGTCAAACTCGATCACATAAAGTCAAACTCGATCAGATAAAGTCAAACTTGATCAGAAAAAGTCAAACTCAATCACATAATGTCAAACTAAAAACAGAATTTTTTAAAAACAAGAGATGTTTGTGAAACAATTATGCCCCCCCCCCTTCTTGGACAGACATTATAGGGCCCACAAGCTTTTATTATGGGCAGTGTACATGGAAATGAAATTGACTTCTTGAACTTAAAATCAATAGGGGTCATCTACCAGTATTATCTGAGATGCATAAATCTATCAAGTATGATGTGTCTAAGCTAAAAAATTTTGAATTAATGTTGCACAAACATATAGACCGTCAGACAGGTTTGACTGTACTTCTAAATTACAGATTTGCTCTTTCGTACCCAAATCAGAACCTGACCTATTTATTTTTTTGATAAATCTGTATACCAAATTTCATTTCAGTATGTGCAACCTCTGCGAAGAAAATGAATGGAAACTGTTGGTGGACCGACAGACTGACCAACCGACAGACAGCAGCAAAGCAATATGCCCTCCCTTCTTTGAAGGGGGGAATAAAAATTGTCATGGCAACATTAATCAACCCACTGTTTTCTGGAGTTGCAGAAATATTTAAAGTAAGAAATACATGTTGCATGACTATTTGGACCAGTGGATGCTTTCCAAATAAATACAAATTCAAAAATGGGCTATTTGCACACCTGAAAAATTTGCCATACTTTGGTATAATGCTAGCCTTTATCTCTTGTTCTAATGCTCTTTACAATACAGCAGTTCAAATTGTGATCTTCATGAATATATCCTACACAGAATCTAGCTATCTTTAAAGTATTATAAGTATTATAAGGACACTTTTTCAACTTTGCAAAGGGTTAGGGTTAGCCTAAAAAGCACTTCTACTAATATCAGAGTGCACCAGACTTGACA
The DNA here is from genome assembly GCA_029721355.1 of Tegillarca granosa. NCBI lineage: Eukaryota > Metazoa > Mollusca > Bivalvia > Arcoida > Arcidae > Tegillarca > Tegillarca granosa. The sequence continues at coordinate 2,770,068 of CM056598.1, read as the reverse complement.
ATATACATTATGCCATATAATATATTTTTCAAAAACTTTCAGTCTGACAGCCATTTGACAGCCATTTTGTAGATAAGTTTGAGATTTTTTTGACATAATTTCAAATGTCTCACAATGTATGGTCTTTCAAAAACACAAAAATCTAGCTTGTTTTCATTAACACATATCTGTACGTGTGAAATGTGTGTACTATATTTTCTGAGTGCTAAGAGACAGAAGGTATTGTATGAGATGTTAATATCATTTATACCATCTGCTAAACCAGAGGTTGTGGGAGTAAACACCGGTTTGTCTGCTTTTAATGCTGCTGTAAAACTAGGGACATCTTTCTGATTCAACACCCTGAAAAGAACAAAATGCAGTTACAATCATTTTTCTTTTTAAAGAAATCAATTATTTATACATGTATATATTCATGTATATAACACTATAAATTTGAACTATGATGATGTGATCGAAATCATGTTTAATGAACAGTGAAATAAATTGAATATATACTAGTATATGAATAGTTGAAGATGAAGAACTTCAATGATGACATACATCTAAAAAAAACTTGTTCATGTCTTTTTTTTCTGAGCAACACTTATTTTTCAACTAATATTAGAATTATTTTTGAACAATACTTTTTATTAAACTAATATATTATTATCTCAACTAATATTATGTGGCTCATAACTATATCTGTAAAAAATAAAACAAACAAATTTGCAGTCATTAAACTTGTACTGAATTCACAAATTTTATGTATCTAATTTGACATTGGGGTTAGAAAACAAAACTTCAATATCAATTTGGTAATGTGATTTTTCTCATACTGTTACGTTGACGCAGAAGCTCATTTCCTGCACATCTTCATCAAACACTTTTAACTCTTATGCCAGGAATATAATGACAAAAACTGTTTATTATTTCATAACAAAATTAATCATAAATATGCAGAAATTGTTAATTAAAAACTTGTACAATTAAGTCATGAACATATAATAATAAAATTAATGAAAGAAATATACAAACAAGGCAAGAAAAGACAAACATTTATTGAGATCACTTATTATATAACACCAGACTTTGGACAACTACTAAAGTACAGTTGTTTGTTTATATCACCATTAGTTACCAACCAACCCACTTGTTATGAAAAAACAAAACAAACAAAAACAGAACAATAGTCCATAAATACATGTATACCAATTTTAAACATTCAAAATTGAAAATGGAAAAAATATGAATAAAATGTAAATTTGATATCTTGTTTAGCATTAGTTTCAACTTACAATAATCTGAACATCTGGTTTTAAATTTTTTATAGCAAGAGCAGCTCCAGCAATAAGACCAGCGCCACCTATTGGAATAATACAGGCATCTAGATCGGGTACTTGTTCTATAATCTCCAATCCTATGGTTCCCTGTCCTGCTAAGATATGTGGATGGTCATAACTGGAGATATAGAAAAATAATATATTATAGATATAGTAAACTACATTAACATTACTGTGTTAGTGAGTGTATTTCTGAAAATAAAGAAAAACTCATGACTTTGAACAAAGTTTAATAACTTCAACTTATCTGAGCCTAGTTTTCATGGCAAAATTATTACTACATACATCCTTGACTCTCAAAACTTTGTTCTTTACATTGAAAATGTTGTCCCTATGCTGGCAAACAAAAGTTCCACATACAACTGAATATGTCGCTAACATCTTCAAACTGAGTGGATGATTTTACAAATTACAAATTCTGGTAAAAATGGGGGAAAATCTGATATTTTTTCACAGTCCAATTGTACTTTTCCACATATGTATATATAGAAACAATCTGTGAAGTTTCAAAAATCTTGGTTGAGAAGTGTAGGATTTTATAATATAGAGTTCTCTATGTAAAAGAATGCTAGAGCACACTAAACAAGTACAGAAAAAGGAGAAAAACTCTTAAATAATTCCATAGATTTTAGGTGCATATCTCCAATATACAGGGCTCAAAATAAGGGCGAAGTAGGGCGATAACTTCGCCCTGTTTCAAAAAACTTCGCCCTATATTCCCGAAAAAGCGAAGTCGAAGTCGCCCTAATTTTTGAAACCCATTATCGGGAACTCTGTTGTGTTGAGTTATCTAATTAAACGATAAAATCCGAGGTGTTCGGGCTGCTGTCAACAAGTGATTTACAGGTGTCATGATGCATGTTAATTATCCTGATTGGTTTAGTAATTAACGGATTAACACTTCACGAAAGGACTTCTCCCACGCGCCTAAGATAATAGGCAGTTAATCAAAGACGTTTTACAGCCCGAGTATACATCCATTATCTGATAGTATTCCTTGTGTTACGGATTTTCGGCGATATTTGTATGGGATCGCGCCTGTAATTTTTCATTGAAATTGAAAGTGATTAAAACCACTGTGATATCAATGACAGATAACTTATTTTCGAAATAAAATCATTGTATAAACTTTAACACAAGTATCAACATAATGAGACATCACCGATGGATTTGTTTACAATGCCGCCATTTGACCAACATACGAATTCGACATATTTCATTGGTCAGGTCAAAGTTGAACAAAGTGATGCTTTTGGAATGTAAGGTGGTTCGTCTCTTTTCTTAGATAAGACAACCAGTTTAAACACCTCAAAAATTACGTTCACACCGAGGAATATTAATTTATGAAAATATAAGTTTATTTTTAATAAAAAATAAACTATAAAAATTCTTTTAACAATATTTTTATAATTTACTTTGACATAAAATTTATATCTGTTTAATGTTACATATGAAAAAAAATTAAACTGATTATAAACCTCTAATATCATTATTTATTAAAAAGAGTTCAAATACTTAAAACATATAAATAAATATTTGAAATATTTATAATAAATAAATAAATAAATAAATAAATAAATAAATAAATAAATAAATAAATAAATAAATAAAATTTTGAAACAAAATCAGGGTGAGATCTTGCTCCTGAGAAGTATGAGCCAAAACTTAGCCAACTTTAACATTAAGGAGCCAGTTGATGACAAAATTAAGCAAATTATTAAAGATAGCACTTTTGCTTCCAATTTCAAGTGTGCCTTGTATAAGGGGTTTTTCCACCAAAAGCAGGATTTTATCAAAGTTTTTGACATCTTTTTCAAACAGTACATTAAATTATCTCATGCATATTTCTGAAGATGGACCAGCATGTTGCAATGTCTATTGTGTAATACAATATATAAAATGTTTGATCACGACAGGACGACAGAAATTCCAATGTCGTGAATAGCGTTGCGCAATAACTTCTCCCTGTTTTGAAAAACTTCTCCCTAACTTTGGCTGAGGGAGAAGTCACTTCTCCCTGTTTTAAAACCTAATTTGAGCCCTGATATATATACATAAACATTGTGAAGTTTCATATCTTTATTTTTACTTAAGAGGAGGTTGATTTAACAAAATAGGAACGCATTCACACATACTTTAACACAATTTTACATCCCATGCAAGATAGCAAGGAATTAAACCAAAAGCTTGTAACTGCCATTGAAATTTGGCTGGTCATGCAAGGTCAGTAAAGTTTCCAGACCCTTTTGGCTGGTCATGCAAGGTCAGTAAAGTTTCCAGACCCTAAGTAACTTTATTACTCCCATTTTCATCATCATCTTTACATTTAATGGTTTGATGCATATATTTTTTTCCTTAAGAATTATTTATTTTATTTTATTATTATTATCATTTTTTGTATTTTGACTAAAATCAAATCACTCAGCTTTTGTATCAATTCCATTCACAGTATGAATACTGCAATCTTCCTACATTTCCAATTTTCTGAGTTTGAGAAGTGATCAAAATGGTTTTGTCCCTCAAGAGCTATGTTTGGCTAGGAAGTTATTAAACTAATGACTTTTTAAAAAAGTTTTACTTATCAGGTAATTTGAGATATTGGTGTTGCAATGACAATACTCAGCTGCATATATAAATATAAACATCTTTATGTAATTTATAAGGGTTTGTAAAATTTGAATTTATTGAATGACATACAATTTTTTTCTATTCCTCAAAATTTATATTTACATGTATATTATATAAAATAAGCTTACCCATTTATATACAGCTTCCCTTCTTGTTTACCTAGTTTCATTGCATGATCCTTTGACTGCAAAAAATTTAAATAAATGAATCAATTAATAACATATAATCAAACAGGCCTGATGAACCTAGGAAAATAATGATGAACAGTCAGGTAAAACAGGTTAATATGCTATACTTGATAGATGGTCTGCAGTTTAGAAAATAAACTGCAATGAAGTTAAAATTGCAGCTTGTAAATATGGCAATATATGATATATTGTCAGTACTGAAGTTATTCTTCATCAGTACCAATTGTAGCTGCATATTCAACTACTTGTTAACATATGAACTTTAGCAATTTTAATTGGGGTAATTCAAGAGGACCTGAATTAGTGTAAATCAAGGGTCACCTGGTACACTAAGAGCAAACTTTAATTTGGTGTTGGATATTAATGTGTCAAAGGAAAATTGCTAAAATATGTTTAGTAGGTGTTCATCAAAAAGTAAAAAAAAAAAAAAATGGCAGAGAAAATAATGAAATGAAAACTCCAGTCATGATGTGGTGAAGGGCCTTGTTGGCTAAATGGTCTAAAGCTACAGTACAGTAAAGTTACAGTAACTCTCACCTTGTATCTAGTAATGCTCTTGAGAGGTTCTAATCTGAGAAAATATGAAAAATTTCCTTGTCAAGGTTTCACTTTGTTTTGTTTTTTCCACCACCTAATAAGTGACCTCATCAATATACATGTATAGTGGAATATTCATTGAATTTATTAGGTTAAATCAAATCATTAGACTGATTAGTTTCTTACAAATGACAATCACAATGAAAGCCTTCAAAATAAAGTTAACCCCTTTTATGATTGTATGTGGAATATTTCACAGGGTTGGTGAAATACTAGCGAATTTCATAACTCTACATGATTTTTTTTTTTTTTGAGGCTAACTTGGGTGTCGGATCAGGTCAGTATTAACAAACTTTAATCTTATCAATCAAGAGACCTTCCATACCAAATTAAGAGATAATAGGCCAGGTACTTTCAGAGAAAAAGATGTTCATGGACAGACAGAATGACAGATGGATTATTTCCTATGTCTTAAGCTTATATGACCTTTGACCAGAATAAGAAAAATACAAACCTCAGATATATTATCTCCCTTTACAATAACAGTTGCACCATATGATTTACATGCTTGTATTTTCATCATTGGAGCTATGATTGGCATCACCACAGTAACAGGAATGCCAAGATCATGTCCATGGTAAGCCAAAGCTAAAGCATGGTTACCAGCACTAGCTGCTATAACACCTTTTGTTTTCTGTTCCTGTAAGATATAATACAAAACAAGTATTACTCATGCCATCAAGGTATAAAAAGAAAGAAGGACAAGCATGAAGTAACATAACTGGTAACAACTATATATACATAGTTGTCAGTAACTTAATGGTAGGGATGTAGATTTAAAAACTTATGAAAAGTTTCAAATTGGTGGCAAGTAGACAAGTCTCATATACACTGTTCAAAGTTGTAGGTTTGACACCTAAAAAGGTTGTGTGGAATTTCAAGAAATGGGACATTTAATTTCACTGCTTTAGACTACCCAGATGATAATTATCAGGCACTAACAGAATAGCTGAAGGTCAACCTTCATGGGCTTCCAGCAAATGGCAAGCTTTGTACTCCTAATGGCTTCACAATTACAGAATCTGTGATAAGCACCAAACTCAAGTACCCAAATCTAAGGACGGGATTTCAACTTGTACAATAATGTACATTGAAATATACATTGAAATAGAAAGAATTTTTGTTTTAATGCAGTAGTGGAATCATATCTGAGCATTTCAGGACACGTAAATTGAGGGTTCTTGGTTTAAGTCTTAAGGTAAACTGAATAAACTAGACATTTCATTTCATACTGCTCCTGTCAATCCAGGCATCATTGGAAAGATTACTGGCAAATATTGATTCATTTGTGAGTGCCCAGTCAGCAGCAAGATAGAAAAGTTACATGGTTTGCAAGCTCAGCCAAATCCTGAGTCAACTCGGGACAATATTTCACAATGTAAATTCAATAACCCTATAATACTAATACTCGGGAACCATTAAATTTATAGCATATGGAACAAATTTGTAAAACTGGAACTTTTTAGAAGTTTTGCGTATATACATATATTATTTACCTGTGGTAGCATCATAAGTGTGTATCTGGCTCCTCTCTCCTTGAAACTGAGAAAGTAAAAAAAATACTCATTATATTTACTGTAGATATAATTACATGTATATACAAAAATAAAACTTAAAAGCAAAATATCTTTTTTTTCAAATATTAAAGTGATTAAACACCTGTTAATTACATATACATCTAAATTCGTTTACATTCACTAATATTTGCCACATATAGTCAAAAAATTAACATAAAATTAGGTGACAAAACTTTTCCTCACTTTTAATCAAACGGAAAAATTAAGTTAGGTATATCAAGTGTCTATTCAATTAAAGGTTCTTGTTACAAACCAATCTTAATCTTAATCAAAAACACACAACTAAACCAACACAAGTTACATAAATAAATGTTCCTGTAAATTATAAGAACTTAAAATTTTAAAAGGAACATCAAAGTGATCCTTCATATAGAAACCCTGTTTCAAATACAATTTCATCACAGAGAGAGAGAGAAAGAGAGACTGTAGATTAAGGATTGATTATTACCTTCCTGTAAATTGCAGGAACTCTTTTTTGAAGAACAAATCCATTTCTAGAGCACCAGAAAGTCTTGATTTCTACAAAGAAAATGTAACAAGAGCTTTGAGAGGACAAGTATAGGTTCAATTATACATGGAATACATTTTAAAAAAAATTAATTAAGCCTCTAAAAGTGTAAAGACTGTAGGAGAGGTTATTTCTCAATATAGGACCTCTTCTTTTAAAAGATTGCTACAATATTACTAAGATAAAAAAAAACTAACTGTGCATCCTTGAAATACATGTATATGGAAATATATGAACAGGGATGGGGTAATCGTAATCTGTAATCGTAATCAATTGTAATCGATTACAATTTTTCAGGTAATCGACAGTAATCTGTAATTGTCCAAATTTTCAATTACATGTAATGGTAATTTAATCGATCACAACAAAAAATATGCAGTAATCATCGATTAATTTTCAATTACATTGTGATTACTTTGGCAAAAAAACCTTATGCACATTGAGGCTTGTTTTAAAGCTTTACTGTATTACTTTTTTAATCAAATGAAAGATTATGACTTTCAGTGTTGACAGTTCATTCTATAACAAAAAGATAACCTCAATTCTCAATCTCAAAACCTTGATAGTATTAAAATTCTATTTGACTAATTACAAATAAATGACAGATTTTTTTCCTTGTTATTTTTTTACGCCTTTAATACCATTATCCCTTTAGGGCTATTTCATACTTAATTTAATTTACTCGGATGAACTGTGTTCACCTTCTTGTGTGGTGATTTGATTTTATTATGAAATCTTCTTACGAAAGTGAACATTTTTCTGAATAAGTACTTGGAAGACAAAGTCACCAGATGTCTTGGAGAGAACATTATGAAATTCCTTCAGATTTTCCATCTGTTTGAAGAGTTAACTGCAAACTCATAATGATTAAATGCAACACTGATTTTTGACTTAACTGATGCTTTGAATGATCTTTCTGTAACAAAATTATCCTTATAAATAAGTTGAGCTGCATAATTGTGTTGATCTTTCAATTGTTGTGAGCGTATGTAATCGAAAGTAATCGAAACGTAATTGTAATTACATTTGCTAAAGTAATCGATTGTAATCGATTGCATTTAAAAATGAGAGTAATCAATAATCGATTACACAGAAATTCTTCAAGTAATCGATTATTAATCGATTACATTTGACAGTAATCGTCCCCATCCTTGATATGAAAAATTCAAAGTTGATTTATCAAAGTAGGGCCCATCTGATTAAAAGATTATTTTAAAAAATCTTAGTCTGAAAAAAGGGGAAAAATCTTGAAATAATCCCTATAATGTTCAATATATGAAGAAACATTCTGTGAAGATTCAAGGTTCTTGGTTTAAATCTGTGGGAGGAGTTGATTATTGTCCAGAATGCCAGCAAATATCCCAAAATTTTTGAAATTATTAAATCTTATATTCAAGTCCCTCAAAATCAACAAAAGCGATAAATTTCTAATATTTTCAAATTTAAAAATATAAACAAATAAAAAATACTGCATAATTTTACATGTAAATGAGAGCATCAAAATGAATATTGCCATGGCACTAATAGATTTGACAGGAAAAATAGCTACATGTACTTTTGTGCAGTCATGTTTATTCTTCTTTCCCTTGATCTTCACTCCCTTTTATTTGATGATTAGGAACACTTAATATCCACTAGTGAAACAAATATATTTATCCAAGCATATGGTGAAAGTACTTAGCAACTTCCTGGCCAGCTCACATTAGTTAACTACATATCTTGTATTAACAAGATAAAGGGAGATAATACCATATTTGCATTTGATGGGCAATACATCATTGTGTTAATAAAAAATTATAACAAAGCCTGAATTTTATACACCCAGTAACTTTTAAAACTACACAATATTAAACATATACATACGGTACATGGTGTTTTTTGTATGCCATCTTTGATCTTGTAAGCAGCTGCACTGACATCTTGAAACTGTAACACTCTGGGATTGTCTGGATCACAAAATACATCTTTGATTCCATTTTTTCCTGTTGCGACTGGTTTCTTTATTTTACTTGGGCTTGGTACTTGAGATTCATTATCAACATCATTCTCATTTACTTGTTTGGAACTTCTATTTCTACGTTTGTGCTGAAATTGATTTAACACATTAAATGATTAACAATTCTAGTATTTTCTCTTGTATATAATCAGGACCTCTTTGCCACAGTGGTCTAAAGTGTCCACTTATGAATCACAGTGTCTCTATAATACTTTGTTTGAATTCCACTTACCGTACTAGAGCATATCTTAATGTGAAAAAGCTAAATCAGCTTGCTTGCCAGAAGTCAGTGTTTTTCTTGGGCATTAATCCACCAACAGAACAGACCAACTCTATATAATTGAAAGTATCTTAAAACACCAATCTATACATGTATAAAACACTACAATTACTTGACATGTGCCTGGCATGTTTATTATATATACCGGACAAGTGTCCAAAGTGGCAAATGGCAACTGTAGATATATATAATATTACATATACCAGACATGTGTCTAGGAGAGGTCAGTCTTCATGATTATTGTAATACATGTACTGAACAAGTGTCTAATAGTGGCAATTGTAGATTATATACATATATATATATATATATATACCTACCGGACAAGTGTCTAGGAGAGGTCAGTGTTCATGCTTATTGTAACATATGTACTGGTCGAGTGTCTGTGAGCAGCTAATTTTTTTTTTTTTTTTTTTTTTTTTTTGTATAAACATGTACTGGTCAAGTGTCTGGGAATGGTCAATACAAATGTATATATAAAACATGTAGGGATGGAGAGTGTACATATAACAACATATGTACTGGATAAATGTCAAGAAATAACCAATATACAGATGTTAATTTCCCACAAAAAGTTAAGCATTATCCATGATTTAAAGGTATAGTTTTAATTTAAACTAGAGATTGTAACTGGGATACCAGTTACATATGATTCCCCACCATCCATAATCTATATATTGTCTAAAATATACACCTGCTGATGGACTGATCTCGAGATGGATTGATAGTATCCATTACTAGTAATCGAAAGCTGACTAAGAGAAAGGGCGGAAGACAAGTAAATTTAAAGTTAACATCGAATTGTACAATTATAATTCGAGTAGTATTCATTTTAATATATATTTTCATTCCCTCATACCCCATTGTTGCAACAATGTTTTTTGTTAAAAGAAACCAATTGATCACGGGAGTCCGAATCTGCATGTATAAATTTATAATTCGAAATGTATGTAAATTATACAAGTTTAATAGATCAGAATCATGCGTTCTGTCTTCTGACATAGGTCCTATCCATTAAATTGGCAATTCTATTAGCTGGTGTATTTTGATTGGACAGGTATTCAACTTTGATTGATAGCAAATCTATTTCACGAACTGTGAGGTGTTTAACCAACAAATTTGATTGACATGTGTCATGACTGTGAAGTAGCCATAACCTACATATTCATGGATAATTGACAAAGAGATTAAAGCAATTATCCATATCAAAACATGTAATAATGCTATTGAATTTGTTTACAATTCTTTGAATAGGAATTTAATCCTGTAAACTTGCCTTAAGAAATGAAATCAAGTATGCCATAAGATAGTGTTTCTTGACTGAGGGTGGGTGTTAAGAATTCTGGCTTCCCACCCCTACCCTCTCTTGAAAATGATTTCCTGGAGGTTTTTATCACTCTTTTTAAAAGTCCATAATGAACAAGAAAATATACAGATGAGTGGAAAGGATTTTAACTATTTAAAAGCTATACATGTACATGTACATGTACATAGCACCACCCACAGTGGGAAATGACCTTAGGTGCCCTTTATTAATATCACTCTATTCAACTTTTCATAAGGAACCAGAAAATACATAAATTAGGGGTGGGGATTTCAATAGTTTAAAATTAACTTAGCACCACCCAGCCCTACCCTTCAGTGGGAAAGTACCTTAGGTGTCTTTGATTAGTGTCATTCTTTTTATTTTATCATTAGGAACCAGAAAATATATACTTTAGGGAAGGGGATCTCATTAGTTTATGAGTTATGACAAAGCCCTATATATGGTTTTATAGCACACCGCAAAGTGTTTAAGGAAAAATTGGTGATTTTTGTTTTTAAGACCCCATCTTCCTGTCACCCAATATATACCCATGGATGTAAAACTTTAATGGTGCAGGAACCTATCCTAAAATTTTGAATGAGAATGAATGATGAGTTTAACTTGTTTGGCAGTGCTGATAAAAATTTGATATATTTTTAACAATTTAATACATAGTAACTGAGAATTTATTAAGAACAAATTATGTATGTGAGAAAGAGGTTAGTCACTTAATTAACATTAACATTCAATCATTTTTGCTTAGTGCTTAACTGTATACATTAATTCAGATTACCCATTTTTTTCGGGCGCTCATATATCTGAGAAACTGAATAAGAAAGAAGAAGATTCTATAAGAGTTATCTCTCTTTGTACGTATTGGACAGAAAGATGTTTGGAATTAAATTACGCAATTTACACGCACCGACAGCTGAGCCGTCGAGATAGAAAAAAATTTGATCATTTAACCATATCTACCAAGATAGCAGATTGTTGGTACCAAATTTCATCGAAACCCATCATACCGTTTCCGAGTTCTGCACCGGACAATTTTAAGAAAGAAAAAAATTATAAAAATAATAATAATAATAATAAGAAGAAGAAGAAACAGAACGAAAACAATATGATTCCCCACCTTTGGGTGGGGAATCATAATAATAATGTTTAAAAATTACAGTTATTACCAGCGCCTTAGATAACAGGTGACAATCAGGAGGAAAGGTGAGTGAATCTCTCTACATGATGAGTGGTGGGTGGTATATTCTATAACCTTTCTAGTTTGTATGATAATGGAAGTGAAGAATCAATAATCTTGAAAATATTAATAAGAACACTGTATTTGAGTTTCATTAAAAATACATGCATGTAAATTCATCACAAAGAACTTCTAGGAGACACTGTATACATAACAAAAAACTAAAATAAAAAAGTCTTTTAAGTGCTGATAACTTCTAAAGAGGAAAGAAACAATGCAAAACAATTTTGCAAATTTTTGAGGAGCAAGTACACATTTCATTATTTATATATATCCAAGTTTCAATCATTTTTATTTTCTGTCAAGTACTCAATTAGGCAGTCAACAAATGCTGGTTAAAAAAAGCCAAAACATGTGGAACAGTTAGGAGTCAGTAATATTTTACAATCCCTTTCAGCATTTTATTTCTCCCATCCGTAAATTTTGACTAATCTACTTACTCATCATGTCTGTGATATAACTACCAGGAATTTTATTAGTTAAACTTTATTTCTTTAATTTTAACCTTTTCGGCTTTTGATTTTTGCATTGATAAAGTTATTTATTGATAATAAAGTATCTTTTCCATTTTTCAAGCCATAAATAGCTGCAAAATTTTGATGCGACTTTTAACATAAACTCATTTACTCAAAATTGAAAGTTTGGATAATATAACAGTTTAACATTTATGTTGTGGAAAAAGTTTTAAATACATTTAATTTCATAAACTGAAGTGCACAGATTTCATTCACCAAAATTTCCTCTGACCATAAAACACTTTATATCTGGCAGCTGTGTGTAGGATCAGAAAAATTTCTATATGGGATTTTTTTTTATACCATCTGGTGTTGGAAAGGGCACTGCCTCATCATAGTCTAGACTAAAAATACTGGTGGAACCATAGAGAAGTTACTAACCTTGATTAAAAGGTAAATGATATGTGCAGGTATTTTAGAAATGTTAATGTATTATGTCCTAATATACAAAAAAAAAATCATTACCTTGTGATTTGCTAATTCATTCATCTGGTTTACATAAAAGTACCTTTGATAGAAGACTTAGAAGGACTTAGGGGCTATTAGGAGAGTATGTAGGGGTGGTGATTTTTTAAGAGATGAGGGGGCATGGACACTCCTCCCATCTATTTTGGACTAAAAGTCCTTACCATTTATCAGTTACTGAACATTTCTTTTTGACAGGACACCAAAATATTTGGACATTCCCAATTTTTAAAATGTTAAGTATTTAAATTTCTTGTGAACTCCCAACCACTTCAAAATTATAAGTCTGTTTAAAGATTTGAAGGTTATTTCATAGTATATAGATCTAACGTTCGATTCCAATAAGGAGAAAAACGATTAAACAATCAACCCGATTCACCTGCTTTCCCGACTGTCACCTATCGTCTTTGTTGCCGGTAATCCCCTCCATACCACCCCTTATCAAAATAGATCTTTAATTATGCCATACTAGACATCGTTTCTTTAAATCCCATCGCACATTGTTTCTATCTTTCCATCTTGATAACCACCCTGAAGTTGGTACAAACTGTTTTTGGTCGAATTCATTTGCTATCTTCTTGGCCTGCTCTGCTATCATGGTACCCGTAAGTGGGATTTCTTTTGATCTAGCTCCGACAAACCATTGAGTCAGAGCTTCTTCAATCTTAGGTTCATGACCCACTCTTTGCCTTTTTCGGTCCGGATTGGAATCAGACTTGTACGCAGCAATTATTTCTTCTTGTTTTGATGTTATTCTGGAAATCTGGGATTGGGAACATTTCAGCTTCCTAGCCACTGCAGATTGTGATATTTTTTCTTTAAGCATCATGACAGCTTCATACTTTTTACTTAGCGGCAAGTCGTTGCGTCGTCTTTCTGAAGACATCTTGGACTTCGTCGTGTTTGTATACAATGTCGTAAAAACGCATGCGCATTCGCACGATGGGATATGGTGGGTATTACGAATTTAATGCAGTCAAATGTTAGTGTTACGGCATGCATAAGATGTAAGACTAAAATGATTTTCTTCCAATTGAAGACCGTTGTTATTTTTCGGAAGCCTATCTTGAATGAAAAAATAATTCATAGATTATTTGATCTTTCAAGTTTGCTTGGTCTTGGTTCACATGGGATCACACATTTGAGTGAAATGAAATCAAAAGAGATAAATAAAAGAATTCACACATAGATTATGAGATATCACATAATATGATGATGAAGTACTTGGATCAGGTGATAATAATATCTTTGTGATTACAGAAGGGGGAAGGGACATGGTACATGTCAAGAGTATGGAATAAAAATAAAATAAACATACCAGTCCTTGTCCATATCACAATCCAAAAAACTAAGTAAAAACTTTACAAACTGGCAAAATATGTTATACATGTGAACTTCCATCAAGGAAGTGAGGCCGGGTGCTCCGGAAGGGTAAGCACCTCATGTCTAGCTAGCTACACCACAGGTGCTTGTTTCAATATTTAAAAAAAAAAAATCCCTTGACCCTAACATAAGTCTTATGTTAGGGTCAAGGGATTTTATATTTTTTTTAAATATCAAAACAAGCGCCTGTTAGCTACACCTGTCACATGCAAGTCAATTTTGAGAATGAAAGGAACAAAGAACTATGGTAAGTCAAATACATGTATATCAAGTATAAGTTGGGATATAGTGACTACATACTTATCAACAATATTGTAATGACGGCCATAAAGCTTTTAACGGGCCCTGATTAGCCTAGGCTTGCAATATCCTTGTGTCAACAATTTAATTGTAAGTAACTTGCTTCGTTGCAGAAATTCCCCTAGTGGGAACAAGCTCTACTGTACCGTATTAACTGTGAAACATATACACCATTTGCAGGAGAAGCGGGGATATTACTGCAAAGAAACGGAAAGTTGACAATAGAAAAATTGAAATCATCACGTTTGTCATATAGCTTCAGATGTAACCTTTCATGGGTGTCATAATTGAGGTATAAGTCCAAATATGAAGCAGAACATGGAGAATCAGCCATGTCTTTTATTTCAAGCTCACTTGGATAGATGACCTTCACATATTCTCCAAATTTGTCATTATTTAGAGATAGAACATCATCTATTTATCTGTATGTGTAGTTGAATAATTTAGCGACAGTCTTTTCTCCAGATTTGACAAGGTTCTGTAAAAATTCTGATCATATGAATAAAGAAACAAATCAGCAAGCAAAGGTGCAAAGTTTGTGCCCAATGGTATACCGATTGTTTGTTGAAAGATAATATTGCCAAACACAACAAATATGTTGTCTATCCAAAAACTCTTAACATTTTGTTGATGGTATCTTCAGTATATTTTTGTTTGCAGTCTGTATAGTGTTTTACAAAATAACCAGAATGAGTTCCTGTATGCTACAGAGATATTCCTTATCTGTATACTTCTACAGAGAATGCAGTGAGTAGTGTTTCTGTATTCCAATGAATCTATTATTATTACATTAATATCTTTGCTTGTAAGAAATAAGTAACATTCAATGGAAACTTTTTTCATGTATACATCTTATTCTCAAACATTTTTGATTATGATCAAAATAATTCAATTTGATATCTGAATTTTTAATTTTTTTTTAGAAAATTAATATACACAAATATATATATAGACAAAAAATATATTGGGATAAACAACCTACCTGTCATTATTTAGTGAGTTTCACTTGCCTGTTTTTTTGACTCACCTGATATTGATGGTGCTTGTAACACTATATGTTGTGTCTATATTACTAGACCACAATTATTTCATAGGTATAAAACAAACTTTTTACAAATATACAACATTTTGTGACTTAAATATATCTCTAAAATCTTATTTTTAAGAAGAATAGATCTGCCATTTATCAAAACCCAGTGACGGCATTGATATAAATTACTAAAAACAGAATGAACACAACTGAAGAGGTAGATCAAGAATAAACCATTTTGTCAGTGTGGGCACAAAAGCATTTCATGACTACATGTCCAAGTTTTTTTGTTTTTTTATTTTGTTTTTTTTTTTAGGTTGGTGATAGCAGCAAAGTTTTTTTTTTTTTTTTATTTCTAACGATTATTTTTGAGATGTGTGTATAATGCTCTGTCTTGTACTTGCCCTGACTGTGGATGTCTCTTTGTAAAGGTGGTAGCCCACGTATTTAGTATGCCCAGACAAGACGAATACAACACCCCCAGTCTCATTATCCTACCAGTATGTGAACCAGTTATAACATATCATTATTATGTCAAGTGCTAGGCAAGGAAATGACCTCTTGCTCTGGCAGACACTCTACCACAAATGAGTTTTTTTTTAGAGTATGTGTTCAAATTGTGGCAATGTCACAAGATGGTCTGTCACTGTTCTAACAAAAAATGTTGGACACCCCTGGTTTTTGAAAAGGCTCAAATTACACAAATTACATAAAATTTTATATGTTACTAAGGTCACCAAGCATAACTGGATAAACAAATCTGTTAGGCATTCTTAATCTATCTCGTTTGTAAATACAAAATATATTTATTCATTCTTCATTTTCAGCCCAAGGGAAGATTAATCTAGGACTGTCACTGACCTACATAATTTGATAAATTTGTTTAACATTTTAGAATATACATCATAAAATATTAATTTGACATGTTTAAAATAAGTCTACTACAATGTTCTAAAAATAATATCAGTTTTAAAACACTGGTACTCCACATGCAAAATGATATCCACTATTATGATGTTCGATTTCTCATTCTTTAAATCTAGATATGATTCATTACTACATTAGTACTGATGGACAGTTGTAGAGGCTTCTACATATTTGTGTGAGGCCTCTGCAAATGTACTTTTAAATCTCGTACTTCACTGTGTTTTAACTAGCCTCCTAAGCTGTTTTTTCTCTCAGTTGCCCATTGTTTAGGTATAATTTGTTATTTCCCCTTTAAGCTAAGTTGTAGTGTAATGTATTGTAGTTACAGTAAGGTTAACCTTATGTGACAAGGGATATTCCGTGTCTATTCTGTACATCTTTTCTGTATTGGCCATGTTTTATGCTTATGATTATGTTCCAATTTTGATCATGTTTGCCGAAAACAAGCTCAACAAATTGAACTACGGATATTACTTTTTGTATTGTTCAGAAATTAGACGCAATAGAGGAAACTGCATTATATGAGATACGATACCGTAATTGGGTAAATTCATTTATCGTTTTTAAACAAGCAAGATAAGCGAATAGTAGACATTAAAAAACAAAAACACTGAAATAGGGCTCAAGGCCACTATTAAATAGCTTACATTAGCATAGTAACGAATCAAATAGGGTTACAAAGCTCTTTTTTATGGAACGCCGTTTTAACATATATTCAATTATTTATACCTATCTTCAAATAATTGAACCTAGGTACAAATGAATTATACCTAGGTACAAATGAATTATTCCTAGGAACAATTATTTGTTCCTAGGTATAAATATTTAAACCTAGGTATAATTCAATTGAACCTAGGTATAATTCAATTGAACCTAGGTATAATTCAATTACACCTATCTTTAAAAAAATTGGACCTAGGTGTAATTAATTGAATATATGTTAAAACGGCGTTCCATACTTTTCTGTATCTAGAGGGTCGACTTTTTGATTTGTTTAAAAAATAATTATTATAAGCCCCTGTGGTTACTATAGCGACACATGAAGAGAATAATGTCTACATGCTGTTACAATTATCTGATCTAAACGCCGCCGCCTTTTTAATGGAACAAAAATCAAAATCCACGAAACTTGCTTCCATCGAGATAGTTGAACTTTAAGACAGTCGATAAAAAATATATATAGGCCTAGTGCAATAAGCAAGAAAACTTTAAACACAATTCTGTAGAAAAGTCACTTACCGATTCCATTTCGTGTTCTGCAACAAGAATTTCACATAGATGAAGAAATAAAAAATAGTTTTATTTATAACAGTCCTTGACAGTTGGCTTCATTCAACTGTAAGTATGTTCATTTGACCTTGACCCATAATACTTATTCCACCAATCAGAATATGGGGGTGTGTGAGTAGCAGCCAATGAAAATAACCGTTCCTTAGCCGATTACAGAAAACAAAAACACGTTATAGTGACTAAGTGGGACTTCGTATTTGGTAAGGACGTAATTTAGTGGTCTAATGTTACATTAGTAAACTAAATAAAATAAGAAAAAACTTTAATTTACATGAAGTCTTGCGGTATATATTAGAAAGCGAAATTAATTAATAATTAAATAACTGACTTAAAATTAGATACACATGTACCTTTAATACTATATATACATTGACCAATTCTACTATTACAAAATAAAGAACCAAACCTTTTATTATTGTTTTTCCTATGAACCTAAACACTAGTACAAATATATACTGAAACACTTACTAGGCAGGCGCGTAGCTGCTTATACGTGAGTACGCAGGTGAATCCACACAATTTTCCTGTTTTAATTTTTTTTAATTATAATGATTTTAGATTATTATAAATCATGAATGCGTGTGTGTTTGTGTGTGTGTGTGTGTGTGTGTGTGTACACTGTGTCACTGTAAGTGAAAACGTAAGGAACTAATATTCGCATCATATCTGTACAGTTTTTGTGTTCAATGCGCGATAACTCTTACTATGTACAGCAGCGCTTTGCGTAATATCCGGTTATGGCGCAAGCAAGCATTAAAAGTTTTTTGGTGCCAAAATTAGAAAATTCTAAAACTTCTGAGCATGACACACAGGCGGCTGAGGGCACTTCGAGCAAGGCTCAGAAGCTACAGACATCTCCTGATCTACAAAAGACGTACATAACTTCACAAGACAGCGACCAAGTGTATTTAACTGTCACATCTTCTTATCCGGACATAGCTACTGTAAGCACAACATGTGACAATTCCACTAAGGCACTGATTTTGTAAAACAACAAAGAATGGGTAAAAGGATACAAGTTTCCTACACGGTAAATTTCAGATGCATAAACCTTGATTTTCACTTCCAAAGGCCTGAGTCACTTGCCCCCACCAACCCCACCCCACCCCCCCATACGTACACACTTTCTGATTCTAATGACACAGAAAAATAAGTTACGAGGTGTTAATTAGCCAAATACTTATGTTTGAAAAATAAAAAGAGATGCATGAGAATCCGAAGACAAGTAAGCGAAAGTAATAGAAATAAACGTAATGTCCATTTTCATAGTTTTCATTGTTATTTGCAGAATAAAATAAAGCATCATGCAGGATAATTTAATTTCAAAAAATCAATTGGTAAACGCCTATCAAAATTTTTATGGTCTAAATACCGTGTGTTTATATACTGTCCTGAAGGACTACTCTTAAAAATTTAAGTTCGTCTTTATCTCGCGATTACAAAACAGAAAATTATTTTAGAATTACTGCAAGAGACCAAATTTAATTCTGCAATTAAAAAGACTGAAATATAGTTGCAGCTGAATAAGGTGTAGTTGGCAAAAGCCATAACCGCAAAGAACACAAAACAATCTAAAAGTATAAAGGTAAAAGGACACAATACACATATAAATAAATCCACTGATAATAAAAATCACAACTTTGTACGGGCACTGGACGATTGATTTATTATGACGCCAGTGGTGTGGTTCAAGTACTTTTGTAGGGCCCTAACCATCCCATTTAATTTACAATCAGTGGACTTAAACCTAAAACATTTAAAAATTAAAAAAAAATTAAACCTTATTTAACCGAAACCATGCTCCAGACATGAATACATTACCAATAAAATGTAGAACATGTAAATATTTTTGGGAAGTTAGCTGTCGAAACAATAGTTTAGTTAGCCAACAACAGATTTTATTAATTATATATAAAAATATATTTTAAAAGTGAAAACTCCAGGCACATTAGCAACTGTACTGCCACTTAGTCACGAACATATGAAATGCGAGATGAAAAATTGAGATTGAGATGGCATATGCTGCTAATGCGACGTACAACTGTAGAACTAAAAAGATCTGATTTGGCTTGGCAAGGTTAAAAGCTCTTAACAAATCATTACTTTGTGACCATACCACTGAACCAGTACATTCACTGCATGTTAAAAGTCGTGAATTTACATGCATTTTTCTTCTTATATTTTACGTAGTGAATTGCCACTTTTGCTATTTTCGCATTTGGTTTTTGGTTTTCAGGCTCATTCCTAAGCGTGCTACTCTTTTTTGTCCCGGCGACGACAAGTTTGGCCAGGTGGAATTCCGATTTGCACTTGTCCATAGATAGGTCTTTCCTTCCTACCTTCCGTCCGCCGGTAATCTATAATCAGCTCCTACAACTTTTAACAGAATTTCCTCAAACCTTGCACAGATCATATTGAAAATGTGCATGTGCAATATTGATACCGATGCAAAAGTGTTTTTGAACATTTTACACATTTGAACTTCACCATTTTTCATGAAATTAAGTCTTAGGGTCTTATTCTGTGTAGTCAGCTCTTTAAAACTTTTTTAGATTTCCTACAGATTTTTGACAAATCTTATGATCACATTTAATGATTGGCTGATTAATGAAGTTTAACGCCCCAGTCAAGAATATTTCACTTATATCAAGACGTCGACAGCTATAGGCGAAGGTGCAGAAATTTTGACCTGCACCATGCGCTAATGGCATAGTGCAGCGAGGGTTCTTTATCATGCCACGCCTACCGTGACACTGGGGCTCAGTTTAAAGGTCTCGTCCGAAAGACCTGTAATTTTCATTTCTTAATGCCGAGTGCTTGGCAAATGAACAGTCAATACCGATTTTCAAGTCTGGGTCAGACCTGACCCGGGATCGAACCCATGACCTCCCATTTTCGGAGCGAGCACTTTACCAGCTGAGCTACCAAAGTAGGTAAAGGACACATTGAAGAGATGCACGTGTCATTTTAATGCTGATCAAAAATTGATGAATTTTGAATTTAGCCTTGGACCCATATCTTAGACTCTGAAAACTACCATCAGGTGAACTTAGCCACTGCTTTAACTTTTACCTAAAGAGTACTCTTTTGTAGAATCAGTTCCTCCTATAGTTCTAAATATTAATATTCTTCAAACCTGGTACAGGTATTTTTCGAAGTCCAACCTGCAAGTTTTGAGAAAGTTGCCATTATAGATGAGTCATTTTTATGCTTGGCTTTCACTTATATGGCGAAAAAGTCGGTTGACAGCGGGGGCATCCAGAGAGTCTTAAAGACTCTGATTTTCTCAGCTTTCGGATAATCTTTATAGTCAGTAATGATTCGTCCTGCTGTTCTCTTTGTAGAGTGGAGTATGGCATTCGGAGACAATTTTCAAGTGAATGGTTGGAGAAGTATTGCTGGTTGAGGCATTCAGTGTCCGAAGACTCAGTTTACTGTGCACCTTGTGTACTTTTCAGTCCACACAACGCTAAAGAAAAAAGCCTTGTCACTACACCAGTAACAAAGTGTTCAAATTTGGGAAAATATATAAAACGACATCTCAGTCTATGTGCTGGTCACCATGGAGCATGTGCAAGTGCCGAAAGTTTCATGAAGATACATTGTGGTGAAAAACTTAGTGTTCAGGCACAGTTAGATAGTAAACATGCTGCTGATGTACGTCGGAATCGACATGTGCTAGGAGTTATTACGGAAGTTATAGTGTTATGTGGCCGACAGAACATCCCTCTCAGGAGCCACGATGACAAGAGTAGTAACTTCATGGCTTTGCTTAATGATCGAGCTAAACGAGATAGCATATTGAAGGAGCACTTGGAGTCCAGTTATAGATCAAAATATACTTCACCAATGATACAAAATGAACTTATATCTATTTGTGAAGAATATATCCGTAATGAAATTGTTAAGGATTGCAATGAGTCTGTTTGCTATTCCTTCATGGCTGATGAAGCTACTGATGCATCGACAATGGAGCAGATTGCCATGTGCGTGAGGTTCTATTCCTTACATGATAAAGAAATTCACGAAGATTTTATTGGATTTATACAGGTGGAATCTACGACTGGGGAGGCACTAACTGAAAAATTCCTCGATGGACAGAGGAATGCCGGTTTGAATATTGCAAAAATGAGGGCCCAGGGTTATGACGGGGCTAGTTATATGGCAGGGTGTCACAGAGGTGTTCAAACGCATATCAGAGAAGTTGTTCCTCAGGCACTATATATTCATTGTAAAGCTCATTCCTTAAACCTGGCTATAGTTCATGCTTGCAAGGAAGTACTCGTCCGAAATATGTTTGACACGGTGCAGCAAATTGGATTTGCATTCAACTACTCTGCAAAACGACTCTTAGCTTTCAGTGAACAGCTTGAAAACGATACTTTATCGAAAGCTGAAATGGAAAAGCGTACAAAACTCCAAAGTTTATGTGAGACCAGATGGGCAAGCAGGGCCAATTCACTTTATACATTCAAAGCAGCTTTTACCACTATAGTGAATGCACTAGAGGTGTTGGAACATGAAGGGGACGCAAAAGCAAGAAGCTACCGATGCAGCATTTTGAAATTTGACTTCATTATTTCACTTGTGGCCGTTGAATTTATTATCCAGGGACTTTTACCGCTAAATAATATGTTACAGGGGAAGTGTTGTGACTTAATTGAAGCAGCCAAAGAGGCAAGGGTTTTGATCGCACAGATCCGTGCCGAACGAGCGGACGATTTAGTATGGGAAGCGCTGTATGAGAAAGCGGTCACTATGGCGACTGTACACGATGTTCTACCATCCAAACCTAGAACTACCGGAAGACAACAGCAAAGAGTGAATGTTCCAGCTGAATCCGTGTCTGATTATTGGAAGAGGGCGTTGTTCTTTCCTTTCATGGACCACCTTGCGACTGAGCTCGAGGATCGTCTTCTCACTGCACACGACCGATTTCTGACACAATACCTTATCCCAAGTCAGCTACATCAGCTGACCACAACGCATGTAGATGGAATCTACGCTGCCTATAGCTACGACTTCATCGGGGATAAAGAGGCATTCCAGAGTGAAGTTTCCCGCTGGAAGATACGATGGTCATTAGACGATGGGTCAGAGTCTGAGAAGCCGGTGGATTTGAAAAGCACTGTGGATTCTACCAATAAAGATTTGTATCCAAATATTTTCACATGTTTGGTGATTCTTCTCACGATGCCCGTTTCCACTGCTTCAGCCGAAAGGGCTTTCAGTGTAATGCGTCGTGTTAAAACTTACCTTAGGTCAACCTTGA
Source organism: Tegillarca granosa (assembly GCA_029721355.1). Lineage (NCBI taxonomy): Eukaryota > Metazoa > Mollusca > Bivalvia > Arcoida > Arcidae > Tegillarca > Tegillarca granosa. Next base: position 2,747,232 of record CM056598.1, on the reverse strand, counting down.
CCTCACAACGCATGTCCGGTCTGGCTATGTTACATAGCTATAAGAACGTCCATATAGATATTGATAAAATCATTAATGAATTTGTAGGCAAAAGCAATAGAAAATTCTGTAGAGATCTCATCGGATTACATTTAATTCCGTTCTCCTATTGACATCAGCGGTGCATTATCTATTAAATTTGGCCATTTTGTCAGCATATTGCGTTTCTTCTTTGTTTGAAAATAACATTATTTCAAAAATTCGGATTGCCTTTCAAGCACAGTCAAATTTGCAGGAAAATGACCCAGATTGCATTTATTTTTCAAATGTTTTCCCCAGACCCCCCCCCCCACGCGGGAGGGGACACCCCTCCCGCATCTACCCCAACTCGGCGCCTACGGCGACTCGTCTCGCGGCTACGCCGCTCCATTTGTCAGTGAATCCACATCATTTTCAGCTAGCTACGCCCCTGCTAGGATGAAAAACCAAAGATAAAAAAAATTATCGCCAAAAGTATGATAAAGAAAAATTCTCTGAAAAACCTTATATAAGTAGATCTATCCCAGTATTACTTCAAAATTTTTCAAGTTTTATATATAAACATTAAAGAAATGAAATGAAACGTGACCATCAACATGGAAAGCGCAGGCTAGAATGATTTAAATAACACCTTTAAATCACGGGTAAAATTCGTTCACACTTCAATGACTTTTATATCACCCGTATATATATATATATATATATATATATATATATATATATATATATATATATATATATTTATATATATATATAATAATAATAACTTTATTGTATAAACCAAATCACGTGGTTTGTTACCGTGAATATATCAATTAATAGAATATATATATATATAAATATATATATATATATATATATAATAACATTATTGTATAAAGCAAATCACGTGGTTTGTTACAATATATCAATTAACAAACTTCTAAAGTACAATGAATGAAATCTTACTTTAAAAATTATAATACTAAATTGATGATATATTTTTCTTATGCTGTAGTTAAGCCCACTTTCCTCAGTTCTAATGACTTTTTAACAAAGGATCCTAATTTTTGCAAAAGAATGGTTGAAGAAGTTTTAAAAATAGATTTAAATTTTGTGATTTATCAAGATTTTTAAAATTTACTACGTGTATATATTTTTTCACATTTTGATAAAAAGCTATTTCGTATGAAAGAGTTAATAGTGCAATCCAACAGAAAATGTTCCTCTGGTTCAAGAATATTACAAAATTTGTAAAGACGGTCTTTTCTTTTAGTTTTAGTGTATCTACCCCTTGTAGAAAAACTTGTAAGTGTCATGTGCAGAATTTTTACAAAGAGAAAAATTCAAAATTCTGCACATGACATAAGTACAAAATAGACATCATTGTTTTTCACTAAACGCTGTAAAGCGAAAAAAAATTAATTTTACACACCAGTCAAGATTCTTTTAATTACAAGTGGTTCATTCCCACTTAGCCAACATTTTGAAATTTTGTACATATAGGTAAGGTTTTAAATGTTGGCTAAGTGGGAATTGATGTCAGATGGAAAATTTGAAAATATTCTTAAAAGGTACATGTATCACGTTATAAATTCATGTTAAACATCCGGATTAAATTCACCTTAAAATGAAAATTTGACTTTGTGCACATCAAGATGATATTTACAAGAAAAATATTTTACAATGCAATCTCAGAATTTACCTTCTTAATATAGATAAAAGAATCTTGACTGTGTTATAAAACACTATTACTCTACACTCTATAATGCAATCATTTTCTTTAAATATTTATTTATTTATTATTTTTATCTATTTCCCCAAATAAAATGAATGAAAGAATTAAAAATAATATTTAAAAGAGGAAATAGATATAATCTCAAATTATATTGGCATTATGGTACAGTATAGTACTATTATGTCAAGTTGAATTTCAAGTTTCATCAAGGAAGTTAATATGTTAAAATCTCTTTGAGCTCTACATTCTTAACACTGGTTAAAGTTAGTTGGCCATTTGGATTTCTCTACGGATAAAATAGACAATTTATTTGAGTTGATTTTTTACTGCTTTACAAATTTATCAAGATTTACTTAGCATGTTAAACAAGAGGCCCATGTGCCTTAACGCTCACCTGAAGATATGTCCAATATTGTTTGCAAAGTGCAAGACAATATATTAAGTACAGAAACTTTACAAGTTTTCTCAAGTTAAGAACTCCCACAAAACTTAATCAGAAATATATTCCACTCACTTTTCATTTATAAGTAGCTTATATAATATGCATGAAGTAACTGTAGTGCAATGACTAATTTCCAAATCAATAATGAATTTTAGTATAATTATGCAGCTATGTCCTTGACCTTTGAACATATGACCTCGAACCACATATGATTGTCATGTCAATACCTACAATATTCTAATATACATGCCTATGCACGACAGTTAAAAGCTTTCAAGATAATTAATAATTTTAGTATTCCTATGTTGATATGACCTTGACCTTTGAACATATTACCTGAACCATATATCAAAATGACCAGTCATGTCAATACCTACAATATTCTAATACATGCCTATACAAAAAGTTAATAGTTTTCAAGATAATTAGCAATTTAAGTCTTCTTTTGCAGCTGTGACCTTGACCTTTCAACATATGACCTTGAACCATATATCAAAATGATCGTCATGTCAATGCCTACAATATTCTAATATACATGCCTATACAAAAAGTTGATAGTTTTCAAGATATAGTGACAAATATATAATTTTTAGCAATTTCCCCACTCAGTGCCTTACAATTTCCCATTTTGAGCCCCATGACAACCATTTGGGCAAATCTAAAAAAATGACCTAAGGATGTTATAAATGAAATAACTAAGGTATATCTCTTGTACATTTAGAGGAGAAGATTTTTAAAGTTTTTCACTATTTCCCCCCTTATGGGGCCCCAAGGGGACATAACTTCTTCATTTGTGCAAATCTGAAAGGGCTTCACCCAGGCATGATGGTTACCAAGTTTCATGAAATTTGGCTTGGTAGTTTTAGAGGAGATGATTAAAATGTTAAAAGTTAACACACGACGGACGACGCACGACAGACGGTGAACCATCGCAATAGCTCATCTGAGCTTTCAGCTCAGGTGAGCTAAAAAGTTAAAATGTGGTCTTAAAACTTACTGAATACAAAATCAAATGGTATGGATATTCAAAACCTCTGGTGGTTATTTAATGGTCATTTGACTGGATTTGAAAATAAATACCCATATTTATTTAATAGTCTGGTTATCTTTTGTTTGATTTGGAGGAAAACATTTGCGCAACGAATATAAATGCAAGGAACGGACTCAAAATATTGCTATTACCTTTTTAAAAATTAGGATTTGTTTAGTTGTGTGTTCTCGTTTCATACCTGTGATATTTGTTACTTCTTAAAAATTCAATTTTGAAATAACTTTTCATATAAAGATTACAAAAGGTTTAATTTATGTACAAAATGGATGTTTTTATTCTAAATTACAAATAGCAATTACCTATTTTACCCTGAAGAATAAAAATTAATTTGAATTAAAACAAACATATTAGTCCTTGTCCATATCACAATCCCAAAAACAAAGTAAAAACTATTCAAACTTGCAAAATATGTTATACACGTGAATAAAATCTATAATTAATATTACATTCTTTAAAATAATTTCACCATATTATCAAAGAAGTATCCAGAATGTTTGAGGTAGTAGGGTTCAAATAATAAATTGCAGCAGCGACATTGCAGGTGTGATGGTTTGGAAATGGATGCAAATATTTTGGTTAATGGGAAAAAATAATCATCGGCTAAAATAAAAGCAAATTTTGAAATTAAAAAGATTTAACTTGAAGGTTTATTTACGTTTTTAAAGTAAAAATTATCAAAAAAAAATATTTGGCAACGTTTTGTTCGATATTTAGACAGGTTCTTGCCAGTTCAAAATTCTTATTGAAAGATTAAAACCTATAAGATTACTAGTTTTCTTTTAAATTTAGTTTTTTTTTTAAATTTAATTTTTTTAAAAAAATTATTTATTTATTTATTATTATATTTATTTTTGTAAATCATAATGTTATGACAGTTCAAACTTTGTCCAGCTAGTTTTAGTTAAGACAGATATGTATATTGTTCGGTTGTCTGATGTTTAGTTAAGTATTATCAGTAAAATAAACTTCTCAAGGTGTAAGGTGATTTTAACGTTTAGGCAAAATGAAAAATTTAGAAAATTTGTCAAAGTTCCCAGGCTTCCCTCAGTGTTGAGTTGATTCTATATATTTGTTAAGTAATTAAATAGGAAACGTTAATTGACATTGAGTCACACTTATCATGCATCGATTGTTTGATAAATCGATAAATCTAATTCTAAAAACTTGCGCACATCTTGTCGACCTGGAACTGATTCATAACATTTGATAGGTTTAGTTTAGTTTATTTACGTGTCACACCATTGTCATGAAAAAGTTCTTTATACCATAGAATATTATCAACTTCATATAATTTTTCTTTTACAATATTAACCTTTTGCTTATTAGATAAAAAATTGAAATTATTATCACACACATTTAGTGAATTAAAAATTCTAAAAAACCCTGTTACTCCAAGAGTTTGCTTTGTTAGGACAACCAATAAAAACATTTTTAACAATACGATCATCATCTTATGATGTAACTTAAAAAACATTCTTAAAACTTAAATTTTTTGTTTAGTGTGTACAGAATACCATACCATATCACCTCGGGTAGCAATATTCGAAGCATTTCTTGTGACTCCCAGGAAACATCTGCATGCGCGATTCTGAATCACTTCAAGCTCTTTATTTTCGTTAACTCCCCTTGAGAAGCACCATAAAGTAAAGTTTAGTAAAACCATCGTAATCCATACCCCCAAAAGAAATAAACTTTGTATAAAACACAGAGAGCGCCCTGCTGGCTGACTTCTCAATTCTCTAATTGTTAATTTTCAATCGAGGTTATCGAATAACCATAATCCAAGATAACGGTACTTGTCGTCATATTCGATTTTATTTGTTCCACAATACTAAATCCACATTAGAACGGGGAACACTCGGATTTCTAAAATGTAGAATTTTAGTCTTTGTTGGGTTAATTGATAAACGCCATCTATAACACCAAGAGTTCACAACGTCCAGCATTTTCTGTAAAGATGTTTCGTTTGGCGCAATTAACACTATATCATCAGAATATAATAAAATTGATAAAATGTCTTGTTCATTAACATTAACACCAGCATTCAACATATTTATCTCACGAACTAAGTCATTTATATAAATGGAAAATAAAGTAGGAGAAAGTTTGCATCCCTGTTTAACTCATTGACTGACATCGAATGTATCTGTAAGACATCCGTTTATATTAATGGAATATTTCACATCCTCGTAGAGCGAAACTATTGATTTAAAAAAGTTACCATTTATTCCAAGCTGTCGGAGTTTAAAGCACAACATATCTGTGTTTACAGTATCAAACGCCTTTTTAATGTCAATAAAACACGTGAATGTAGATTTCCTCTCAGTTTTTCGATTTTTATCAATTCTGTTAGTGTATATAAATGCTCTATACATCCTTGCTGTTTCCGATACATTCTGTTCATCCGCTAGAATATTATTTTCTTCTAACCACTTTGAAAGTCTTTTGTTTAAAACATCTGCATAAATCTTGTACGGTACTGAAATAAGAGAAATTCTACGGTATCCCAGTGGGTCCCTGGGATCATTATTTGGTTTTAAAATCGGATTAATAATTGAGTGGCACCATTCCTTACTAAGTCACAAATGACAAATTCAACGAAGTTCTGTGTTTAAATTATCGTATTTATCGTTTTTAAAGTTGTGTCTAAATGACCCGGGTTTTGATGACGTAACCATGTTCTAATATTAGATCCCAAATTCTGCATCTCGCTGGGTTAATTACTGTAATTTCTGTATTTATTCCAACTTTTATCGTTGAACTAAATGTAACATTGTTCATTAGGAACATCATTAATTAGATTAGCACCGTTTTAATTTTTCTTTGGAAAACTTAATGCAGCTTTAGACACTGACTGAAAACAAAATCCAACAACTCCACCTGTGTATGTTATATAAGGTTTAATGATAACATAACAAATGATCTAACTACACCTATGAACTTCGAGTATGTGACCATTCCAAGTCGTGTACCCTGACTGAACCTGAGGGATATTCTCAAAACATTTAAAAAGAAAACAAGATACAATCGTTTTTTTTTAATATCCTTTCCTTATTTGTTAGAATTAAAAAAAAATATACTATTACTAGACTTGCCTCTGAATACAGAAAATGTGAATGAAAAGAATGTATTTGAAACATGTACTAGATGCTTTTAGAGATCAATTTAAATTTAACACAGAGAGAGAGGGAAAGAGAGAGAGAGAGAGAGAGAGTGTGTGTGTGTGTGTGTGTGTGTGTGTGTGAGAGAGAGAGAGAGTGTGTGTGTGTGTGTGAGAGAGAGAGAGAGAGAGAGAGAGTGTGTGTGTGTGTGTGTGTGTGTGTGTGTGTGTGTGAGAGAGAGAGAGAGAGAGTGTGTGTGTGTGTGTGTGTGAGAGAGAGAGAGAGAGAGAGAGAGAGAGAGAGAGAGAGAGAGAGAGCTTTAGATGTAAAAAAAAAAGTCAACAGCTGATTCTGTCGTATAAGTGTCATGTGCAAAATTTTGAATTTTACAAAAAGGAATTCAAATTTTTTAATTTTTTAAGTAAAAATTCAAAATTTTGCACATGACAGAAGGATAAAAAGATCGGTGTTTGGAAATGCATGTAGTTCTAAATCTTCAGTTCCGAAGTAAAATTGAAGTGTTAAAACTTTTTGAAATAAAATTTAGAGCAGAGCTGATATTTTGCATTAATTAATCCCCAATTAAAATGATGTCACTAGAATAAATTTTAAAACTGCTGTCATGTGCTACTTTTGAATGCATTATTTCATAAAAATTTAATTTTAATAAAAATTGCAATTATTGTCATGTGCTAGTTTTTGAATATTATTTCATAAAAATTTCAAAAGTAGAACATGACACTGCGAACAATGTGACTAAATTTCTCGAAAAAACGAAGTTTTAGCAATGATAAATATGGATAGGCAACCCATTACTAGTAAGCAGTTGTTTAACTATACAAACGTACATATGTCATGATTAATAGATAACAAATATCATTCCTGCTCAAACTTTCTTGTACAAGGAATGCAGTACTACTTTACCTACCAGCTTAAACCGTTTTTCAATATCGCATCCAATTATAATACTAAATATTAAGACGTATCTAAAGGCTTTCATAAGCACACATGTATGCCCGATCGAGCGTATGTTTGGCCATGTATGTCGTAAATATAGATGTAGTAACCACAAATTACAAATTAAGACAGGTCTCTGGAAAAACACCTCGAGACAAATAAATAATACTTGTAATAATGTTTTAGGTGATAAATACCATAGTATCCCTCATTTAATCAAGAAAGAAACATTTACGTTCTTTTTCATGATAAAAGTAACCCCAACAACCATATTTTCAACTTATTTCTCAAGTAGGAAATCGTTAATACTCAATAACTTATGCAAATTTAAAAAAAAATGTTATAATAAGAGAATCAATCCTTTGGGCTAATGTAAGTTTTACGTTTATATCATAGGGTTATTGAATTGTGAAATATTGTACTTTATATTTCAACGAGGGACAAAATTTCACAATATCAGTTCAACAACCCTTTTATTATAAAGCAAAATATATTTCATTTGCTTTCCACTTGTATTTCATCTAAAAATACCATCTTTCTTTCAGAATACACAAAAAATGCACTAGTTCTTATATATTGATATACGACTAGTGCAATATCAGTTTTGGAAAAAAATGTCCTCTTCAGCCATGATTCAGACGACAATGTCACATGAGAAAGTGTTCGATATGAAAAATGGATTCATTAGACCTCGGACAGGAACAAAGTTCGGATGCGCAAAAAAAAAAAAAAAAAAAAAAATATATATATATATATATATATATATATATATATATATATATATATATATATATATATATATATATATATATATATAATATATATATATGTGTGTGTGTGTGTGTGTGTGTGTGTGTGTATTACGCTAACATACTGAGCCCCGTTAGTACCACAGACATATAAATATAATGAAATCGAGCGCACGACTTTGAAATCGGGCGCATGATTTTGGATATCGGAGCACACGACTTTGAAATCAAGCGAACGACTTTGAAATCGAATGCACGATTTTGAAAATCGAGTGCAAGATTTTTGAAAATCGAGTGCACGACTTTTGTTTATCGAGCTCACGATTTATAGCAGTATAAAAGGAAGCACATATGCATAAGACGGATTATAAAGCAATGGGTGCTTCATAGTGATCATCTGATTTTTTTTTAGTTATTATTTTCAAATGTGTTTAAATTACCGTGAAATTCTTTCAGTTCTTGTGAACAGAACGTGGATTTTTTTTTATTCCTAACTTATTTAAAAAGGAAACTTAAATTGGTTTTCAACTATTTTGTTTATAACAAGTCGTGCATTCGATTTCCAAAAGTCGTTTGCTCGATTTCCGAAGTCGTGTGCTCGATTTCTAAAATCGTGCACTCGATTTTTAAAAATCGGGCGCTCGGTTTCCAAAAGTCGTGCGCTCGATTTCTAAAATGGTGCACTCGATTTCTAAAATCGTGCACTTGATTTTTAAAGTCGTGCACTCGGTTTCCAAAACTGCGCTCGATTTCATTATATTTATATGTCTGTGGTACTAACGGGGCTCCGTAATAACACCTCGGTATTTATCTTCTTTTTTTTATTTTTGAAACACATATTGCTATATAATAAAGTTGTATTACTGTTATGTATACATTATATCTTCATAAGATCTCAACATCGTATTGTTTACAATTCGAGAATAAAGGAAATTGAACTTGGTTGTGACTACTATAGTGGACGATTATGGACGAGATGTACCTCACTGAAAATAACTGTCTATGTAATGCCTTTATCCTGTTTTCAGTATCAATCCTGGACAAGTCTAACCCAATACTTAAGCCGTTGTAATTAAGAACACCTTGACTTTTTATAATTGTCTCTAAATTATGATTTCTAAATCTATCATTACTAAGTACTTTAATTTTTTTTCTTAAAACTAAATGCTAATGTTAGCAGATCTATATACAATGTATAACCCATTGAACCATCCGTTAGAATATCTTTTCTTCTTCCTTTCAACCAAGAAAAGATTTAGGCACTTCTCTAACCATCGAGGTAAAGTATTGAACCCCCCTTTATCTCCTCAGGCTCTTAAAAACGGAAGTAAGGGCGCTAAATATCGTCAATTTGTTTGTCATTGTTTTGTTTCTGGGAAAAAATGCATTTGTACTGAACAATTTCTTAATACTTAAATTGCTGTCGAAATTTTAAGAATGGTGTCTGTCTAATCCTTCTGTCTAATGCATCTGTCATGTAAATTATAAGTATTATTTTCTCTGACCTTAAATTTGCATGGTCAAATGTATTTTTTTTTTTTTTTTTTTTTTTTTTTTTTTTTTTGTTTTGTTTTGTTTTGGGATCCAAAAGTCATGGGCTAAATTCAGCTGGTTGTGGATCAAGAAAAAAAAACTAGAAAAATTGAAAAACTTAATGAAGCATAATTAAAACTCGATGTTGGTTTAGTATCTAGCAATTAAATCATCTAATTTTTTTGAGTATTTTTTTAATTCCATTTTCGCATGATTTATCGAAGGTTCATGCGCCGGGCTTTCAGCACGTAAGGTTTCCTTTTAAACCTACCTCATGAATTCCTTCCAGTTAGCACGCAAGTATACCACTTTAATGAAAATGACTATAGCAAACCCATTTGGGCTATTTGTTTACGAAATAGACTATAATCCAGAATAGTAAAAAAAATTATGTCACGTGACCTGGCTGTAATACATATCTGGTGCTGTCATGGCTGACTTACAGAACTTTCTGAAGTTTTGGAAATCAATGATTTTGTTGACAAAAAGTTCAAAATGAGTGCAATTTTTTTATATGCATGTTCAGACATTATATGAAAACTGTTATGAGATGTTTGACTGATCGGTCAGCACGTTATGAGTTCAAAAGGACTAAAATTTGGTATTTTTGCTGGAAAGATAAAAAAGAAATTTGGAGATACAGAAAATCGAGAGGTAAAGTCTACTAAACAGTAGAAAATGTAGACGATAGGAAAGTCGAAAATAGCATAGCATCCATAATGGTGCATCAAGCATCAGAGAGTTGTTGAGATATGCATGTTACATGTAGTCACGATAGAAATAGAATTTAAACCTAAATTAAAACTAACAGACCACAGTAGGCTAACCCCCTCCCAAATACCCATGAATTCAGCACTCAGTAAATCACATATGTGGCTGGTGTATAACTTTGTCTGACTTAATCAGTGTTTTGAACTCTATTTATGTCACATTTTGATACTCCATTCTGTTGCATAAAAATGTTCATTATAATTACAGTATTATTTTAATTGCATTGCTGATGGGGAGGGGGGAGTGAAAAAAACAAATGAAACATGAAAAAGATCTGCTTCCTTACCTAGTATCCCAACTGAAAGTTAAACATGGTCTTTACTGGTATTAATATTTGCTTTATCACAAGGCAAAAATTTTAAGACAAGAAAGTCTTGCAGTAATAAAATTGCATTATTATTATTACATGTGTAGTGGTCTGGGTAGCACAGTTGGTAGAGCACTGCTGGAAGGTCCTGGATTCGATCCCAATCAGAACCTGCATTTTTTTCTCTCTGTTACAGTTTGGTGGCCAGTGTGGCCCTCAGAAAAGGGAATTTAGGGTGAGATTTCCCAAAGGACCTTGGGAAACTCAAGAATAACAGGGGAGGAATGTAGTGGTCTGGGTAGCTCAGTTGGTAGAGCACTCGCCTATCCTGTTACACATGCATGTATTATTATTATTATTATAATTATTAGTTTATTTTATACGTTATGTATTTCTAAAAGTTATTGACATGCTGTTAATTTACTGAAGATATACTTGTAGCAAGCAAAATGAAAACTTGTACATTTATTTATTCTGTCTCAATTATTCCAGAAAAAAAAAAAGAAGAAGAAAAATACATTGCACTGATGGCACTGAGCACTACTTTTTTTTCTCCAATACAAGTAGAAGACAAATAAGAATCTTTTTTACTTCTTAGGTATATACCTAAGTCTGACCATTTGGTACCATATTTTGTAGGGGGGTGTGGTATTACCAATATACCGGTATATCGTGAAATGTCAGGTCCTTATACAATATACAGGTACAGAAAATAAAATCTAGTTTATTGGTTGTCGCATCTCAGCTATTAGGTAATTTGTAACTAAGAGTTATCTTTATTGCCCCTACGCTTGTTACTAAAGTATTTTTTCCTTAATAAAGCATGTTTGAGATGCAGACTAAGTGGGAAGTCATTGGTTCAAACCCCAACTGGGTCAGACCCAAGACGTAAAAGTGGGTAGTGACTATTCTTTCGCCAAGCACCTGGCATTACCAAATGAAAGTCACTGTTCTTTCGGATTGGAACTTAAAATAAATGAAGTGCCGTGTCACGGTAGGCATGGCACGATAAAGAACCCTGCTGTATAATGCCATCAGCACAATGCACAGGCAAAATTTCTGCATTTTCGTCTATAGAAGGTAATGTCTCGATATAAGTGAAATATTCTTGACTTGGATGTTAAACACCATTACTCAACTCAACACAGATGCAGATTACACACATAGTATATGTATACTTTATATAAATGATCCATGTAAATGAAACTTGTGTCCAATAAACAGGCCAAATCGAAAATTTAGAAATATTTCAAGCTCCAAAAAATGGAAGGAGTAGTTACTGATAATATAGCAGTAAGTGACATGTACCAAAGGAACAATCCTTCCAAATAAGCTGCCATCATTTCAAAATACAGTAACTTTCTTATTTGTCATTATTTTAATGCTGTTTTCAATATTTTGATATTCAAATTGAAAAATTAAAATAAATATTGTTAAAGGTACTCTTTCAACACTTCAACACAAAGTTTCTAATAAGCATGTTGAAAAGTTATTGAGATAAGAAAAAGATAAATGAAGTAACTAAATTTTTTTACACTGGTTATTATACCATATATATATAGTACATGTATATATTATTTATATAATGAAAGGAAGATAACTCTTGTAGGGTACATCTTTTGTATCAGTAATATCTGTATAATTTCAACTACATTCTTGATACATGAATGTTTAAGCTAATGATGTGAAAAGCTTATAAGAAATTATTTTTTACAGAAATATTGTTTTAAAATATTAGAGAATATGAAGTGGCATGCTTTTTTATGCACCGACTTGTGAAACGGGTATGCATATTGGTTCTGTATGTTCTGGCCATCTGACTGTCCCCAAACGTTTCTCTGCATTTAAAGAGCCACCATTTGTCCCGATTGATCTTAAAAGCAGTCTACTTACTCCTTGTGATGAGACATTGCATGGGATTGCAATTCAAGTCACAAGGTCAAAGGTCAAGATAAAGGTTACTATAGATAGAAAGTTTTAATTGCATTTAAAGACACAACGTTTGATTGATCTCAAACTTGGCCAACTTATTCTTTGTGATGAGATATTGCATGGGATTGCAAATCAGGTCACTAGGTCAAAGGTCAAGGTTACAGTTACTTTAAATACAAATTTGGTTTCTGAGCATTTAAAGACCCATCATTTGTCCATTTGATCTCAATTCCTTCAACTTATTGCTTGTGATGAGACATCACATTTTATTGCAAATCAGGTCACTAGGTCAAAGAACAAGGTAAGGGTTACTATAAATAGAAATTCAGTTTCTGAGCATATAAAGACCCACGGTTTGTCAGATTGATCTTGAACTCAGCTTATTCCTTGTGATGAGATATTGCATGTTATTGCAAATCAGGTCAGTAGGTCAAAGGTCAAGGTAACAGTTATACTAGATAGAAATTCAGTTTATGTGCATTTAAAGACATGCCGGAGGCAGTAAATCAACTTTGGTTTTGAATATTTTTCTGTTAATTCTGTAAATTACTGGTTTAACAATTTAAAACTGCTGTTATTCAAGTTCACGTGTATACTTTACCTGTTGTTCAAACAACTAAAGGGTGATCAGGAAATTCCTTGGTGTCATCCCAGGTAATTAAAGAATTAACATTTAATAACTTTGGATAAAACCAGCTACTTCTGATGTATTAATCACCTGGTCATTCAATCACCTGACTGTATAATACCTTGTTGAGGTTCAAAATGGAGCAGGTGTTTTTAACACGAGCCAGTGCAGGTAATTACCTAAGACACTGGTTCATATTAAATCTTAGTGACCACTGTAAAGGTCCACAAAACCCAATTACATCTTTGCAGGTAGGTGCATTTATGTTGTTCTCAATATAGCTCTTGTTTTATAAACTTTAAAGGCTTCAGTTCTCACTCTGTTGTAATAGAAAAGGAAAATAGACAGCAAGCAAAAAGGAACACAGGGCCTTCCAATATTAGTGGAATGCTTTATTAACTGTGTTACCTGACCACCTATCCATCTTAAGGATATTTAACTCTTGGAAAAAAATTTCTGTGACCATTGTTTCTATGTAAATTCAAAAGTCAAAACATTTGGAGTATGTAAAATTAAAAAAACATACCGTAAGACTTCTGTCTTTTTTTGTTTATCCCATTATGAATAAACATTCTATTGTGTTTCCTATACTTGTAAATCTAATCATTCAAAAAATGAATAATTATGACTACCTTTAAAAAACACAATTAAACTTGTAATCAAAACAGTTTGCTTACTTAATGTTACAAAGTTATAATCTAAATCATCCTGTGGTGTATTGATTATAGGGTAGATCATTCTGTGGTGTATTGATTTTAGGACAAATCATCCTTTGGTATATTGATTATAGGGTAGATCATCCTGTGGTGTATTGATGATAGGGTAGATCATTTTGTGGTGTATTGATGATAGGGTAGATCATCCTGTGGTGTATTGATTATAGGGTAGATCATCCTGTGGTGTATTGATGATAGGGTAGATCATTCTGTGGTGTATTTATGATAGGGTAGATCATCCTGTGGTGTATTGATTATAGGGTAGATCATCCTGTGGTGTATTGATGATAGGGTAGATCATTTTGTGGTGTATTGATGATAGGGTAGATCATCCTGTGGTGTATTGATTATAGGGTAGATCATCCTGTGGTGTATTGATTATAGGGTAGATCATTCTGTGGTGTATTGATTTTTGGGCAATTCACCCTGTAATATATTGATTATTTGGCAAATCATCCTGTGTACTGATTATTGTGCAGATAATCCTGTAGTGTACTGATTATTGTGCAGATCATCCTGTAGTTTACTGATTATTGTGTAAATCATCCTGTAGTTTATTGATTATTGGGCAGATCACCCTGTGGTGTATTGATTAGTGGGCAATTCACCTTGTAATATATTGATTATTAGGAAGATCATCCTGTGGTGTATTAATTATAGGGTAGATCATCCTGTGGTGTATTGACTGTAGGGTAGATCATTCTGATGTGTATTGATTATAAGGTAGATCATCCTGTGTGTATTGATTATCGACAAATCATCAGGTATCCAGTTCCAACAATGTGCCCTTAACCATATGGTACTGAAAATATGCACATTTCTTATTTATATTCAAGTGAAGTTTAAGGTTGCTATTAGGTGCCAGCTCACTGAGATAATACTTTTAAAGATCAGATTCATGTCACAGTGGTCCAGTACCTTCTAGACAGGGCAAGTCAGCAGCAGTGTGATGATGTTCATGATGATAATGATGATGATGATTTTGATGGTGGTGATGATGATAGGTTACATCAGGGTCAAGTTTGATACAATCTACCTTTATCTGACAAAATTTAAAGAAAAATCCTACCTTTGATACAGATGACCTTGACTTTGCTATTAGCTTCTGAAATCTTTTTTGTGACATAAGGGAGTGGTGACATCTTTGTGTAAATCCTCTGATATGATATTACTATAACCAGTTCACAAGTTGTTTACCCTTTTATTGAATTATTATTATTATTATTATTATTATATAGTGATCTTACATTGTTAAAAGATTTTTAGTATGCCAGTAGTTGTCAATTCAACCCATTGAAGTTCAAATCTTTATGATTTGTCAGTCACTCCATTTGTTTTTGAGTCAATGAAATTAATCAAATATGATAAAAGTATTTTAGCAGTACATGCAGTATATGTCAATGTTGTCTCTTTAATTAATGATTATTGCAGTAAGTGTTTACTTTTGCAAACAGTCAGTCATCAGTCCATCCATCCATCCATCTACCAATCCATCCATCCATCATTTCTTTCTTTCTTTCTGTCTTTCAGTATATGGATAGATTCAAGATAATTCCACACTTAGACTAGTAACTGAAGAATTTGTTTTAGTATCACAAGTGATTACTGGTTACACCCTGTACACAATGGGTATATTTTTACCTCTCACAATATCCTTGATTTTTAATGTTAATTTTATTACATTACAATCATTTAAAGTGAATCAAAATCAGGTCATTTTAAACCCTCTCAATTCAATAATTACACACCTGAATTTTACCTGTATAGTTATGGCCAATAACACAATAGTAATTTGTAAACAGGATGTTATAGCCTTTCTATGGGTAGATTTTCACCTGTCAAATGAAACTTTTAGGATGTATTATATTATTTACTTGTTTCTTAATTATATACCAGGTTTTTAATTTCAAATCAACAATGTTGTAGAAAAATAAGCTTTTTTTTTTTTTTTTTTTTTTTTTTTTTTTGAGAAAAGTTAGCAAAATGCTTGAAAATCAAGATATTTCTGAGATATTTGTGTGCATCTTCTGGCCAGGAAATAATTTGAAATTTTATTTATTCATTTTAATTGAGATGTTATTTTGTTGGTTTGGTCTTAAATTTGTATAAAAGTATCATGAATATCAAGGAGTCAGTCCATCAACGATAACAATACAATCTCAAATGAAGCTGTGAGATGAATGAAAATTGACTTCATTGTTGTAGCTTGTATAAAGAGATGTGCATTATTTATGTTAGGTATTTCAGATTTGTTGGTATCTCTGCATTATAAGCTGGTTTAAGTTACATAAGAAGGTTTGTTGTGACTGCTCTATCTGGTGGCAATCATTTTAGAGCATCAAAACTGGATCAAATCTAGATATGGTAGGTGAAATGTATTTTTTGTTTGTGATTATGTTACCCATATGGATACATATAATGAATATATTATGTATATATATAAAGTATATATACAGTATTAAGTATGGCCAAAAGGAATATCACACAAAATGTATTTTTATTGATAGACATACAGATAGGTGATCTAGCTACATTTTCCCTGTAATTGTTACTACATCTGATTGTGAGCTATGTACCTGTAGGCATTTCCTTTTTATTTTGAAAACTTGAATGTAATTTTTACCTTCTATTTTTCAATTGGAAAGTCCTAATTTGTGATTATGTTGAGTTGTGTTTCATGATAATTTTATAATAACCACTTGATTTACTTTGCATTTTTTTTTTTTTTTGAATAATATAATGTTAATCAGATGAGAGTGTATAGCACTGAAAACCAATGTCTCTCAGTTTGACACAAAGTAGATTGATGTTTGAGAGAAGTGATTTTTGCTTTATGTCAGCGGCTAAAATTATGGAAAGATTTCAAACAGGCTACAAATATTTCTATGCTGACATAAAGAAAAAATTCCTCTCTATAAATGGTGACAAATTGAGATACATTAGTTTTCAGTGCTGTACAACTTTATCTGATTAACATTTTAAATTACCCAAAAGTACCTGGGTAAGTGTAATAACTTCAACATTTAAAAGTCTTTAGATGCAACTTAATCACTTTTTTAGACTAGATGTACTAAAGAGCTATATTTTCTTTTGACTTCTAATTTGGCAATGTCAGTCTTGTCATGCTTGTCCCTTGTTCAGTGGGAGGTCATGGGGTCGAACCCTGACCGGGTCTGACCCAAGACTTGAAAGTGGGTAGTGACTGTTCTTTCGCTAAGCACTCAACTTTACGAAATGAAGGTCACTGTTCTTTTGGATGGGAACTTAAAATAAATGAGGTCCCATATCACGGTAGACATGGCACAATAAAGAACCCTGATGTATAATGTCATCAGTGCAATTTCTGCAATTTCGCCTATACTTGGCAATGTCTCGTTATAAGCGAAATATTCTTGACTGGGACATTAAACACTATTACTCTCTCTCTCTCACTTTCTCTCCCTTCTTCAGACTTTGACTCTTGTAATAATTCAACATGTGATATTTCTCTCACTGTGTGATTTTTATCTGTAGTTGATTTGAACTAATCTGTGGTACTAAATAGTATGTATGACCCTTGCTATGCTGTAAATAAAAATGTTATTAAAGATATTACTACAGACTGGCTAAATTAATTACAATCATACTGTATAACACCTAATGATACCACCGATTTTAAAGTTGATTTTTTTATCATCAGTTTAATATTTTACTGGGGAAAATATAAATAATATTATTCTGATAGATTATACTTTCAGTTATTGATATGAGAATTTAAATGTGAAATTTTGGTCCTGTATTGATTAGTTTTGAAACATTGGAGGTATATCATATATATATATATATATATATATATATATATATATATATATATATATGTATATGTATAATGCATACGTTAAATTTTACTAATTCTCACCATACCTGGATTATCAATTAATAAAGCAACATGACATCTTAAAGCAGTTAGCATTATAACACAGATTAATTCCTAACACAGCTGAAAGTTGTTGAACTGTGGTGCTTGTATAATTGTCGGAAATTAGCCATATTATATGGTCCACTGTAAAGATAGAATGTGTATCGAATTGAAAGCACTCAATAAACACATTTAGATTATACAGATAAATGTGAAAACATGCTTAGCTCACACACACACACACACACACACACACACACACACACACACACACACACACACACACACACACACACACATTCTTACGATTAAACAGACAGCTGTTGTATTCAAAATTATCAGTTTCTTTCCTAACAGTAAGTTTACTTGATGAAATGTTTATTATTTTTGGATCAGTGGAAATTCTCCCTTCTAAGATAGCACTCATTTTTTACTGGCAGACATATAGAAGTATATGCACTTGTATATAACTGTGAGAAATGATAATTAAGTCTTGTATTAACAAGTAACTTGGCACTTTTTTATTCTTGAACGTTGAATTGGATTCCTCTTAACAGGTCAATCATATGGTAAATGGGTTATTAAGATGTTAAGATATATATATATATATATATGTATGTATGTATGTATGTATGTATGTATAGGTTAAACTTTATAATTGCATGCATTAATCAGTCAAATCGAACTCGTTTTCGGAGTTCCGGTTAAAAAATCTGAGGAAACTCCAAAAGTGGAGTTCGCGCATGCGTGTTTTGGAAGACGAAACTCTGTTTTCGGAGTGTCTTAGGTGTTGTTAATTAATTTAAGTTTCGCTTGTTAATGCTAAGATTGGCTAATCAAGATTGTAAGTGTTTGAAGGCAATATAATTTAGAATCTTTCTGCCTCGCGGATTGAGATTCTACCGTGCGGATGTGTAGTTATCGTGATTCAAAGTTCGAGATGTAGCGAGTATGGTAGTCTTCATGTTAAATAAACAAAAAAATAAATATATAAATAAATAAATAAATAAATTACATGTAATAAATTAATAAATAAATATTTTAAAACAAATATTAAATACTGAAATATAAGTAAATAAAGAAAATAGTTATAAAAACTTAAAAATAAAAAAGAAATATTTTAAATAATGAATTAATAAAAAGAGAAAGAACATATAAAAAATTACTTAGGCATTGTGAAATTATTTAATACTCTGTAAACAGATATCTGAATTCTTTTTTTTTTTTTTTTTTTTTCAACTGCTTCACTGTTTTAATTCAGTATACATTGAACAGATCGACCCTGCCATAACCACCGGGGGTCACCAGAGGTCGCGCGGGCGGAATCGATCGCGCAATGCAAGCCGGTACAGAAAACTCGGAAAACGGAGTAAACTCCAGAAACGGAGTTCGATTCGACTGTTAATTACAGATCGTTATAATTTGTCTTAAACCAGTGAGTAAAACTTACATACTGACATTGTAGTAGCTATATACATTGTATTGTTGTCTTGTAAATTACATACAGGAATGAAGGCTCTCAGAGGATCATTCTTTGGGCTTAAAAAAGGTTCAGTTATACATAGAATAAATGCTTTAATTTAGTTTCAAGTTGAACAGATGCAGGGTTTTAACTGGGCATCAAGATTTTTTTCGGTCTTATATTCATGTCTGGTCATATTTAGCATACACAAAACAATTTTGTTTATTTCTGTGTAAACAAAAAAGAAATTCTACAGTTAGAATTAATTAATTGAGGTTGTATCATGGATTTAATATTTCAGAATTCATGTGATTTGGTTAAAATTTAGGGGGAAAATCTGTTGTGAAAGTTGGATAGCTGAATCAGAGTTGTCAAATTGTAAAATAGAATCTCATTATAATGGTCCTTAATTCCAAAGCTATCTTTTTGTCAATACTCACATTTAAAAACTCAAAATACTTTTATTTTCCATGTGAAATCTTCCTAAATCTGTTGCCACACTGAATTTTTAACTTCATAATTTGACTGAACAGATGGTCAACATTTAAGAGGTAAGTTTAATATATCAACTACCAAAAATAGGTTTTATGTTGTTTGTTTATAGATACAAAAACATAAAATAAAGTCTAAACAAAAACAAAAAAGAAGTTTCTTGGTGCATCATGAGTTTGTGTTAGAGAAGGTACCTAGTTACCTTTCAGAATCTGTACTTGGATTTTGATAATTGATGTCAACTCTGTATATTCTTGGATTTTGATAATATATGTCCACTCTGTACTTGGATTTTGATAATTGATGTCCACTCTGTACTTTGATTTTGATAATTGATGTCCACTCTGTATATACTTGGATTTTGATAATTGATGTCCCTTTCATTAGTGATTATTTTGCCTATATAGTTAGATAAGCTGTTAGATTTTTTAGAGTTGTTATAGGATATATAAATGTGTTTACAGACATATTTATTTGTTGATCTATAGAGTACTTAATTAGTTTAACATCATTAATGATAGGTTTTCTGTATTAGACTGAACAATACTGACTTTGATGTTGGACTTGTTGATAGCTGAGATAGTTTTATATCATTATATTGTATCATTTATATAAAGTCTATGACTTGTTTAATAATTACTTCTAAAAAGATTTTTCTTCAACATAAAATTTGAATTCTTAACAGCTTTGTGAGTTTTTTTCCAGTCTTTAAGTGGAAAAGTTAATGGAGGAGAGGGGGGATATTATGAAATGTTTTTACTAAATTTAGCTTTTTGGAATACACCTTTGACTAGAAATATTGCATTTAGTTTGTATGACCCCTGACCTTAGAATATACTGGTATGACCTATTTTGTACTAATTGTGATATTTCATTTATTTTTGGATTATTTTATACTTTAGACTACACATTACCATGGTACTACTGTAGATGAAGACATATTGGTCAATCAAAAGACAGCTCAAACCGGACAGCACAAAATGACTAAAAGTTCTTCTATGGGAAGTATCAGTAATCAGAATGATACCTCATCAGATATGATCATAGTTGACCAAGATGACATCATTACACTAACCCAGGATGTCAAATGTTTCTCTGATGGACTTGCAAGGCTTAAAGCTGTGTTTAATGACTGTACAGGTAAATAAATTATAAATACGCGTAGTTTATTTTGTATTATAGATAATTAATGCAGGGCAAACATATAAGTAATGTAGGACAAGTCAAGGATCAAACCCAGCCTGGATATCACAGTCGATTTACAAATGCTTTGACAACTTAGCTATTCAGAATTTATTGCATGTAGCATGATTAAATCTAATACAACTCTCCTATATGGCCTTTGACTTGGTATTTTAGTCTACCTTTAAAAAATTGATTCTTGAATTTTGTGGTGATGTTAAAAAAACTATCATAAATCTAGTTTGTCTGAGAGTTTACACTTTGAAAAAAGTTCTACAGAAGTGAAGTAAGAATGTTTCCTCCCCAGATCATGTTTATTTTACTTATATTGAGACAAAAAAATAAGAAAAGCGATAGTCTTACTATTTCTCTTTGTTGGCATTCTTTCGTTTGGAAGATAAGAAAGTTTTGCTCTATAGCAGGAAGTTAAAAAAAACCCCAAACCTTTGGCAAGTGTAGTGACAAACCCTTTCAGACAAGCAGTGTTCAATTGAGAAATGTTGTAGGTGGTGTTATCCTGGCTCAGACCGTAAGTAAACAGGTATCATATTTTCAAAAATGAGGTAGACATAATACAATAGCAATGTGTTTGAAACATTTATATTTTAGTGTAATAAATAGATTTTATTTTATATAAACTAACAGAGTCTTCTGAAGATTTTAAAGTGACTGCACACGAGAGGTTAGGAGAGGTCCTATCCATCTTGAAAAACATTCTACACAGATATCCAGCACTACAGTCAACAGAACTATTTCAGTCTTCTGGAACTTTGATAACCAAAGTCAAATGTAAGTACAATGGATACAGAATATAGCATAAATATATCATCTTTACATTGTACGATGGATACATAATATATAGCATAAATATGTCTTCTTTACACTGTACAATGGATACAAAATATAGCATAAATATATCATCTTTACATTGTACAATGGATACAAAATAAAGTATAAATATGTCATCTTTACATTGTACAATGGATACAAAATATAGCATAAATATATCATCTTTACATTGTACATTGGATACAAAATATAGCATAAATATATCATCTTTACATTGTACAATTGATACAAAATATAGCATAAATATATCATCTTTACATTGTACAAGGGATACAGATTATAGCATAAATATGTCATCTTTACATTGTACAATGGATACAGAATATAGCATAAATATATCATCTTTACATTGTACAATGGATACAGAATAAAGCATAAATATATCATCTTGACATTGTACAATGGATACAGAATATAGCATAAATATATCATCTTTACATTGTACAATGGATACAGAATATAGCATAAATATATCATCTTTACATTGTACAATGGATACAGAATATAGCATAAATATATCATCTTTACATTGTACAATGGATACAGAATATAGCATAAATATATCATCTTTACATTGTACAATGGATACAGAATATAGCATAAATATATCATCTTTACATTGTACAATGGATACAGAATATAGCATAAATATATCATCTTTACATTGTACAATGGATACAGAATATAGCATAAATATATCATCTTTACATTGTACAAGGGATACAAAATATAGCATAAATGTATCATCTTTACATTGTACAATGGATACAGAATATAGCATAAATATATCATCTTTACATTGTTCAATGGAGATACAAAATATATAGGATAAATGTATCATCTTTACATTGTACAATGGATACAGAATATAGCATAAATATATCATCTTTACATAATACAATGGATACATAATATATAGCATAAATATGTCTTCTTTACATTGTACAATGGATACAGAATATAGCATAAATATATCATCTTTACATAATACAATGGATACAAAATATAGCATAAATATATCATCTTTACATTGTACAATGGATACAGAATATAGCATAAATATATCATCTTTACATTGTACAATTGATACAAAATATAGCATAAATATATCATCTTTACATTGTACAATGGATACAGAATAAAGCATAAATATATCATCTTTACATAATACAATGGATACATAATATATAGCATAAATATATCATCTTTACATTGTACAATGGATACAAAATATAGCATAAATATATCATCTTTACATTGTACAAGGGATACAGAATATAGCATAAATATATCATCTTTAATTTACATTGTACAATGCATACAAAATAAAGTATAAATATGTCATCTTTACATTGTACAATGGATACAAAATATAGCATAAATATATCATTTAACATTGTGTAAGTATGACAGATATAGATCATTCTGTTAATCAAAACCTACTAGAAAGGCGTTGAATTGATGTTCAAATTGCCATTATTTAGAAAAACAGATTTACAGCATTGTAAAAGGAATTAAGAATTTCTGTGAGGTTAAAATATAGTTTCAGTCTTTTTACTGAAGATCTTTTTATTTAATGTGTCAGTAAGTACATTTTGTTCTGTATACATAGAATGTTTTGAATGGTTTTTTGATTTCTTAATGTTTATAAATCATAAAGTATATAAGCTGAAGGACAACTTGTACTTTATTCCTACTGTCAGCTGTAAACGTCCAAACAAATCAATTTTAATAACGAGAAAAACAAACAAGATTACTCCCTTTTGTGTCTGTTTTCAGCACATAATTATGAAGGCCCATGTAATGAAGAAGCAGAACATGCATTTTGTGAAGCCATAGATCAACTGGCATTGGCATTTAGTAGCAGGTATTGATTTGGTTTTACCAACACACACACACACACACACACACACACACACACACACACACACACACACACACTCTCTCTCTCTCTCTCTCTCTCTCTCTCTCACTTTCTCTCAATCAATCAATCAATCATATTGAGTCCAGAAAATGTTAGTGTATGTATTTTACATTATGAATTTTGATTGATTTTTTACAGTGTATCTGAATATTTGATGGGAGATTTAGAAACAAGTTTTCATGAAGAAAAAGATGCAAAAGCAAAGGTAATATTGGGTTTAAAAATGCACCAAATGTTAAAGGCACAATGTCACCAATATTGAATATTGAATTTTTCAGTTAAACATGAAGAGGAAGAAATTTAGATCTAATTATACTGTTATAACCCTAATGCTGAGTAATATAAGAGGGCCTTCAAGGTGCCAGTTTATGGTATTGGTCATGACCAGTTACTGTGAATTCATTTATTTTCATTGTTTTACAATGTCATTTGTGGGTGTAAATTTGTTGTTTGTAGTTTCTGTAAATGTTAGTCTAGAAAATATACTTTTTGTAGTTGACCAGTTGGCCACTGGATCATGATGTCCAAAGAGACAGCAAACATTTGGAAATCAAAAAATAAATTTATTGTTGTAACTTTTAAATAAGCCTACCCTTGTTGAGGAAATCTTAATATGGTTTTGTATTGAATTAAGTTTCTGACAGACCAGACATATCACTGTCAATCATTTACGGAGTTTATGTTGTATCAACTCATATCATAGTAATAATAAATAACTTTTTTATAATATATTATTGTAACAATGTTTATTATTAATTGTGATGTTAATATGTTTTATTTATAGAGTTATGATAATCTATTGTTACCATCAAAAGTAACCAAACAAGAAGATGAAGAAGAGCAGCCAGAAGGTATTTATGTATTTGTCTACAAATTGTACATCTAGTCACTTGAATGTCACTTCATACTTCCTCTAGTTGGGTGATTTCTCCTTAGTGGAAGTCAATAATTCCATACATGGTCTGGTCTGGTAAGGTGGCTGGGTCACCATGAGAGATTAAAGTTTGGAATTTTTTTGGACAAAACAGCTGTCCTGTGTTTTTTAAGACATGGTATAGTATTGGATGAAAAAAGTCATTCAGTCAGTTTAAGTCCCATCTATGATTTTTAAGACATGGTATAGTATTGGATGAAAAAAGTCATTCAGTCAGTTAAGTCCCATCTATGAATTGTGTGTTACCTAGATAGATAAACACTCAATCAGATTACAAATGACATACATGTAAGCATTGACAATTAATTTTACTTTGGTTTGTGAGTTCTTTGTCAATTATCAACTACGCCAAATGTGATATTTTTGCGGTAATAATGTCTAGATGATGTAACAAATGAAGAAATTTTTATTCCTTTGGACCTCAAAAAAGAATAAAATAGTGAACATTTAGAAAAAATATTCTTTTTAAAAATTGAATTGCTAGACTATTGTTAGGTCATATCTAGCACTTTTATGATAATTGGTTTCTAATTTGCACAAAACTATCGGGGCTCTAAAAGTTTAAAAGATCATCTGTTGTGAGCAGAAAAGTGTTGGATGTAAGATATTTTTATATACATTGTTATGATTGTAGTGTTCATGTCCTTAGTTCAAATATTCTTTACCATATTTTGCAAATACATGTATCTTGGCTGTAGGGTTCTAAATGGGGAAACTTTTGTGGTACCCTATAAATTAATTTAAGTGAGCAATACAATAGCTAGACCTTATATATTTAATATGTAGTATCTTTAGGAAAAAGAGTTACCTTTGCATTGGGTTTCCAAAGGAGGAAACTGTTGAGAGAACCTCATTTATATACTTAAATTCCTCTCTCTGAACTTAGGCATATTGGTGATATATTGTCACAAATCAGTACAGTTATTTATTTACTGTTGTTTTCTTTTATTCTTAGTCCATTTATCAGCAGAAGAAATGGATTCCATACTTTTTAAGCTTCAAGAAGGGGTAGATGTGGCCTTACAGAGAGCTTATGCCTGGAAAAAATATATGAAGGATATATCACAGTATATAGAACGTAAAGCTCAACTTGGTAAGAATTTGTAATCTACCCCAATCATTGTACATAACAGGGGTATTGAGCTTTCCTTTTTTAGCTCACCTGAGCACAAAGTGCTCATGTGAGCTATTGGTATCAATAGAGGCAGACCCTCCGTCCTTCGTCCATCGTTCATCCTTCGTCCATCGACCATCCGTCTGTCCATCAACAATTGCTTCAAATGACTTCTTCTCAGAATCTTCTGGTCACATTTTGTTTAAACTTGGTAAAAAGCATCTATAGAACATTGCCTTTCAGATTTGTGTTTTTGGTTGCCATAGCTACCAAATGTGGGTCACAGTGACCTACATAGTTGAAAACCTAAAAAAATCTTCTCCAAAACCACTTCACTGAGATAAAATCTGATGTGATATTTGGCATCTACGGTATCTTATATACAAAGTATGTGAATTTCAATAATTTTTGTGAAAAATTAGGTTACACGTTTTTGCGTTTATTTTTTGTATATTGTAAATAGTACTTTTTTACAAAAATTACAATAATGAATACATTAAGGTGAACTCTTTTTCCATACATCATTTTCTTAAGTGAAGAAACATATGTTTGACAATTTTCATGAAATTCTGTAAAATACTAGTCGCTTTTTTCGGCCTTTTCATTTTCAATTCTAGCAACCCAAGGGTCAAGGGTTCAGATCCCAGTGGGGCCACTTTTTTTTTTTTTTTTAATTTTTTAATTTTTTTTTTATTTTCTGAATTTTTTTACTTACAATGGTGCATGGAAGAGATTTCATGAATTTTTACTTATTAGTGTATTTTTTTTTGAAATACATGTGATACTGCAACCCAAGGGTCGAGGGTTCAAATCCCAGTGAGCCACTTTTTTTTTTTTTTTTTTTTTTTTTCTGAATTTTTATGACTTACAATGGTGCATGGAAGAAATTTTATGAATTTTTACTTTTTAGGTTGCCATAGCTACATTGACCTAAATAGTTGAAAACCTAAAAAAATTTTCTTCTCCAAAACCACTTCACTTAGATAAAATCTGATGTGATATTTGGCATCTAAAGCATCTTATAAACGAAGTTTGTGAATTCCAACAATTTTGTGAAAAATTAGGTTACATGTTTTTGTGTTTATCTTTTATACATTGTAAATAGTACTTTTTTACCAAAATTACAATATTAATAAATTTAGGTTAATTCTTTTTCCAAACATCATTTTCTTATGTGAAGAAACATATGTTTAACAATTTTTATGAAATTCTGTAAAATACAAACTTGTCGCTTTTTTCGACCTTTTACTTTTTCAATTCTAGCAACCCAAGGGTCGAGGGTTCAAATCCCAGTGAGGCCACTTTTTTTTTTTTTAATTTCTGAATTTTATGACTTACAATGGTGCATGGAAGAGATGTTATGAATTTTTACTTTTTAGTGAATTATTATTTTTGAAATACATGTGATACTGATATGTAGATTTAGCTAAAACCTTGAGTTTTTTTTTTTTTTTTTTTTTTTTTTTTTTACCAAAACATTGTTACGTGACATTATTTGAATTAATTGAACAATTTTTTAAAAATAATTTGCAGTTGACTTTTACAATGTTTTTTTAAATATTTTAATTAATGTGTCAAATCTGTAAAGTCTTAAATCCGGATCAGAAAATTGCTCATGTGAGCTTTTGTTATGGATAGGAACTCTGCCATACATCCATCAAAAGACTTTTCTCAGACACTACTGGTCACATTTCATTCATATTAGTTAATAGCACATTTAGACCATTGCCATTCTCATTTGTGTTTCTGGTTGCTTTGGTTACCAAAAGTAGGTCACAGTGACCTATATAGCTAAAAACCAAAACAATAAAAATAATGTTATCTGAAACCACTTCTATTGAGGCAACATGTTATGACTTAACCAGGTATTATCAAGACATACCAGTTACATTTAAACTCAGGTGAGCAAATTAGGGCCATCTTCGGCCTCTTGTTTCATTTATTGTTCTTCTATTATGTGTTTTTTGTCTTTCATTCATTTTGTTTGTTTTCATATTATGTTTTCTTTTCTTCCATTCATTGTCTTTTTTTATCCATTCATTCATCAGTAATACTTTGATTTCTAGGAATACATTTTTTTATCAGTTGTAATGTTGCTGTAAATACTGAATAAATAGAATATGTTTGATTTGATTTAATGAGGTTTTATGTCCCAGTTAAGAATATTTCACTTATATTGAAATGTCACAAGCTATAGGTGAAGTGGCAGAAATTTTGACCTTTGCAGTGTGCTTAATGCATTATGCAGGAATGGTTCATTAACTTGTCATGCCTGCCATGACACGGGACATGGGTTTTTAAGGTCTACTCCGAAGGACCCTGTGACTTTCATTTCTAAATGCAGAGTGCTTGATGAAAGAACAGTCACTACTAATTTTCAAGGTATTGCTCAAACCTGGCCGTGGTTTGAACCCCAACCTTTCATATACAATGCGAACACTCTACCAGCTGAGCTACTGTGGTGGTATATAGAATATAGGTCAAATTTGAATTTTGATTAATGATACTGAAGTTATTGTTATTGTATATTCTAATAAACCCTGGTAAGATATTTGACTTGTTTAGCTCTGCTTTTATTATTTTTTGTCTGCATGAATACTTACTACACAAATATCCTTACTTAAGTAGGAAGGGGCAGTAATTATAAATAGTGAAAAAAATCGCACTTAGCAGTTAAATATATACATGTATTAATTATATCTTTGAGTCACTTAATAAATTACCATTATTTCAGCTGTAATTAGTTCAGTTATAAATAATAATTGTCTACATTGATTAACACAGTAAAACAACATGTAATCTTATTTTATTGATAGTAGGAGGAAAGATGATTTTATTGATACATTATAATTTAACAATACAAGTGTTGTATAGATGCCATTTGTAGTAGTCAAGATTAAAGGAAGTCAGGTCTAGATTGGTTCAGAAAATCATGACATTCAACAAGCAAATTGTCCAACTTTTTCCACTTGTGGAATTCAAACCTTTGTATTACTTAAGCATTGATGTACAGGTAAAACTCATTTTTGATTGTGATGGTTATTATTTTCTTTATACAGAAGTGGAGTATTCACAAAAACTCTCAAGGTTGGCAGCTAGTGTAAAACGAGGTCTCTCAGATGAGGTTTGTAAAAATAATACATATTAAAGTCTACTATGTAGGTCATAGTTATATGTACAAGAACACTTTCTGATGTTAAATGTAACATCAGTGATATTTAAACTTAAAATATAATTGATTCTGTTTATTGCAGAATTTCAAGCAAATCAATCATTTTTAGATACATAAAATTAAGTAAACAAACTTGAAAATTTCAATGAAAATAGTGGGATTGAGATTGCATCAGTGGTGCTTTAAAATAGCATTGAATCGAATTACAAATCGGTTTTATTTGTTCCAGTTTTAACTTTAGCAGTAAAATTCGTTGTAAGAGAAAGTAATCTTGCTAACTGCTTATCCAAATATACATGTATATATATAGTCCTTTAATCATTGATATATAATTTTGTCACAGTTGAAATTAATGGCATTATGAAACCTTTGTCAATAGCTTTAATAAAAGCAGTGATTGGTTGTCCTCCAGCCTGTCAGGAAAACATTGTATCCTTATCATTTGTACTAGCTGTATATAATTATACAATGCCTTTAGTGTCAAGTCAGCTGATGGGGGAAAATGAATGGGATGGATAAAAATCAATATCTTTCCAGTTTTAAACAAATTTGAATTTTTACCAACAAATTACAGGTATATATAGCAAATATCATTGATTTAATATTGCTAAAATTGCCATTTCCGAGTCAATTAATATAAAAAGTTCTATTTATGTGTAAATAGAGACACAATAATATATAAAAACTAGTTCTTTGTCTGAAGTCGTCACTGTATTTTGTACATATGTGTTGAATCCTGTACAGTGTACATATAGAACAGTAAAGCTTGTGTCGACTTTGTGGTCCAACTGGAGCAAAGAGAATAGAAAGTTACAGGGATTTTGCTGGCCATTTTGGGAAAGGGACCTTGGGATGAAATTGGGAAAATCACTGACAAAGTCGACAATTTGGGAAAAATTTTCATTAAACTTTAAAAATTTTCACATTGTCAGCACATCAAATATTTTGTCTGGAATATTTACTATTTTGATACATGCTGGTGGTCACTCATTTGTACCAAATCACTCAGACATTAACACAATATCTTCATAGACTGGCTTCAATACAAACATCTGAAAAAGTTGTTTCATGAGTTGCTCCCATTCTACCAGATCCTCATTGAGTATAAATCAAAATGTGCATAAATACAGGTTATTATAAAGATATACAAGCTACACCAAAAATATAGAGTTTATCACTTTTTCTTAAGTTTCTCAAAGCAGGATCATTTGGGAATTTTTACCTACAAAATTGGGAAAAATGTATGCTTTTTGGCATTGGGAATGGGTCCCTTTACCGGACCCTGTGAGTGGCCAGAAAAATCCCTGAGTTAAAAAGGTTAATTTATCAATGTTAAGAATTAAAATGTATTTTTGTTTACTTACAGGCCTTTCTACCTCTTCAGTCTGTTTATTGTACATCATTATCTCAGGTAATTATATAATCAGGTACCTCATTATCTCAGCTAACTATATAGTCAGTACATCATTATCTCAGGTAATTATATAATCAGGTACCTCATTATCTCGGCTAACTATAAAGTCAGTACATCATTATCTCAGGTAATTTTAAAATCAGGTACCTCATTATCTCAGCTAAATATATAGTCAGTTCATCATTATCTCAAGTAATTATATAATCAGGTACCTCATTATCTCAGCTAACTATATAGTCAGTTCATCATTATCTCAAGTAATTATATAATCAGGTACCTCATTATCTCAGCTAACTATATAGTCAGTTCATCATTATCTCAAGTAATTATATAATCAGGTACCTCATTATCTCAGCTAACTATATAGTCAGTTTATCATTATCTCAAGTAATTATATAATCAGGTACCTCATTATCTCAGCTAAATATATAGTCAGTTCATCATTATCTCAAGTAATTATATAATCAGGTACCTCATTATCTCAGCTAACTATATAGTCAGTACATCATTATCTCAAGTAATTATATAATCAGGTACCTCATTATCTCAGCTAAATATATAGTCAGTACATCATTATCTCAAGTAATTATATAATCAGGTACCTCATTATCTCAGCTAAATATATAGTCAGTTCATCATTATCTCAAGTAATTATATAATCAGGTACCTCATTATCTCAGCTAACTATATAGTCAGTACATAGTTATCTCTGGTGATTATATAATCAGGTACATCATCTGAGGCCCATTCATGATAGTGTATGTATGCTTGCGCAATGACTTCAAGCCATTCAGGAATGACTGTATGCGCGAGCGCAAGTGTGCGACCGCTGTCAATATTTTAAGGTTGTTTGCCTTAGATTCAAGATGGCATCCCTCGGACAAAGTTTGTAAGAAATGGCTTAAATAAATTCTGAAACCAGCATGCATTACAATTTGTATTTTAGTCCAAGGGTATGGTTTCTTTCTAGAAAGAATTTGAGTGGAGTAGAGTGGAGTAATGGTGTTTTATGCCCCGGTCAAGATTTTTCACTTATTTCGAGGCGGTCAGTTCTGGGATGGTGGAGGAAACCGGAGTACCCGGAGTATACCACTGACCATCGACAAG
Source organism: Tegillarca granosa (assembly GCA_029721355.1). NCBI lineage: Eukaryota > Metazoa > Mollusca > Bivalvia > Arcoida > Arcidae > Tegillarca > Tegillarca granosa. Next base: position 2,715,762 of record CM056598.1, on the reverse strand, counting down.
CGAACTGACAAACTTTCTAACACTAGAATCTGTCCCGAGTGTGATTCGAACCCGGCAATGAGAGGCGCTGTGATCCGTAAGCGCACACTTTAGACCACTCGGCCACCGAGGCCCTAGAAAGAATTGAATGATAGGATTAGTTACAACTTATGTATAGTTGTCCAATTTAATTTATATTTTGACATTTTCTCTCCAGTCGAGTGTCGGTGTCCAAATCTAAGGGAGGTTATTTTTAAAACATCTAGATGATTATGATGACTTACTTTCAACGCAAGTACTCGCGTCCATTCAATAGACATAAAAAATGTATTCACGAGCGCAGTGGAAAGCAACCAGTAACTTGAACACATCTCTGATTACCAAGATTATGAGTTATGTGAAATAACAAGGCTTCACTTAGTTATAAACTACACTTGGGATTTTAGAAAATGATTCTTAAAGCAATTCGTTTTCTATGGCAATTTTTATAAAAATTGTGTATATTATGAGTGATTATGTCATACCCCTGTCATAAGCGTTATTGTCCGTAACTATTACTTAAATATTTGTTTAAGTTTTTGTTATATAGGATATGCATGTGACTTACAGGTATATGGTGTCTTTCTTACAGCTCTCATTGTACTGAGCTTATGAATATCTGGTCAAAGTTTATTAGGTCACTCTTATTAAGTATAGAACAGGTATTATCATACTCTTAACATGGGTACCAGTTATGACTTTAGCTTTTGCATCCATTTTATGAACTAGCAATCCTTGTTGCCCCTCTTACATTCTTGTACACATGTAAAGATTTATGTATATAGATTGATAAATTTGTATTGTAGGATATAGATTATGCCAGTACTTGTCAAGCAACACAAGCAGTATTACAAACAGTTAAATTTGTTGTGGTAAGTTTAAACTTTTTTGCTTTGTTTACATTGCTAAACTTAATGGAAACCTAATAAAACGAAATAGATTTTGTTAAAGAAGATTTTACTTGAGAGCTAGAAAAGCTTGATAATAGGTCAGTCTTTAAAAATAGAGTCAAAATAGAGGTTCAGTTAATTCACAGAAATAATTATCACTGTTATTCCTTATAATTTAATTAAGACATCCTATACACATTAAATAATTTTTTTGAAAAAGACAAAAAAACTGAAACATTGAAATCAATTTTATTAAAGCCATATTCGCCATGAGGCGGATAAATATGACCTGATTGTTACAGTTTTTATAACTAGCTGTTAAGATGATGCGTGATCAGCAGCTGCTCAACAATCAGTCTACGTCAGTCTACGTGTCATGTGGGCGGAGCTAACCTAGATAATTTTTTTATTGAGGTATAAAGAAAAAAATATTCACGTGATCTCCATTGTTTTGTATCATGTATTGTTGTATAAACAAATTAAAATCAAATTATAATAAAATAAAATAAAAACCATTGCTGTTAAAAAGTAAGCTGACCACATTGTTGCTAACTACCTGTAATGGCATTAAACATGATGAGTGAGAAAAAAAAGAAACATCTACCATTGTAAAATACAGAAACATAATTAAGAAATTATTTTAATGGAAAAATGATATAAAGTCCTTATTAGAACTTCAGTAACTCTCATGGATAATTTGAAGTCATTTTCTAGTGCCTTTGTGTAATTTTTATTTGAATATATTAAAAGCAAACAACTTGAAATCATAAAACCTTATACTCTACAAGTTAGCGCAACTGTACATATACAAATGTATATGATATCTACATAATATATAGATCATAAATCATAATAGCTTGCTTGCATAGTGATTGTTAGTGTCAATTGCCTAGTGTTTGTTAGTGTCAACATTCAGTGATCAAATACATGTACATGTATTTTGATGGACTAGATATATAGGTGAGCTACCTTGTTTTTCTGATAGCTGTAGTTGAAGATTATCTCTTATCCCATTAAAACATTTGTCCTAATATAAAAATTTATCTTGATTCCATAGCCATTGACTGAAAGAAGAACAGAGCATGACAAGATGAGGAAATATGTGAAAGATACATGGGCAAAGGAAATGAAAAAAATGGTAACTTATTCTCATGCTTTAACGACAACATAAACCTGTTACCTAAGTGTTAACTCAATTGAAAAATAATTAGTTTCAGCATTCTATTTCTTGATTGTCTAGACCAAATTACATTGAGAATCATTTTTCAATTTCAGTTTCTGTGAGGAACAAACATGTTTTCAGCTAGTGGTGTTGATTAAAACTCCTGTGTCTTGATTGATCGTCAACATGTTAAGGATATATAAAGCAAATTATGCTTTATGGATAAATAAATAAAAACTTGTTCTTTTACTTAATTTCAAATTAAATGGATTTTGGAAGTAACAAAAAACATTGACAATAAAAATCAACAAATCAACAGTATTTACGTTTTCTCACAGTTTGAATTTTGAATGTTGGAAAAAGTAATGCAAGCTGATTCAAAATTATCTCGCTTTGCAAGCACTTTGATCATTGTATCTAAACACAAAGTGTTTGAAAAATTGTGAAAATGATTCTTACTTTAAATGTTTTATTTCACAAGCTAGCTGAAATATGTCTCCTTTATGGATAATGTTCAAAAATCACCTGCCACTATAGTATTAAAAGTTTTTGCTTTTCAAATATAAAATTAGGAAATCTTATTGTTTGAAATACTTGTTTTCTCGTTTTTTATCATGCATTATTTATAAACTAACTAATTTAATACATGTTTTTGCAGCAAGAATCAGTTCAGAATTTAAGGAAAGCTCAGTTAAATTATGTCACAAGACAGCAGGAATATGAAAAAGCAAAGGAACAGTCTAATAAGATAGAGACTGATATGTCAGGTCAAAGCAGTAACGCTAGTACAAGTAGTAAGATAGATAAACGACGGAAAACAGAAGAAGATGCATTGCACAAGGTATAGTATGATTAAAGAATAATAAGATAGAGACTGATATGTCAGGTCAAAGCAGTAACGTTAGTACAAGTAGTGAGATAGATAAACGATCGAAAACAGAAGAAGATGCATTGCACAAGGTATAGTATGATTAAAGAATAATAAGATAGAGACTGATATGTCAGGTCAAAGCAGTAACGCTAGTACAAGTAGTGAGATAGATAAACGATGGAAAACGGAAGAAGATGCATTGCACAAGGTATAGTATGATTAAAGAATAATAAGATAGAGACTGATATGTCAGGTCAAAGCAGTAACGTTAGTACAAGTAGTGAGATAGATAAACGACGGAAAACAGAAGAAGATGCCTTGCACAAGGTATAGTATGATTAAAGAATAATAGGATAGAGACTGATATGTCAGGTCAAAGCAGTAACACTAGTACAAGTAGTAAGATAGATAAACGATGGAAAACAGAAGAAGATGCATTGCACAAGGTATAGTATGATTAAAGAATAATAAGATAGAGACTGATATGTCAGGTCAAAGCAGTAACGCTAGTACAAGTAGTGAGATAGATAAACGACGGAAAACAGAAGAAGATGCACTGCACAAGGTATAGTATGATTAAAGAATAATAGGATAGAGACTGATATGTTAGGTCAAAGCAGTAATGCCAATACTAGTAGTGAGATAGATAAACGATGGAAAACGGAGGAAGATGCACTGCACAAGGTATAGTATGATTAAAGAATAATAAGATAGAAACTGATAAAACCTTTTTTACGAACAGAGAGGAATCTCTGTGATGTATTGTCACATACGTCGCAAGCATTTGGCAAGGAAATCGTAGATATCTTTAAAATGGGATAGGGATACAGGGTGACAGAGATGTTCATAGATGGGTGCAAGTAAACCCAAAACAGGGAAATGTTAAACGAAACATTTTTCCTAATGTCAGTGAAGAAATTCAATTTTTAAATTGGACGGGCTATGTCACCGCTATGTCAAATCCTTGGGCAATATATGTGGAATATAGTACGGTAGTTTGCGGGTGATAAGTACGTGCTGAGGGTAACCGCACAGTGATGAATGTATGTGGTATTGAAAATAAAATTTATACATGGATTCTGTGGAGAAACTTTTGGTGGAAAGGATACAATGCGGCGCAGCGGAAGAATACATGTAAACAAAGACCTATTTTTGCGGATATCCCCGTCATATAATTCATCCAATCAAAAGAGACCGTTTAAATTATTGTCATTTTTTGGTAGCATGCGTTTTGGCGAGAAGAGTGAACCACAGTAAATAAAGCAATATTTTTTTAACATTACCCGAAGTTTGAGTGTGTAAGTAAAAGTATAGGTTGCGGAAAGTGCTGTAAAGAAATCATGTCTTACGTGCACGATAGCAAATGTCATGTGTATAGGAATGTATTTGTTTTCATTCGTTTCCCTTCCCATCCCCTCCTCGAAGCCCCTACAAAATTTGACCTATATCTGATGTAGACATGTTTACATTTTAATTTTGTCGACGTAGCGTAAAAATGATATACACGATTTTGAGAGCAGCATTGTAAAATCGACCGGAAAAAGCTATTGCTGAGAGATTTCATGAGTTCCTGTCGATTGTGCAAGATGTACTCTAGAAGTTTACATGGAAAGCTTTAGGGTAAATCCTCGGTAGGTGGCGTGTATTTTGTATATCGTCGTCTGTCCTAAATTCGCGATGGTCCTTGATTCGCGGCATAAACAGTTTGTTGCAACCATCATTTGTAGTTGTTTTGTCGCGCTACGGGACATTTCGGCCTATAACAATATCGGCCTATGACAATATCAGCCCATAATAAAATATATTCAAAATATTTAATACACCTAAATTTGGACAACTTTGTCATGACTTATGCCTTGGTTTTAATTTTATTTTTAAAAGAAATTATTATTTTTTATTTCATATTAGATCAACCTATAAATGATGCACACACTCCGTTCACAAATGTTTTAGTCAGAGTTACTCATGACTGTAAGACTCGTCGATTCTGATCGATCTAAACTAGTTCGTGCAGATAGCGTAGAAGAAAGACAGTTTGAATGTAACTTGTATGAATCTACAATTATGTAAAAACACTAAAGTATCAGGATTTTTAAAGACAAATTATATTTACAAGAAAAGGATCTTTCTTTTCAATTCATTCTTATGGTTATTTTTCTTTACACACTACATGTAATTAAAGCATCATAATTATACAAATATTAAATTAAGATTATAATTAAGATTATCTATTTTTAAAAAATTTTTAAGATTAAAACAAAGTATAGGTACACCTTCCTGTCTTTAAATTATTCATTTTAAAAAAAAATGAGACATATATATAATCCATTATTTGAGTTTTAATAGATTAGTGGTAGACTTGATTAGAAAGGATAATTTGAATTAATTCTTGTATTGCTTTGAATAAACTTACTGAAATTTACATGTTTCAAAGCATAATAATACTAACACATGTTTATGCACAACAATGCAAATAAACGAAATGAGTAGTAATCTTTGATAAAGGCATTTATTTCATGGGCTGATTTTGTTATAGGCCGATTTGGCTATAGGCCGATATTGTCATGGTCCGTTTTTTTTATGGGCCGAAATGTCCCGGAACCGTTTTGTCGTTATTGAGAAATATAACGATTGATGACACCATAAAAACATCTTTCTGTTTGTGTAATTAATTAAAAATGTTACGTATGAACGTTTTTGTCTTTTCTTGGAGAAATGCTTGGAATGTGAAAGGACCTTGCTTCAGCACAGACTCTTCTGAATGTGGTAATTTGCCAACACTAATATAAAAAATATAATGGACACTTTTCCAGTCATGAATTCTTACTCCCCTTCCATATGGTGTTTTATAACCTTGCTCGCATAGGAATGGAATGGGATAAGGCAGATTGTAATACTACCTACACTCACTTTCAAAGCCTCTTGCAGTTCCATGCTCTCTGTTCGTACAGCACCTCCGGTGCTTTGATTTAAATTTTGCATTTTATGATGCAACATTTTTGGTTTGTGGCCATCACATTACTGTGTTCTGTTACCTTATTTGTATAAAAATAGGCATAAAAGTGTGTATCACTCCTTTTTACAATAGTTTGGTTAATTTTAATTTGTGGTTAAGTAGATTGATATTTAGGGTATAAAGTAATCAAAGTGTCAGAGTTACAGGTACTGTGAGATACCTAATTCTTTGTCATTGACTAAGTCAGGACTGAATTATATATTTTTCAGGCAGTAGAAGCAGAAACAACATATAAAGCATGTGTAGCTGAAGCCAACAGTCGACAGCAAGAATTAGAAAAAATCAAGGTGATGAAAATTCAGAAATAATTTAATTACCTGTATGTAGTGCAGAAGAGCTTATACTGTTTACTTTCTTTGAGTATTAATTACATTATTAGTTTTTGTGGTTATGACCAAATTTTAATTTTTTAAGTAATTTTTCTGTCACAGCTACATATGCAAGTGAAGAATTACCGGTACATAAAGTTGTTTTGTGTAAGAATGCAGTATCAATTCTGTTGACTTGGGTTGATCAACTACACAGTGCTCTTTATCATCAAAGCTATGATTTGTGTTTTATGTCCTAATACCAATGTCATTATCCAGCTAGAAATTTGGAATTTAATAATGCTCAAATTTGATACTTACGTGTACATGTGGTAATATACATGTACATTATTAATAAGTTACATTTTAATGATTTACTATGATATGCTTTGACAAATAGTATTGGGTTCTTATGTATTAGTTTTGTATTATTAGGTCTAAAAATGTCGTTTTCTCCAGCAGATGAGAACTAACTGCTTCAGACAGGTGAAAAAAATCTTTACTCTGACTTTGAACATTATTATTTCATGCAATTAATTAATGGAAATTTTATTTATTTTCAGTCTGAACTTTTGGCTAAAGTTAGAGAAGAACTGTTTCTTTGTGACCAAGTTATACAGTCTGTAAGTCTCTCTCTCTCTCTCTCTCTCTCTCTCTCTCTCTCTCTCTCTCTCTGTCTCTCATATTTATCAGTGTTTATTATGTTTGAAATATTTACTTGTATGTTTGAGTATGAATTAATGTTTTATTTTTTCACTCTGTCATAGGTAATAAATGAGTCATGACTAAATTACAAACTCATTTAAAAATATCTTTATGGATCTTTAACATTTCTCCAGGAGTACATAAAGTAATATTGTGATAAGGTATGTGATAATAAATTTTCAATTATTTGTTATTATTTTTTTGTAGGTAACTATAGAATATTTTCGATTATTACAAACTGTTAGCACACCTGTTCCTGTTCAGGTAAGGCACCTTTTTTGCATATTAAATTTCTAATCAATGGTGAAGAGATTATGCCATTTATTAAATAAACCTATTTTCATGTACTCTATTTTCTGGATTCAAATGTACACTTTGAATGTTGTGAAATTACATGTAAAGTGTTTGTGAAAAATTGTTTACTATAATTTGAAATGGCAAGGTTTGTTTTTTAAGATAACAAAACTTGCAATAAGTTTAACAATGATTTTTGTGTTTGAAAAAAACATTGGTATAAATGGACTTTTCCAAGTTAATATTGGCCATTTTGGGAAAATATTATATCAAATTACATGTACAAGCATATTATCACTAGTTTAAAGAGTTTTAAAGAATTTGTTAATACAAAGATAAATTTGACAAATCTGCAGTTTGGCCAGTATTTATTTTAAATTTGTATTTATTTTGTTTTAGTATCATACATTGTTGGAGACGAGTAAACAATACACACCTGGTGTACAGTATGGTGAATATATACGTCGTTTATCAGTACAAACGAACAAATCACAACCATCAGAACCATTTGTGTTTGAGCCCTATGTATCTTCAAGTGGAAGGTAAGAATAACAGCATCCACAGAATAAGCTTCTCCACTATTGGTCCATTAACCCTAGGCATAGCATTCACTATGACAGCATCCACGAGTAAGCTTCTCCACTTTTGGTCCATTAACCCCAGACTTAGCATTCACTATGACAGAATCCACAGAGTTAGCTTCTCCACTATTGGTCCAAAAAAATCCACAATGGTTTCTAGTTATTCCTACAACCATAGAAGTCATTAGTGTCAATTTTTATTTTAAAATATTAGATTTGCCATTTGATGGCTAACAGTTTTATATTGAAAAGATGGCACCACCATTTTTGACACAATTTATTTCTTGTATAATTATTTATATCAATGCCCATAGAATCTTTTGTTTCCCAAAATATTAAGCAGAAGGTTATTTTGATATTTTTTAGCTCACCTGGCAAAGCCAAGGTAAGCTTATGGCATGTAACATGTTTTTCTGTACAATTTATTGTTTGCACAATAGTTACAAATAAGGTGTATTTTTAATCACACATTTTTGAAAATCTTCTTCTCTGAAAGTACATGGCCAATGGAAAGGAAATTTAGTGTGGAAGATCCTTAGGTGGTAAAGGTTAGCATTCCAAAATCCTATTTGCATATGGCTGTCTTTACTTTAAATAGCCAAAATCTATAATTGACCATTACAGGTTCATTTATATACCAATTTTTTGAAATTTGAAACATAGAAAAAATATGTCATGGGATAAAACATATTTAATAGATACTTCTGTTCAAGTTTTTGCTCAATAGTTTCTTAATATGTAAATGAAGTGTATTTTTAGCCTAAATCTTTTACAGCTGAAAACCTATTTCAAAGTATCATCATTCTGTTTTTCTTAGGAATTGTCTATGACGTATCTAGTTCTCTAGGTAGAAAGTATCCACACATTGATAATAGGACACCTGGTAAGAACTGTACACATGTTTTATCTATGTCTAATGGTCTCTTGAAATCAATGAGCAAAAGGTTATTTTACTGATAAATATCAATACTGATTTAGATGTCACTAGTGATTCAAATTATACAATTTATTTATTTATTGTTCCAGGGATAATACTATTTATTTATTTATTTTTGCAGGGATAATAAAGAAAATGAAAGGAAGAACAGTACACAGTCAGGTGGTTCTGGATCTTCAGAACATCACTCACCTGGTGGATCTCCAACAGCTGCACATAAAAAAGGTGACATTATAAATTACTGCTTTGTTATTATAAGTCTTAAGGTTTTTATGTCAGAAGTCAGGATTATTTCACTTACATACTGATTACTTAAGCTATAGGTACAGTGAGTTAAGGTGTATCTAATATCCATAAAAATTAATTTTCATGTGTATTTATTAAGGGAAATAAAATTATTGTGGCCAAAATATCATAAAGTTTTGATAATTGCCTTGTTTGGATTTCAAATCTGATTGGAATGAAAATTTACAGGTTATATCAAATGATTTATCTAAAAGGCTATATCTGTTCTTACAAATGTAAATAATTATGCAATTATAAACTTGTGTAAATAAAAAAAATCTTCATTTTATTTGTTAGATCGTTACAGAATACCAGTTAATGCTTGGGGTCAAGGTTACATAGTTCCTGGGGAAACAGAAGGTGTCTCACCCAATGGTAGTCCTTTTCCAGGATCTAGAAGACAGCTTGTTCCTTCAGATTCACTTGAAGGTCTCACCAAAGTTGAAAATGGTAATTTGTGTTTTTAAACTTCCTATTAAGAACATTTTATAAGAAGAACAATCAAGTCTCTTAGGATTTATTTTAATCTCATAACCCTTTTATCTAACTTATACAAAACAATTCAAGCATGAATCAGTTTTAACATATATTGGGCAACAAATTAAAAGTTAAACTTCAGTTTTTGTTTTGCATAGCAACTGTTATAATTTGATATATAGAAAACAGTATTGGTAATGAAGTATTCTTCTTCAGAACAAAATCTGCATTTAAAAATAAATATGACGAATGGAGGTTTCATGATACAATTTTAAGTTTTTACATGAAAATTTTTTTTTTCAAAATACAAAATATAATAAGTAGTTTAGCAATACATGTAATAAACATATGAAGCATGAAGACTTAAACATCTTACATAGAGGCCATTTTTAAAGTAAGGTACATGGTACATTTTCTCATTGTATATTCATTCTGTTTTTACCAATCTTTTTGACTTGAATATCAATACTTTGTATAATTGTGATATGTCTAATTTTTGTGTGTTTGTTGAAGGTAATCCACAGACAGATTTTTTGGCCATTCCAAGAACAGAAGGTGTAGATTTACATGGTATACTACAGGTATGTATTTATATATATGTTTATAAATATTTTACATGTATCTTTATTTTATATACATAATGTAATACCCTCAGTGTGAGCATGCTTTTTTTTTTGTTTTTTGGGTTTTTTTGATGAACTAAATATGGTTAACAGTGCTCAGGCTCTTGGTGGCAGAGTGGTATAAAGCATGCACTTATGGATCACAGTGGCTCTTACCACCTAAACATTGTTCATCTGAAGGCCCTTGGTGGCAGAGTGGTATAAAGCATGCACTTATGGATCACAGTGGCTCTTACCACCTAAACATTGTTCATCTGAAGGCCCTTGGTGGCAGAGTGGTATAAAGCATGCACTTATGGATCACAGTGGCTCTTACCACCTAAACATTGTTCATCTGAAGGCCCTTGGTGGCAGAGTGGTATAAAGCATGCACTTATGGATCACAGTGGCTCTTACCACCTAAACATTGTTCATCTGAAGGCCCTTGGTGGCAGAGTGGTATAAAGCATGCACTTATGGATCACAATGGCTCTTACCACCTAAACATTGTTCATCTGAAGGCCCTTGGTGGCAGAGTGGTATAAAGCATGCACTTATGGATCACAGTGGCTCTTACCACCTAAACATTGTTCATCTGAAGGCCCTTGGTGGCAGAGTGGTATAAAGCATGCACTTATGGATCACAGTGCCCCTTACCACCTAAACATTGTTCATCTGAAGGCCCTTGGTGGCAGAGTGGTATAAAGCATGCACTTATGGATCACAGTGGCTCTTACCACCTAAACATTGTTCATCTGAAGGCCCTTGGTGGCAGAGTGGTATAAAGCATGCACTTATGGATCACAGTGGCTCTTACCACCTAAACATTGTTCATCTGAAGGTTCTTGGTGGCAGAGTGGTATAAAGCATGCACTTATGGATCACAGTGGCTCTTACCACCTAAACATTGTTCATCTGAAGGCCCTTGGTGGCAGAGTGGTATAAAGCATGCACTTATGGATCACAGTGGCTCTTACCACCTAAACATTGTTCATCTGAAGGCCCTTGGTGGCAGAGTGGTATAAAGCATGCACTTATGGATCACAGTGGCTCTTACCACCTAAACATTGTTCATCTGAAGGCCCTTGGTGGCAGAGTGGTATAAAGCATGCACTTATGTATCACAGTGGCTCTTACCACCTAAACATTGTTCATCTGAAGGCCCTTGGTGGCAGAGTGGTATAAAGCATGCACTTATGGATCACAGTGGCTCTTACCACCTAAACATTGTTCATCTGAAGGCCCTTGGTGGCAGAGTGGTATAAAGCATGCACTTATGGATCACAGTGGCTCTTACCACCTAAACATTGTTCATCTGAAGGCTCTTGGTGGCAGAGTGGTATAAAGCATGCACTTATGGATCACAGTGGCTCTTACCACCTAAACATTGTTCATCTGAAGGCTCTTGGTGGCAGAGTGGTATAAAGCATGCACTTATGGATCACAGTGGCTCTTACCACCTAAACATTGTTCATCTGAAGGCCCTTGGTGGCAGAGTGGTATAAAGCATGCACTTATGGATCACAGTGGCTCTTACCACCTAAACATTGTTCATCTGAAGGCTCTTGGTGGCAGAGTGGTATAAAGCATGCACTTATGGATCACAGTGGCTCTTACCACCTAAACATTGTTCATCTGAAGGCCCTTGGTGGCAGAGTGGTATAAAGCATGCACTTATGGATCACAGTGGCTCTTACCACCTAAACAATGTTCATCTGAAGGCTCTTGGTGGCAGAGTGGTATAAAGCATGCACTTATGGATCACAGTGGCTCTTACCACCTAAACATTGTTCATCTGAAGGCTCTTGGTGGCAGAGTGGTATAAAGCATGCACTTATGGATCACAGTGCCCCTTACCACCTAAACAATGTTCATCTCAAGGCCCTTGGTGGTAGAGTGGTATAAAATGCACATATGGATCACAGTGCCCCTTACCACCTAAACAATGTTCATCTCAAGGCCCTTGGTGGCAGAGTGGTATAAAATGCACATATGGATCACAGTGCCCCTTACCACCTAAACAATGTTCATCTCAAGGCCCTTGGTGGCAGAGTTGTATAAAATGCACATATGGATCACAGTGCCCCTTACCACCTAAACAATGTTCATCTCAAGGCCCTTGGTGGTAGAGTGGTATAAAATGCACATATGGATCACAGTGCCCCTTACCACCTAAACAATGTTCATCTCAAGGCCCTTGGTGGCAGAGTGGTATAAAATGCACATATGGATCACAGTGCCCCTTACCACCTAAACAATGTTCATCTCAAGGCCCTTGGTGGCAGAGTTGTATAAAATGCACATATGGATCACAGTGCCCCTTAGCGCCTAAAGTTTGAATCCCACTCACACAGATCCTAGTGCAAGAATATTTTCATGCTAATGGACAATTTGTTTTCTCTAGGCACTCCAGTTTCCTCTATTATTCTTTGACAGACTGCCTCAATCAGTTTAAGTGAAAAAAACTTAATGGGGTGTAAAACTAATGCTACTCCACCCCACCCCTCTCCTAAATTCTGCTATAATGATTTGTGGTTGTTAACAAGAATCAGTTCTATCTTTATACTGTCTATCTGTTAGTATGTGGTAGTTTGATGGCTTTCTTTTCCTCCAACATCTCTGAACTGATCATCTCAATATACATGTAATTGTCATACTCTTCATAAGGACAAAATCACCATTATTCTACTCATTCCACTCTTTTTGGGGAAACTTAAAGATAATCAAATTTTCTAATTGCAGGTTAGGGGTAAAAGACGTAACACAACATTTGGTGTTGATTTTCAAGAACAAGTTGAACAATGTAGGTCAGCAGTGCCACCAATTATCACAAAATGTCTGAAGGAAATAGAAAAAAGAGGAATGACAATGAAGGTTAGTGTTTTAACTTTGTAAATCACATGAAGGTTAGTTGATTAACATTGAATATTATTAAATTGGACCAAATAACCCAGTTTTGAAGTATATACTCAATAAATAGAAATTTTTGTTGTGTGTGAATATTCATAATTTAACAGTTGCAAATCAGTTGTTCAAATAAATTCACCTTACACTATCTTAAACATTGAAAGTTTGTAAGAGTAAAAGTCTTCAACTTGTATGTCTACTTCTAGCAACTAAAATTGAATTCATTTTGCAAGTTAATTTGATAAACTACATGAAAAAATACATGTGTGTTTAATCTTGGTAAATTTTTTTTTATTTTTGTACATTACAGGGAATTTACAGAGTCTCTGTAGTGAAGAGTAAAATGGAATCGTTATGTCAACAGTTTGAAAGAAATCCAGAGCTAGTTGACTTAGAAGATGAGCATCCCAATGTCATATCCAATGTATTAAAATTATACCTCAGAGAGGTGGGTGATAAAAATTATACCTCTGAGAGGTGGGTGATAAAAATTATACCTCAGAGAGTTGGGTGATAAAAATTATACCTCAGACAGGTGGGTGATAAAAATTATACCTCAGACAGGTGGAGGATAAAAATTATACCTCAGAGAGATGGGGATAAAAATTATACCTCAGAGAGATGGGGATAAAAATTATACCTCAGACAGGTGGGTGATAAAAATTATACCTCAGAGAGTTGGGTGATAAAAATTATACCTTAGACAGGTGGGTGATAAAATTATACCTCAGAGAGTTGGGTGATAAAAATTATACCTCAGAGAGATGGGGATAAAAATTATACCTCAGAGAGATGGGGATAAAAATTATACCTCAGAGAGATGGGGATAAAAATTATACCTCAGACAGGTGGGTGATAAAAATTATACCTCAGAGAGTTGGGTGATAAAAATTATACCTTAGACAGGTGGAAGATAAAAATTATACCTCAGAGAGGTAGGTGATAAAAATTATACCTCAGACAGGTGGAAGATAAAAATTATACCTCAGAGAGGTGGAGGAAAAAATTTATACCTTAGAGAGGTAGGTGATAAAAATTATACCTCAGAGAGGTGGGGGATAAAAATAATACCTCGGAGAGTTGGGGGATAAAAATTATACCTCAGAGAGGTGGGGGATAAAAATTATACCTCAGAGAGGTGGGGGATAAAAATTATACCTCAGACAGGTGGGGGATAAAAATTTTACCTCAGACAGGTGGGGGATAAAAATTGTACCTCAGAGAGGTGGGGGATAAAAAATTATACCTCAGACAGGTGGGGGGATAAAAATTATACCTCAGAGAGGTGGGGGATAAAAATTATACCTCAGAGAGGTGGGGGATAAAAATTATACGTGGGGGATAAAAATTATACCTCAGACAGGTGGAGGATAAAAAATACCTCAGACAGGTGGGGGATAAAAATTATACCTCAGAGAGGTGGGGGATAAAAATTATACCTCAGACAGGTGGGGGGATAAAAATTATACCTCAGAGAGGTGGGGGATAAAAATTATACCTCAGAGAGGTGGGGGATAAAAATTATACCTCAGACAGGTGGGGGGATAAAAATTATACCTCAGAGAGGTGGGGGATAAAAATTATACCTCAGAGAGGTGGGTGATAAAAATTATACCTCAGAGAGGTGGAGGATAAAAATTATACCTCAGAGAGGTGGGGGATAAAAATTATACCTCAGAGAGGTGGGGGATAAAAATTATACCTCAGACAGGTGGGGGGGATAAAAATTATACCTCAGAGAGGTGGGGGATAAAAATTATACCTCAGAGAGGTTGGGGATAAAAATTATACCTCAGAGAGGTGGGGGATAAAAATTATACGTGGGGGATAAAAATTATACTTCAGACAGGTGGAGGATAAAAATTATACCTCAGACAGGTGGGGATAAAAATTATACCTCAGACAGGTGGGGGATAGAAATTATACCTCAGACAGGTGGGGGATAAAAATTATACCTCAGAGAGGTGGGGATAAAAATTATACCTCAGAGAGGTGGGGGATAAAAATTATACCTCAGAGAGGTGGGGGATAAAAATTATACCTCAGAGAGGTGGGGGATAAAAATTATACCTCAGACAGGTGGGGGATAAAAATTATACCTCAGAGAGGTGGGGGATAAAAATTATACCTCAGAGAGGTGGGGGATAAAAATTATACCTTAGACAGGTGGGGGATAAAAATTATACCTCAGACAGGTGGGGGATAAAAATTATACCTCAGAGAGGTGGGGGATAAAAATTATACCTCAGAGAGGTGGAGGATAAAAATTATACCTCAGAGAGGTGGGTGATAAAAATTATACCTCAGAGGTAGGTGATAAAAATTATACCTCAGAGAGGTAGGTGATTAAGTGTTAAAATCAATCTTTTCATGACATTTTAATTGTATTTGATGAAAAAGAGAATGTTTTCATTGTCTTAAGATGTTTGTATTATCTTAGATTTTCTAGCCCTTTATCAGTTATAGTTTTTAAAGCGGGTTTGGTAAGCATATATAGGGATTATGTCCTCTCATTTAACTACATGTATAGAAATGTGTTTTATACAGAATTATAAGTAATTGTACTAGTAATATGTTTGATACAAATAGTAAATTTCTTAATTGTGATATCTGTATTGATAGATTGTTATACATTTTTCACATAACCAAGCAAATGCTTGTGTATGATAAATTCTTTGGTATGAGTTCATAGAGGTTTAATTTTTCAATTAAAAAGGATTTATAATGTGTATAAATTTATTGTTCAACAGCAAGGTTGGTTATCATTTAATATATGATTATAGTCAAAAGCACAGAAAAATAAATTAATAATTATTATAAAAGAATAAACAATAATGAATGTTTATAATATTGCTAATATTCATTTACAGTATATCAAACATCTAACTAAGTTTTTTGTTGGCTGAATTATACATCACATTATACATTCTGGTATTTCTGTTATACATATTGCTTTATTTACTTTTTCAGCTGCCAGAACCTTTGCTGACATTTAAATTATATTCAGAATTTGTACATTTAGCAAAGGTAAGTATAATGTATTTAAATTAGTTTATTTAACTTTTTATATTGATGCTGAAAGCAAATCTTTATCTTGTAGATAAACCAAACCTTCGAATTATAGGACATCAGCGCCTATGTAACATTGAGTCTAAAGAAAACTATGCCCCTCCCTCTTCCTTAGCAAAATTTTGTTCTCGCTTCCGTTATAGACAACAATTGTCATTTTATAGATAATAACAGGTGGTAACATAATACTTGTTTGTTATTGTGAACAATATATAGTAACCATTATAAGTCTGTTCATTGTAGATTTGTTCTTAATTTAACCTGGCATTTTTATGGACAAGATGTACAGGCAAGTTATGTTGTTTTTCTGACAGCTCTTGTTTATAAGGTTGTTTGTTTCAACAGATGTCACTTTTAATTATTATTTTTATTTTGGTTTTATTTGAAGGAAAGCATGAGTGGAAGTATAGATAAAGGGGAGACAATTTGTCGACTTGGTGATCTGATAGCTCAACTGCCTTACTCAAACTTCAGAACTTGTGCAATGTTAATGCACCATTTAAATAGGTATTATAACTTATATTACTGACATTTTATTTTGAATACTTTAGAACTGGAGGAACTGAAATCATTTACTGTGTTTCCAGTCATTGACAAATAATAAAAATACTGGAATATCCTCAAATCTAACTTCATGGTAGAATCAAGTTTATGACATTTTATGTATAACAAATTTCATTCATAGGATGTGCATCACAGCATATAGGCATCTCAAGGATTAAACTTTCCATCTTACTGTAAAATATCTTTTAAAACTAAATATATATAAAATAAATGGAAATTTTAATTTTTGACAGACTTTACTATTTCCAGATATTCTCGAAACTGTATTGTTTCCAAATTTTTCTCAAAACTGTATTTTTTTCATCACCTGACAAAAGTCAGATACAAGCTATGTCCTCTGCAAATGTAGTCTGACCTATTTACCTGATCCTCATTTGAAATCATTTCCACCAAGTAAAACTAGTTTTTGTGTAATTATGATTACCCATTAAGTGCAGTATCAAACCGAAAGATAGGAATGTGAAATTTTGAAAGTTTATATATGAACCAGAGAAACTACTTATAGATAGGGAAAAATTTTAAGATTCTGAAGCCATTGATAAGGTTGCTGTTACATATACATAAATAATTTCCAATTACATGTATATGCAATTATAGTAGGCAAGTTTTCATACGTGCCTAATTGCATAGAATTATAGTTTATGCATACCTGTTTATATATATATATATATATATATATATATATATACACCTTAGGAATTCTTTATCATACATGTATGTTGATTTTCAGGGTAACTACATTTTCCAGTCAGAATCAGATGAATGCCAGTAATCTTGGTATTGTTTTTGCACCAACTCTATTACGACCCTTGTAAGTATTTGCAATAATCAGCCAATCCTAAATTCAGAAAATGCAGTCAAGTTCAAAATCGTTTATTTCAAGAAAGTAAAGGGTCAGATTGATAACATGTAGAGGTTTTATATGAAAAGGACCTTCCTTGGGCCCAAAAATACAAAGAATTATGTATTTGATATAAAATATTACAGACTATTTCTGTCACAATGATACACATGATTTTGAGTTTTGATGACTGATCATGTCAAAAACATGATATTGAAGCATTTTTCATGAATTCACAGCCCTTGTTAGCCACACTGTGCATACTTCTTCTCTTCAAGAATTATAATCACAAATAAGAACAAACCTTAATACTTTGTATTATGATTGATTAAAGCAAGACATGCAATGTGAACTTCAAGATTGTTGTTCTGGATAACACTATATTTACAGATGTTACTTGAAAATAACATTGAACCAATCAACAAATGAGTGCTTATCTGCATAGTAGAATTAATAAATGGTTAGTTGGTTGTAATGAATCGTATAACGTTACTTCAGAAATTTGCATGCTTTTTGTGACAAGAGTAAGTTTTATTATTGCTAAAAATTAACCTTAAGAACAAGTTCATGTATGCATGAGATTTATAAGTGTGTTTTATGGTCTGTTTTGTAATAGTGAGTACTTATGGCAACTTTAACCTGATAGCTCATAATGAGCAGAAAAATATAACACTCCACCAGCCACTTTATCCTGGCACCAGGTAAATAATAGCCTGACCTTTAATGCCAAGCGCTAGGTGAGAAAGCATTATCTTCAAAATTTGTATGATCCAGCTGGGGTTTAAACCTACAACCTTCCACTCTTAAATAGAGGCAGACACTTCTTTTTGAGCCACTATGGAGGTCAGATATTGAACATTTTGGTATTAAGTTAAAAAATGATTGTTTTGTAGGGAGGGTACAGCATCATTAGCTTCATTGGTGGACACGCCTCATCAAACAAGAATTATAGAGCTACTCATTGAAAATGTAAAGGTAAGAGACTTTTAGTATTGTTATAGAGAACCTGCTTACCTCTCTGAATATTTAGTCATAACCTCAATGGTTATGCTTGCACTACTCTGAATATTTAGTTATAACCTCAGTGGTTATGCTTGCACTACTTTGAATATTTAGTTATAACCTCAATGGTTATGCTTACCTCTCTGAATATTTAGTCATAACCTCAATGGTTATGCTTGCACTACTCTGAATATTTAGTCATAACCTCAATGGTTATGCTTGCACTACTCTGAATATTTAGTTATAACCTCAGTGGTTATGCTTGCACTAGCCTGAATATTTAGTTATAACCTCAATGGTTATGCTTGCACTACTCTGAATATTTAGTTATAACCTCAGTGGTTATGCTTGCACTAGCCTGAATATTTAGTTATAACCTCAATGGTTATGCTTGCACTACTCTGAATATTTAGTTATAACCTCAGTGGTTATGCTTGCACTAGCCTGAATATTTAGTTATAACCTCAATGGTTATGCTTGCACTACTCTGAATATTTAGTTATAACCTCAATGGTTATGCTTGCACTACTCTGAATATTAAGTTTAACCTCAATGGTTATGCTTGCACTACTTTGAATATTTAGTCATAACCTCAATGGTTATGCTTGCACTACTCTGAATATTTAGTTATAACCTCAGTGGTTATGCTTGCACTAGCCTGAATATTTAGTTATAACCTCAATGGTTATGCTTGCACTACTCTGAATATTTAGTTATAACCTCAATGGTTATGCTTGCACTACTCTGAATATTAAGTTTAACCTCAATGGTTATGCTTGCACTACTTTGAATATTTAGTTATAACCTCAATGGTTATGCTTGCACTACTCTGAATATTTAGTTATAACCTCAATGGTTATGCTTGCACTACTTTGAATATTTAGTTATAACCTCAGTGGTTATGCTTGCACTACTCTGAATATTTAGTTTAACCTCAATGGTTATGCTTGCACTACTCTGAATATTTAGTTATAACCTCAATGGTTATGCTTGCACTACTCTGAATATTTAGTTTAACCTCAATGGTTATGCTTGCACTACTCTGAATATTTAGTTATAACCTTGATGGTTATGCTTGCACTACTCTGAATATTTAGTTATAACCTCAATGGTTATGCTTGCACTACCCTGAATATTAAGTTATAACCTCAATGGTTATGCTTGCACTACTCTGAATATTTAGTTATAACCTCAGTGGTTATGCTTGCACTACCCTGAATATTTAGTTATAACCTCAATGGTTATGCTTGCACTACTCTGAATATTTAGTTATAACCTCAATGGTTATGCTTGCACTACTCTGAATATTTAGTTATAACCTCAATGGTTATGCTTGCACTACTCTGAATATTAAGTTTAACCTCAATGGTTATGCTTGCACTACTTTGAATATTTAGTTATAACCTCAGTGGTTATGCTTGCACTACTCTGAATATTTAGTTATAACCTCAATGGTTATGCTTGCACTACCCTGAATATTAAGTTATAACCTCAATGGTTATGCTTGCACTACCCTAAATATTTAGTTATTACCTGAATGGTTATGCTTGCTCTTCTCTAAATATTTAGTTATAACCTCAATGGTTATGCTTGCACTACTCTGAATATTTAGTTATAACCTCAATGGTTATGCTTGCACTACTCTGAATATTTAGTTATAACCTTGATGGTTATGCTTGCACTACCCTAAATGTTTAGTTATAACCTCAATGGTTATGCTTGCACTTCTCTGAATATTTAGTTATAACCTTGATGGTTATGCTTTCACTACCCTAAATATTTAGTTATAACCTCAGTGGTTATGCTTGCACTACTCTGAATATTTAGTTATAACCTCAGTGGTTATGCTTGCTCTACTCTGAATATTTAGTTATAACCTTGATGGTTATGCTTGCACTACCCTAAATATTTAGTTATTACCTCAATGGTTATGCTTGCTCTTCTCTAAATATTTAGTTATAACCTCAATGGTTATGCTTGCACTACTCTGAATATTTAGTTATAACCTTGATGGTTATGCTTGCACTACCCTAAATGTTTAGTTATAACCTCAATGGTTATGCTTGCACTTCTCTGAATATTTAGTTATAACCTTGATGGTTATGCTTTCACTACCCTAAATATTTAGTTATAACCTCAGTGGTTATGCTTGCACTACTCTGAATATTTAGTTATAACCTCAGTGGTTATGCTTGCTTTACTCTGAATATTTAGTTATAACCTTGATGGTTATGCTTGCACTACCCTAAATATTTAGTTATTACCTCAATGGTTATGCTTGCTCTTCTCTAAATATTTAGTTATAACCTCAATGGTTATGCTTGCACTACTCTGAATATTTAGTTATAACCTCAATGGTTATGCTTGCACTACTCTGAATATTTAGTTATAACCTTGATGGTTATGCTTGCACTACCCTAAATGTTTAGTTATAACCTCAGTGGTTATGCTTGCACTACTCTGAATATTTAGTTATAACCTCAGTGGTTATGCTTGCTCTACTCTGAATATTTAGTTATAACCTTGATGGTTATGCTTGCACTACCCTAAATATTTAGTTATTACCTCAATGGTTATGCTTGCTCTTCTCTAAATATTTAGTTATAACCTCAGTGGTTATGCTTGCACTACTCTGAATATTTAGTTATAACCTCAATGGTTATGCTTGCACTACTCTGAATATTTAGTTATAACCTTGATGGTTATGCTTGCACTACCCTAAATGTTTAGTTATAACCTCAGTGGTTATGCTTGCACTTCTCTGAATATTTAGTTATAACCTTGATGGTTATGCTTTCACTACCCTAAATATTTAGTTATTACCTCAATGGTTATGCTTGCTCTTCTCTAAATATTTAGTTATAACCTCAATGGTTATGCTTGCACTACTCTGAATATTTAGTTATAACCTCAATGGTTATGCTTGCACTACTCTGAATATTTAGTTATAACCTTGATGGTTATGCTTGCACTACCCTAAATGTTTAGTTATAACCTCAGTGGTTATGCTTGCACTACTCTGAATATTTAGTTATAACCTCAGTGGTTATGCTTGCACTACTCTGAATATTTAGTTATAACCTCAGTGGTTATGCTTGCACTACTCTGAATATTTAGTTATAACCTCAGTGGTTATGCTTGCACTACTCTGAATATTTAGTTATAACCTCAGTGGTTATGCTTGCACTACTCTGAATATTTAGTTATAACCTCAGTGGTTATGCTTGCACTACTCTGAATATTTAGTTATAACCTCAGTGGTTATGCTTGCACTACTCTGAATATTTAGTTATAACCTCAGTGGTTATGCTTGCACTACTCTGAATATTTAGTTATAACCTCAGTGGTTATGCTTGCACTACTCTGAATATTTAGTTATAACCTCAGTGGTTATGCTTGCACTACTCTGAATATTTAGTTATAACCTCAGTGGTTATGCTTGCACTACTCTGAATATTTAGTTATAACCTTGATGGTTATGCTTGCACTACCCTAAATGTTTAGTTATAACCTCAGTGGTTATGCTTGCACTACTCTGAATATTTAGTTATAACCTCAGTGGTTATGCTTGCTCTACTCTGAATATTTAGTTATAACCTTGATGGTTATGCTTGCACTACCCTAAATATTTAGTTATTACCTCAATGGTTATGCTTGCTCTTCTCTAAATATTTAGTTATAACCTCAGTGGTTATGCTTGCACTACTCTGAATATTTAGTTATAACCTCAATGGTTATGCTTGCACTACTCTGAATATTTAGTTATAACCTTGATGGTTATGCTTGCACTACCCTAAATGTTTAGTTATAACCTCAGTGGTTATGCTTGCACTTCTCTGAATATTTAGTTATAACCTTGATGGTTATGCTTTCACTACCCTAAATATTTAGTTATTACCTCAATGGTTATGCTTGCTCTTCTCTAAATATTTAGTTATAACCTCAATGGTTATGCTTGCACTACTCTGAATATTTAGTTATAACCTCAATGGTTATGCTTGCACTACTCTGAATATTTAGTTATAACCTTGATGGTTATGCTTGCACTACCCTAAATGTTTAGTTATAACCTCAGTGGTTATGCTTGCACTACTCTGAATATTTAGTTATAACCTCAGTGGTTATGCTTGCACTACTCTGAATATTTAGTTATAACCTCAGTGGTTATGCTTGCACTACTCTGAATATTTAGTTATAACCTCAGTGGTTATGCTTGCACTACTCTGAATATTTAGTTATAACCTCAGTGGTTATGCTTGCACTACTCTGAATATTTAGTTATAACCTCAGTGGTTGTGCTTGCACTACTCTGAATATTTATTATGACCTCCAGGTTCTCTAACTATTTTTATTATTTAGTTTTAATTAAGAAAATTTTGTTTATCCTTTATAATTCATCACCTAACAAATAATAATAGATTTTGAAACATTTTTCCAATCTTTAAAACATCTTTAACTGTTATACTTTTTAAACTAGTTTGATATTTAAATGACTGTAATAATTGTTTTTACTTTTACATTTCATAAAACTTGATTTATAAGACACTGTGCTATTAAATGTTTGAAATCAAATTAGGTTTTATTCTTAATCATTGATTGATGACCTGGAGTAGCTTCTGATGCAAGTGTAGCATATTGGATCATTTACAAACATGTGATTTTTTTCAGGATCTATTTGGACCAGAAACAGATCATCAGTTGATTCCTGGAGAGACCCCTATTGAAGACATTACTGATAGTGGAAGTGAGACACAGTTACATGTATCTGCTCCACAGTTATCATCATTTAAATCACCCCAGCCATCAAAACTGTCAACACTCATAAAAAGTAAGTAGTACTGAACCTTGCATAGTTTCCTCTTGTTTTGGGGCATTTTTTTTCTGTTTTAGTAAGAGATTGGATAGATTTGATTCAGTCAATAATATTTTCTTGTTATTTGACCTTAACCTTAAAAAGAACCTATAAATTCTCATCTGAAACATAAAGGTTTTATTTACTATTAAACAGTGATGGTATTTATGCCACACCTTACAGACACAGGGTGTTTTAATATAAGTTTTATTTACAATAAAATAATATTTTATATATCATAAATACTTTAGATTAGAGAAGAGAGGGTGTGTAAAAAAACAAGATACAATAATAACAGTACCATTGGTATATAGATATAGAATTTACACTGACTTTATGTAATCTAAGGACACTACAATAAATGTTTGTAATGAAATGTCATTTCTCATGTAAATTACAGAATTTGAATATTTATGTATTTACATGTAGTACTGAGTTTACATGTAGTAATAAGTTTACATGTAATATAAAGTTTACATGTAAGTTTACATGTAGTACAAAGTTTACATGTGGTACTTAGTTTACATGTAGTACTTAGTTTACATGTAGTACTAAGGTTACATGTAGTACTGAGTTTACATGTAGTAGTAAGTTTACATGTAGTACTGAGTTTACATGTAGTACTAAGTTTACATGTAGTACTGAGTTTACATGTAGTACTAAGTTTACATGTAGTACTGAGGTTACATGTAGTACTGAATTAACATGTAGTACAAAGTTTACATGTGTGTTTACATGTAGTACTTAGTTTACATTGTGTTTACATGTAGTACTTAGTTTACATGTAGTACTTAGTTTACATGTAGTACAAAGTTTACATGTAGTACAAAGTTTACATTTGTGTTTACATGTAGTACAAAGTTTACATGTAGTACAAAGTTTACGTGTGTGTTTACATGTAGTACTGAGTTTACATGTAGTACTAAGTTTACATGTAGTACAAAGTTTACATGTAGTACAAAGTTATATGTGTGTTTACATGTAGTACTGAGTTTACATGTAGTACTAAGTTTACATGTAGTACAAAGTTTACATATAGTACAAAGTTATATGTGTGTTTACATGTAGTACTGAGTTTACATGTAGTACAAAGTTTACATGTGTGTTTACATGTAGTACTGAGTTTACATGTAGTACTAAGTTTACATGTAGTAAAAAGTTTACATGTAGTACAAAGTTTACATGTGTGTTTACATGTAGTACTGAGTTTACATGTAGTACTAAGTTTACATGTAGTACAAAGTTTACATGTGTGTTTACATGTAGTACTGAGTTTACATGTAGTACTAAGTTTACATGTAGTACAAAGTTATATGTGTGTTTACATGTAGTACTAAGTTTACATGTAGTAAAAAGTTTACATGTAGTACAAAGTTTACATGTGTGTTTACATGTAGTACTGAGTTTACATGTAGTACTGAGTTTACATGTAGTACTAAGTTTACATGTAGTACAAAGTTTACTTGTGTGTTTACATGTAGTACTAAGTTTACATGTAGTACAAATTTTACATGTGGTACAAAGTTTACTTGTGTGTTTACATGTAGTACTAAGTTTACATGTAGTACTTATTTGTCTTTGTGTTTGTATTTTACAGGTACAGATAGAAGTGACAGGTTTGTTGTTATAAAAACATTTAAACTTCAATAATAATTAAATCCTGACATAACCACCATTTATATCAACATATCTGATGTCACATTGTAATAACTTTTGACATCACACCATTACAAAAACATAATTGATATCATATCTTAGATTACATTTACAGAGTTGACATCATTTTATAATTAAGTTGACATCACATTTTTTATAGCATTTTATATCACATAATGTTTTCATCTTTTCTAATATATATACGTGTATATATTTAACATCAAATCCATAAAACAATATAGTTGGTATCACATTATGACAACAAAGTAGAATATGATATAACTTCATTTATAGTGTCATTTGACACCACATCATCATAACAAGTTACATGTGCTTGACATCGATCATATTGTTACATCAGCATAGACATAATAAAACTTTTTATAACAAGATTTGAAATCACACCACACGGTTGACAACACATCATTGTAAGAAATATTTCATATCATACCATTTTACTCATTAGAAGGGCAATGAAAGCTACTTTTTGGTTTCTTTTGTTATGGCAATTTGCATACTTTTTAAGATCTTGGTTAAAAGAATTATTGGACTGCATAGAAATGCTGAATGATTGGTGTAAGAAAATTCGCAACCTGATTTGGTGATAACAGTAAATGTTTAAAGCTTTTATGAAGAAAATGCCATGGTAAAGGATTACAGTAAGACTGTTGTTTATCTAAAATTAATAACATTTTTTCTTGGTTACAGTGCTAAATCATCTGAAAAACCAGTAGAACATTTATTACAAACAGGAACAGATCCTGGTGATACAGAAGAATCAAAGGTAATATATCCTAAATATAACCCTTATTACTTTACCTATACAAAATAAATATAGTATGTTTATTTATTTATTTATTTATTTAATTATTTATTTATTTATTTATTTATTTATTTATTTATTTTTGAACAGAAATATGTAAATGAAAAGAATCTTTCTTTTTGAAGGTAGTTGAAAAAAAAAATTACATACACCATTATTGATTGTAGCAGTTTTGCTACAAGTATTAATTTTTTAATCTGGATCTATTTGTATGGTTCTTTGTAACATGCTATTACAGAATAAATGGTGGTAAAATTTATATTATCGATTTTTTTTTATTTTCTGTTTTCAGTTGGTTAATATAAGATTTATTTTTGATGCTAATTAAATCACAAAGTAGTTTTTTTCAATGCAATACTGTTTGATAAAAATAGGCTTTTTTGTTCAAATTTCCCAGGAGTACATATGACTAATTTTAACTTTTAAATTTAAAGTTACAATAAAATGTTCTTAAATAAAAATCCAGCAAAATGTCAATTATTCTGTGTTAATTTTGCTACAGAATTGCTATCTTTTCTCTGACCAGTTACAATGAATTTTTTCTCTTTTATTGTTCGTTTTTATAGTAAAGAAATATGTGACACTGACAGGGGTTTTTGAAATGTTTACATTTTTTTTTTTTTTTTTTTTTTGGGGGGGGGGGAGTGTATTTTCTTAAAATGATAGTAATATGACTGTAAGTGTGTCCATCTGTCTGTCTTTTGCTTTGTAACAGTGGTATATTGAGCTGTTTGTGATACTTTTTTTAAATTTTATATTATAATCAGTTATTAATGCATGCTTTGTGAGGTATAAAAATATACTTTGTTATTTGTCCATTTATTACTTAGTTTTTGTACATGTGGTAAAGACGTTTACATTATGTTGTATCTATACATGTAAAGGAGATTTTTTAGGACATTAATAAATATTTTTATACCTGTAAAGTGTGATTGATGTTATCAAGAATAACCACAGTAATTACCATTAATATCTATAAACATGTTGTATACATGTGGTACCTGTTATTTTTTGTCTCTAACTGTGACAAAGAAATGGAGATGAAACTTTATCACTTTTTTCATTGTCCTAATGGGCATTATTATAAACATCAATATTTTAAGTGATATTATATATTTTCAATCTTCTCTATATAAACAGTAGACTTGATGTATAAAGAACTGCCAGAAGAAAACCATTTAATTAAAAATTAGCTCACTGGTGTACCGGGTGATAACCATAACATTGTGTAAACTTTTATCCAAATTAAATATGGAATGGCACAGTTGATGTTATCTCGTTAGATATATTTTTGGGAAATTGCAATTTAAAAATTTTCCATAACATTTGACACAAATATTATGGGATGTTTATCATGTGTTTTAGTAGGAAGTGGGGTATTGTACCCCATTCTTGGTAAGCATTACATTAGTAAATGAATTGTACCGGGTAAATACTTTATTGGGGGGTGGGGGGGAGTATGAAATCAGTTTAAGACTATTATACATGTATCTGTCTTCTTTATAACTACAGTCTACTGTTTGTAGTTGTACTAATTGGTTAGGTTTTTACAGTAATATCAGCTTAATCATCTTGTCTGGGAGCACTTTCTTACTCGGAACTTAACCAGAAAGGACAAAAACAATCTTTATTACTCGGAACTCCACCAGATGGGACAGAATTATTAATCTGATAAGTTTTAGTTAAGTACAGGTTATAGCTGTGTCAGATTTGTTTCAGAATTCAGATGCTGATTTTGTCTTACCGGGCAGTGCACATTGTGATAAAAAAGAAACTAATACTCAGAGCTCTCCAACGATTACTATTTCAGAGGGTAACCAATTTTGTTACTAAGCAACAGTTTTTACCATTATAATTATACTGCTAACCAAGTTATAGATGAGTGAACCATTTGCTAGAACAAATGACACACTTGCTGAAAATAAAATCAACACGTACATATTCACCACACGTCAAGGGTTGTAAGTTAGATAGTGATGATTTTAGCCGATTATAACCCAGATATTTGATACACAACTCGAAGCAAGATTATATCAGGCAAATGTGAAAAAAATTATTATAAAAAAAAAATTTCATATAAACAGTAATTGAAAAGAAGCTAAAATTATCATTACCTTTCCTATGACCCTTAATCAACCTTATCATCCCTTTAGCAAACAATGGGACAGTCTGAAATGATAAGAGAATGATGCTGTTGTTATATATAGGGTATGATAGGGTTGATAATAGATTTTAGACAGACCCTCAGTTACATAACTTTGATGATTTTATCTTGATATTTTGTGCACTTGTAGTGATAATTTGCATACTTAATTGTGCATAATGTGTGATTTTTATTTATGTGTATAATTTATTCTTAGTTAATACTCACTTCTTAAAAACGAGTGTTTTATTCTCGCCTGATCAGCAGGAGATTTGACAGTAATTTTCTGAATTTTTTTTAATTGTTTACTTCAGTTTTATATTCTTAGCAACTAAAAGTATTTATGAAATTTTAAATGAATAAGTACAACAATTCATAAAATGCTTTTCAGACGAGGCTAGTGAGTTTATTATAGAAAACTCCTCATTTTTTTTTCTGCTGATATTCCATTTAAACTAATAAACATTCATCAGATACTTAACACTATATGTTTGTTTTTATATTATTTTACTTTGATTAGTTTGTTCTTCATCACAGTTATGGTACGTCATAAATTTTGACGTAGTATGACAAAAACATATTGCCATTTTTTAGAGTAAAAATTAATTGTTAATTGGAGCAGTTTTAAAAAAAAAGTCAAATGTATCTTTAAATTACCACATTTTCACAGATTCATGGATGTTCCATGAATAATATTGATAAACATGTTTAAAAAGAATTCTCCATCATTGGAATACCAGGCAGATGAAAAAACTAGTTCCGGTTTTCACCCTGAAATCAATTCAAGTGGTTTAAAAACTCTATTGTAATTTGTTGCAATTTAGAAAAATTTGTTATTTGATGGTCATTGTTACATGTACATTGAAAAATTCAATATAAAAGATTTTACTCATTTTTTTTATTCTTGGGAGTTCGATACATACATGTACATGTATACTTGTTAGCCATGAAACATTTTTGTATAAATTTTAAATATTGTTTAGTTTCTATTTTTTAAAAACTCAATACTTTAGAAGGAATGTACCATTAGGATTTTTCAGGGATGAAAAGCTTACATACTGTGTGTGATATTATATAACTTAAACCTCTGTGTGTTGGTGATGTGAATTCTTGTTTGTTTCTCTAGTGATACACTGGCTCGGCTCTGTTGTATATTCTTTTTATCTTTACTGAGTTAAATACATTTTTCTCAATAAATATTTTTGGTTATGTATTATGTACCGATTTTATTGTAAAATTAAAAGTTTGCTATCTGTATTTACAAGAGATGTTTATTATCAGTCGAGTCATGATTCAGACTTATTTCCTGTATTTGAAGTTGATAGCTATTTTATATATTTACTGTTGTCATAATTGAGATTATTTTTCATTGTACCAAGATGTTAATTTAAGTACTGTTGTAACGTTGGACATTGGTCTTGTCTATAGGACTTGTAGAACAAATACTGTCATGAAATTTGACATCAGTTTTGAAATCCTTGTCTATAAGACTAGTAGAACAAATACTGTCATGAAATTTGACATCAGTTTTGAAAGCCTTGTCAATAGGACTAGTAGAACAAATACTGTCATGAAATTTGACATCAGTTTTGAAAGCCTTGTCAATAGGACTTGTAGAACAAGCACTGTCATGAAATTTGATATCAGTTTTGAAAACTGTCATGAAATTTGATATCAGTTTTGTACATTAATTACTTTGTGTAGTTCTTTGAATCCTCAAATCCCTCATTAATTTTTAAATGTGTGCTTCTTAAAAAATTATTTATCTGAATATATATATGATTTTAAAAATTAAAAAGCTTCAATATACTTATTGTTGTTTGTAAGTATAATCTGTATTGATAAACTAACAGTTTGGTGATTGGATTTGCATGTATTGCTCGTCGTAAAACCATAATCAACAAAGTATAAAATATATATGTATATAAAGTGATGACCACACCTTGTCAGTATATAATGAAGTTTGTTACACATATGTTACTATCCAACCATAATACTCACACACGAAGCTGTAATTTTATGGTAATTTATTTTTCAGTCATGTATTAAATTTTTGCATTATTGAATTTTCATCAATAAAGATTTGAAATAAAATCCATACTTTTAATTGCAAGAACTTTTTTTGAAGAAGTCCTATTTTGATTATGTTTTTAATGTAAATTGATCTTGTTGATAGTTTAACTGCATGTCTTATTAAAATTCATGTTGGTAAATCACTAAGATTTTATTACTAAGATTAATGTAAGTTATTTTAAGTATTAACTGCAAGATTATATTGCATGTTCATTTATTATTTTTGCTTGATGATGAAATTATCTTGAATAGCAAATGATCTAATTTTTTTATTGACATGTGAATGGAGCTAATATTTTAATTATTGACATGTGAATGGAACTAATATGTAACAATCTGGAATGCCACCATTTCAGGGGAGGAATCTGGTGATTTAGATTTGCATTCTTCTTCCGATGATGATGATGATCTGCCTGATACACTGCTTCCAGATGATTCTAACCCTTCCCAGCATGCTTCACAGGCAGCATTTCCTGTGTCCTATATTAAAGGTAAATCAATGTGCCATTCCTGAAGGAGTTCTTTCAGTGAATGATAACTTTCTGAGTTCATTCTGTATTATATGGATTTGCAGTGAGGGTGTTGGATAATATTTTGGATTTGAATTTCTGAATCTTTGTGGTTGGGCTTGAAGAGTGATTTGCGTAGTGGTATTGAACTTGATCTTTTCCATATTTTACTTATCTTATTTAAAAACAAAATGATTTATTAAATATTAATAAAAAACATACATATATCATGATAACTTGCATTATTTAACTTCTTATATCTCTGATAATTAGTTAAGTCAGTTTATATCTATACCAAAAAATGTTATTTATTATTCCATGCCTAGCATATTTATTGTTAATTTATTTTATTTACTCTATATTATCTATACTTTACTTCAAATGTTTATTTATTTATTTATTTATTTATTTATAGTTCTGGATCCTTTTTCTTTCTTTCATTCTTTTTTTCTTTCTACTGACTCATAATCATTTAAAATGTGGAATATTATAATAGACAGAAAAGATGTTTGTTAAAACTGTTAAATTACTGTTTTACTTGGAAGAAATATCGTACGATTGACTTGTAAATTGCTAACTAAAATTTAATAACATTCCAACATATTATGAGATATTAATACTGTCATATTTAGAGAATGTTACTTCATGATGGTATCTTGATCCTGTAAGATACTGGTATTGTGATTTTTTGGGAACATGGCATGATTTGTTCATATGATTGGTTAAATACTTACCTGTACTAGAAATTATAAATAAATGTGCGTACAGTGCTGGTTTAAACATTATAATTGGGATTTTTATATATTAGTTGGTTTGAAATACTAACATCTATTCAACATTTTGTTACTGGCTCTCTTTAGGTGACAGTTACTACGACTATGATGAGCATGATGGAGTTATCTCCCTGTAATCAAGGATAATTTAGAGGTAGCATTCACTGAGTGTGCAGCACACTTCTCCTATTATCAAGGTGTCCATTTTTATCCATTTTTCTTGTTATTTGTAGACAAATCCACATCAAAACATTCTTATTTTGTATTTTAACTAGAATTTTTTTTGTATTTTTAACCATTTTTATTTGGATGAAAAAATTGTCACCTGTTAATTGGACTGGCCTTAATTAGTAATATAAATCAACAATTCATTGGCTGCTAAGTTTAAAAAAAACAAGATTCTATACTTACGTGTATGTTGACAACTTTGGAAAAATTTTATATTTTCATAATATTGATAAAATATAGTTAATAAAAGTTTGATAAAATAAACACTATGCTACTATGGCAAAAAATACCATATTTTGGAATTTTTGGGATAATAATGTTTCATTTTGTGGAAGCTATTTAATTATAAATATACATATTTAAATTAACAGTGAAAAATGATATTTTATGGACATCTAGCTGTGTTATAGTCAGTTCCTATCTGGTTGTTATATTTGGTGACTGCAGTACCAATAAAGCCAAAACCAAAACCAAAACCATTTTTAGTGGTATTTATTATTTTCCCAAGTTACATAGAAAAATGATACAATTTTTTTTTAAAATGAATTGAACACCTAGTAATTATCAGTTGGCTTTGTGTACTATTTTTAGTCACCCAGTATGACACATATTTTCAGTCTGAAAATTCTTTTTATATATATTGTATTACAGCGAGTTATAAAATAATCAGAGATTAATCATTTATAAATCATATTGTATTACATTTATTACCATTGATATTACAAAATACTTGTAAAGAAATTAAATACTGGAAAAAAATTTTCTAATCAACTTGTGATTAATCAAAAAAGATATGGAAGTATTGAATTACAACTAATTTAAATGTATTATATAGTCATTTAAGAAATAACATTTAACAATATATACAAAACATTCCTTTGGGCTTTGATTTTTGAGTGATAAAAGTCAAGAGGTTTTCTCCTGGCACTTTGGCTTTCTTTCTATCACAGATCATTCCTGATGTAAGTGACAGAGTCTTGATTGGGACATAAAACAACATTGTTTAATTCCGCTCTAATTTCAAGTCGTTAGGTAGGATGAAGTAGGAGTCTTAGTGTGGAAAAGAAACCAGACATTAAATAGGTGATTCCAAACTTCCCTCTAATTCACTTCTGTAATAAACTAAATCCACATTGGCAATAACAGTGCTAACTACTTGAACTCTTAACAACCCTTGGAAGGGAATTACAGTCATGAAACAGACCCTGGAAAAGAATTACAGTAATAATGCAAGTCCCGTAATTATGTTAATTTTAATAACTTAATAAAAGTAATAATTCAGACATGTGGCAGTTGTGCAGCTGTAATAAACTGTTAATAAGGCTATAGTTGGTAAACAGCTAGTGACAGTATCTAACATTGGAATACAGACATAGACTTTTTGTGCCCCAAAATTGTGCAACATATTGATTTGCTGTTCTTCTTGATAATCATTTTTTTATGTACCCAACTAAACTTTCAGATTTTATATCACTTGTTTCTACTTTTGAAAGACCTATGTTTTCCTGTTTTTTTTTTCTAAATCTGGGTTTGCACCAAACCATGATTGAACACAAAAAGATAACCAGTTGTTTACCAATTGTTTGGTTAACCTGTCCATCTGCAACCCTGTTATCTCAGTTAAATAAACAACTAGTATTACAGATATTTCCCGCTTTGTTCCATTCTCTCATTACAAGTCTGTAAGAATTATAATGCTATTTACCATGCTATAAACCTTTAATGCTAGACTTTGGTATGTATAGGAGTTATATTTGTATAATGTCAATAATATATAATAAAAATTATACAGAATATATCTGTTATCTATCTGACATAATCATAATTCATTACTTCTGTACTGTAAATCCTGACCTAAACAAGATTTTTCATAGCTAGATTTTATTAATAAATAAGGGGAGGGTAATCTAGAAAAACAATTACAAACTTATTAGAGCCAGTTTATAGGGTATAGATCCACACTTACATTTAGACTGTCAGATTTTAAACCCTGACTTATCAGGATAGAGAAATAACTATCATCCCACTTTTTTTACATTTAGTTTTCATTTAAATAGAATGATTAAAATTTTGTTAAATTGATAAAATTAATCTTATTATTTCATTAACAATGAAGTTTAATACAAAAACCATTTGATTGAATGATTAGTTTTTCATTATTTTAGAGTTATTTCCCTTTTTCGAGTTATTTCCCTTTTCATTTGTATTTGTGTTTAAAAATAGCATGTTCATTTAGAAAACAATGTTATGATTTCAGCTAGATATCAGTAGAATTTATCCATGAATATATAGAGATTTGATAAATGTACAATGATTCAGTTTTGTTGTGTTACCACATTTATTACTGTATGGAGTGATAGCAGTTTAGTGCACTTTTGTTACTGTATTGAAGTAAAGTAATTTATAGCATATTTGTAATAGTGATTTAAATTAGTTTTAGTTAGAAAATGCACATGTGAAAAAAATATTTACATGCTATGTATATGTAATTTTTAATCTAATTATTTTTATTTTGAGTTGCCATAGTTTTTACCGTCATTATCATTTTAAAATTAAATTCTAATATTTATACGATCAATCTTGTCTCAGTTGTTGTGTATGTAAATGTATTAATTTTAATCCATTTTCAGGATACTTTATTTATTGAAATTTAACAAAATCTCTATTTATTTATTTTATAAATATGTAGCACTTTTTTGTTGATTTTGTGTGCAAGTTGCCCTATTTATTGAATAATCACTAATTATTATATTACAGATTAACCTTTTACCAACCCTGTTACTTTATCTTCATAAGGTCCATAATTTGAATTGGAACATGCCAGTATAAGTTTCAGGGGTTTATGTGTTGAAAATGGTCTTTTTTCAAGCATTCATCAAGTCATAAATGTTGAAAGATCTATATTTTTTGTCTATAGATCATGGTCTGTGTAACTTACAAAAACATGATAGATTCTTGGAAATGGGTCAGAGTCAGTTTTCAGAACATTCTGCTTTAGCTAAACTTTTCAAAAAAAAAAAAAAAAAAAAAAAAAAAAAAAAAAAAAAAAAAAAAAAAAATAAATCTTTCATGTCATTTATGGAAATAAATTTACATGTATACACCAGATATTTAAATAAACAAGTTGAGCTGCATAGAATGTTTATAAGGTTAGCTCACAGTAAAACCTCATTGTATTAATATCGCCTTCCTTCTCTTTAAATGCTCCAAGAAAATAAAATAACAAAATTCATTTCTTTGGGGCTTTCCTTTACAACTCTCTGAAATATTGACATTGGAACCTTAAAGAAGAAACTCCAAAGTTAACTAAAATACTTTCCAAACCAAACATGCTTTTATAATGTCCGTTAAATTAATCTATCTAATTACAAAATAGCTACCAGAATATAAACCAACATTTGGTCATGGAGATATTTGTTTTAAACAAGACTCACTATCTCTTCTAGTGCAAGTTTCTGAAAATTGCACTGTTATGTATATATTATTGGTTTCTGACTGACTACATATAATGGTGATATATTGAGGTTTTACTGTAACGTATGTTTGTGATAATTTATAATAATTTATATTTTATGTTTATTTTGAATTATTATATGGTACCATGCAGCACTATATTTTATGTTTATTTTGAATTATTGATGTAAACGTGGTTATTTTCGAGTGTGGAAATTTTCGCAAAATCAGATACTTGACATTTCGCATGGGGGTAATTTTCGTGATCTTTCCAATTCTGATCTTTTGTGGCTGCTGTATGGATAACATGGGCGTTTAGTTAAAATTTTCATGAGGGGTAATTTTTGCGAATTTTTTTCAATTTGCGAAAATAACGAAAATTTCCACATCGCGAAAATAACCTTGTTTACAGTATATGGTACCATGCAGCACTATATTTTATGTTTATTTTGTATTATTATATGGTACCATGCAGCACTGTTTTGTTTTATAAAAGTTAGCACCTTAATTTATTTCCAGTTCAAGTTGAATACTATGGTTTCTTGTAATTATAAACAGTAAGTGTTTTGTATACCTATCATTTCATTTTTCTTTATTTGTTGTTGTTATTGTCCTGCTGGTAAATTGGTGATGTCTATTCATTAACCTTATCACCCCTCTACTACTTATGGCATGGTCCAAAAGAAAGCTAAAAGAATGTTTTATTCTTATTCAGAGATGCATAGTTATACTTTAAAATTATTCATGGTAAGCCCTTCAGTGCCTATCAAAAAAAAAAAAAATCAATTTAAAATAAAAATAAAAATCAAATTGATGTTAACTAAAAAGGATTCTTAAAATTTATTTCAGTTAATGTTTCAAAACTTTACTCTTACAGTCATGTTTGCTCTACTGACAGTCCTATATGTTACTCTGGAAGTAATCTGTGTTACTCTGGAAGTAATCTGTGTTACTCTGGAAGTAATCTGTGTTACTCTGGAAGTAATCTATGTTACCCTGGAAGTAATCTATGTCACTCTGGAAGTAATTTATGTTACTCTGGAAGTAATCTGTGTTACTCTGGAAGGAATCTATGTTACTCTGGAAGTAATCTGTGTTACTCTGGAAGTAATCTATGTTACTCTGGAAGTAATCTGTGTTACTCTGCAAGTAATCTATGTCACTCTGGAAGTAATCTGTGTTACTCTGGAAGTAATCTGTGTTACTCTGGAAGTAATCTGTGTTACTCTGCAAGTAATCTATGTCACTCTGGAAGTAATCTATGTCACTCTGGAAGTAATCTATGTTACTCTGGAAGTAATCTGTGTTACTCTGGAAGTAATCTGTGTTACTCTGGAAGTAATCTGTGTTATCTGAAAGTAATCTATGTTACTCTGGAAGTAATCTGTGTTACTCTGGAAGTAATCTGTGTTACTCTGGAAGTAATCTGTGTTACTCTGGAAGTAATCTATGTTACTGTGGAAGTAATCTGTGTTACTCTGGAAGTAATCTGTGTTATCTGAAAGTAATCTATGTTACTCTGGAAGTAATCTGTGTTACTCTGGAAGTAATCTATGTTACTCTGGAAGTAATCTGTGTTACTCTGGAAGTAATCTGTGTTACTCTGGAAGTAATCTGTGTTACTCTGGAAGTAATCTGTGTTACTGTGGAAGTAATCTATGTTACTCTGGAAGTAATCTGTGTTATCTGAAAGTAATCTATGTTACTCTGGAAGTAATCTATGTTACTCTGGAAGTAATCTGTGTTACTCTGGAAGTAATCTATGTTACTCTGGAAGTAATCTATGTTACTCTGGAAGTAATCTGTGTTACTCTGGAAGTAATCTATGTTACTCTGGAAGTAATCTGTGTTACTCTGGAAGTAATCTATGTTACTCTGGAAGTAATCTGTGTTACTCTGGAAGTAATCTATGTTACTCTGGAAGTAATCTATGTTACTCTGGAAGTAATCTTTGTTACTCTGGAAGTAATCTATGTTACTCTGGAAGTAATCTATGTTACTCTGACAGTCCTTTGGTGAATATAAGTTCTTCATTAAGAAATAATCAACAAGTCATTGCTTCATGAATTAAAATCTTTAAAAATGTTCATAGCTGGTAAATTGCTATACCAAAAAAATGTGTCTTAAAATGAGATAAAATTAAAGAGATTTTCAGTAACTAGTAGTAAACAAAGTACATGGTGAATGTAGAACGGTAAATTGATAAAAACAGTACTTGTGAATGTTATATTGTAAATTGATAAACACAGTACTTGGTGAATGGTATATTGTAAATTGATAAACACAGTACTTGGTGAATGTTATATTGTAAATTGATAAACACAGTACTTGGTGAATGGTATATCATAAGATTGCATGCTGTTTTTTAAATAGTAATCAGAAATGGTTGTTTGGCATCCTCAGTATGAATTTATACATATTACTATTGCATGATCTGAGCAACAAATTAAAAAAATATATGGTAACTTAAAACTAAAAATATGTTTTAGTTTGGTGAAACTTAGTTGCCATGACATTATGGATAAAAAATCTAGATGAATGTTTAGTTTTCTTTAGTATTATATATATATATATAAGATAGATATGTCATGTATTACTTAGCATAAAATCTGTACGTATCATAAAAAATCACAATTTTATTTCAGAATTTTATTTACTAAATGGACTTCAAGATTACTTTTATACAACATACAGTAATATTTTGGAGACTTTCCTGTTTAGTTTAAATTTACTAGATATTTATCATTGAATTACTAAAATTTTTCCCTATCTTGAAGTCCATTTTATCTATCATAGCTGGCTTCTACAATATCAAAGTTAAACTGTTGGTTTATTTCTTGAAAATTTATCCTTAACTTTGTTTATCATGTAATGCTCACTTTGTATAACATTTCCAGTTGTGTTGAACCAATAAGTAAAACAAAATTGATAAAATTGAAGGAGATGGATATTTTCTGTAGTCAGATAGTTTACACATCATGAATACATCATGATTTGTGGAGCTTTGGGGATAAAACATTGGCTGTTCTAGGGAGAAGAAATGTTGTTCCCCCTTGATTTTATATCAGGCTGTGAAGAAAAAAATGTCCATCTGCTTTCTATCTTCCAGCCAGCATTCATTTAAAGTAAAATGGCTAACCTTTATACCTGGCAAACTGCCTTTTGGTCCTTTGTACATGTTGGTTCTATGGATTAAGTACCTCTTATCTTCCTGGCAAACTGCCTTTTGGTCCTTTGTACATGTTGGTTCTATGGATTAAGTACCTCTCATCTTCCTGGCAAACTGCCTTTTGGTCCTTTGTACATGTTGGTTCTATGGATTAAGTACCTCTTATCTTCCTGGCAAACTGCCTTTTGGTCCTTTGTACATGTTGGTTCTATGGATTAAGTACCTCTTATCTTCCTGGCAAACTGCCTTTTGGTCCTTTGTACATGTTGGTTCTATGGATTAAGTACCTCTCATCTTCCTGGCAAACTGCCTTTTGGTCCTTTGTACATGTTGGTTCTATGGATTAAGTACCTCTTATCTTCCTGGCAAACTGCCTTTTGGTCCTTTGTACATGTTGGTTCTATGGATTAAGTACCTCTCATCTTCTAGACAGTTCCTTGTTTTAGAAAGTTTGTCAGTTCACTTGCTGAAGGTGTACATATTTTGTAGTCCTGTTTTCTCTACAAGTTTATAACTGACAACCTTGGTATACTACAATATTGCATAGGCCACTGAAAGGACTGCTGGAACCTGTACAACAAACTACAGTATTGTATAGGTCACTAGAATTACTGTATAGAACTTGTACAACAAACTAAAGTATTGTATAGGCCTTTTGAAGCACTGTATAGAACTTGTACACCATACTACAGTATTGTATAGTCCACTGGAAGTACTGTATAGAACTTGTACAACTAACTACAGTATTGTATAAGACATTTGAAGTACTGTATAGAATTTGTACAACTAATTACAGTATTGTATAGGACATTTGAAGTACTGTATAGAACCTGTTTAACAAACTAGAGTATTGTATAGTCCACTGGAGGTACTGTATAGAACCTGTACAACAAGCTAGAGTATAGTATAGGCCACTGGAAGTACTGTATTGAACTTGAACAACAAACTACAGTGTTGTATAGGCCACTGGAAGCACTGTATAGACTTTGTATAACAAACAACTTTGTTGTATAAGCCACTGGAAGTTCTGTATAGAACCTGTACAACAAACTACAGTATACTGGTGGTATAGGCCACTGGAAGCACTGTATAGACTCTGTATAAGAAACTACAGTGTTGTATAGGCCACCGAAAGTACTGTATAGACTTTGTATAGCAAACTACAGTATAGTATAGGCCACTGGAAGTACTGTATAGAACCTGTACAACAAACTACAGTGTTGTATAGGCCACTTGAAGCACTGTATAGACTTTGTATAACAAACTACAGTATTGTTTAGGCCACTGGAAGTACTGTATAGACCGTACAACAAACTACATTGTTTTATAGGCCACTGGAAGTACTGTATAGACTTTGTATAAGAAACTACAGTATTGTATAGGCCACTGGAAGCACTGTATAGACTTTGTACAGCAAACTACAGTATAGTATAGACCACTGGAAGCACTGTATAGACTTTGTATAACAAACTACAGTATTGTTTAGGCCACTGGAAGTACTGTATTGACAGTACAACAACTTTCATTATTATTGTATATGTCACTGGAAGTACTGTATAGAACTAGTACAATAAACTACAGTATTGTATAGGTCAATATACAACTTTTATTATATTTTTGGAGAGTTTGCAGCAGAGAATATCTCTCCAAGATAATTTTTGGACAAAGTCAGATGATTATGCCTTTTAAGGGGTAAAAAATCAGTTGAAGTTTTTTATTTATTGATTGATATATAAGTAAAAAAAAATTGAAACAACAGTTTATCTTTAGACAAATCATGGGCCATCATATCAAAAGCTTTAAGTTTCTTTATTTAATGGTAGTTTTCACATGCTTGTTGTAGGCAGTAAAGTGAAAATGTGATGACACAGGTACCAGGTAATGTGCATGATTATGCTGCATCAGAATAAAGCTATATGCTACTCACTTCACCACAACAAGAGTGTATATATATATACTAACTGGACTTCATTTCTTTTATTCCAGATTTGTTGATGTTGTTTTGATATATCTATACATATATTGTTGGCCAGTTTGCTTTGTTACAGCTCATACATATACAATGTAATGTGTTTCTGTTTAAAACTGTCATACATTTAAGAGATTTTATGTTTGTATCATTCAATATTTATATTAAAATCTGTTTTAGATATTTTGAATAAATTCAGACATACTGCTGAACTTTTCAAAAATTGTAAATATATTTTCCAAGCATAAATTAGATGCTTAATGCTATATACATCATAAATGCTGATTTTAAATGAGTTTCATTTGAAAAAAAAAATTTTTGAATATTTTCATAAACAACTCCTTATACATGTATAATGATTTATGATGCAGAAGAAAACCATTTAAAACTAGACTAATTAGGGGTTAAATTATGGTGACAGTTAAACCAATCTATCAACACCCCCCCCCCCCCCCCCCCCCCCAAAAAAAAAAAAAAAAACAAAAAAAACAAAACAAAACAAAAAAACCTGTTTTCCTATTATACTATTAAAATGGCTAACATCTTTAGTTTAGTAAATCTCTAGTTTTCAAAATTTAGGTTAATCTTTAATTTTTTTTTAACATTTTACAGGCAGTATTTAAGACTTTGTTTAAATTTACAGATAGTATTATTAATTTGTTTTTTATTGCTTGACTGATATATTTTTGGTAAAAAAAAAGCTTCTATTAAATTTCACCTTTTAAACTTAACATATTTTTGTCATTTTGTTTGTAATTCTGTGAGTTTTATATGTGAAATAAAAATTTTGAGTCTCCCAAATGTAGTGTGAGACATTTTATTAACTTTCTTATTTTTTCCATTCCACTAAAACTTGCCTAAACTCAATGCTTTTTATAGAATTCCTACCAATGCCATAGATAAGGAGACATTTGTATCAGTTTAGTGATAAAGGATTTTTTTTCTCTTTTACTAGAGTGGATTATAATTCTAAACAGCAAAAATGTAAAAATGATGATAAATAAATCCTTATTTGTCTTTTTTCAAATATTTGACCTTGTTATATGTTCTGTTGGTGGTAATTTAAAAAAA
Organism: Tegillarca granosa; assembly: GCA_029721355.1. Classification (NCBI taxonomy): domain Eukaryota; kingdom Metazoa; phylum Mollusca; class Bivalvia; order Arcoida; family Arcidae; genus Tegillarca; species Tegillarca granosa. Next base: position 2,674,514 of record CM056598.1, on the reverse strand, counting down.
ATGCTGAATTTCTCTTGAAAACTTGTATTAATTGTGTGTTATAAGTTAATTTTTGTGAAGTTTTGTCACAAATATTTTTTATATATTTAGTTTACTATTATGTTTTGTGCTTTTCTTTGTTCAGTTGCTTAGTGCCAATTAATTTATGTTTTTATTTTTGAATTATTTTTGTTTGTTTTGATTTTGTTGATTTTGAAATTTTTGCTGTGTTGATCTGTCTTTGATTGATTCATTTCTCATGGTTTCTTTTTATTTTTATTTTTAGTGCCTTCTACTGTCCTGTGAATTTTCAGGATTTCAAATTATTGTCTTAAAAATTAAAATGTGTATAAAATAATAATGAAGTTTGTTCATTATAAAAATCAAATAAACTTGATATATTAATTTGTTTCAATCATTTTTGTTAAGATATGAAGATAAAATTTAATTCATTGTTTGTTGCTAAAAATAACCTAGAAAATTGAAATGTTTACTTAATAAAATCTTGCAAGTTCCACTTCTTTGAAAGGAAAGTATAAATATGTCTGTTACACACATTATCACAATAATATTATTCAATAAAGATGATGATTCCTTATATAAAAAAAAAATTTTCACATGTATTCAAATTATGAGATTTTATTATTAATTACATTATTTTCTTAATAATACAAATATTAAATACTCATTTTAAAGTTCAAATGTACACATGTACCTATAAAATGTTGTATTTTGATATATTTTTTAGGAGGAAATGCTATAGCAGTTCCTACCACATCCACTGAAACAATGGAAATAAAAAATGTACTCAACGACAAAAGACTTGGAAAACCTTCACCTCCATTACATTTGAAGATCAACAAGGATTCAGAATCCAAAATTAATGTACCAGAAATTAAAATACTGGAAAGCACACCTACACGTGACACTCCTCCTGCAAGTTCGTTTCAATATTCCTTCTTCCACAATCAATGGTCAACGAACAAAGCCAAAAATTTTGGTTCCATCTTTACAGTCTCTGGCATCTGCAGAGAAAAGGAATTCAAAACCCATTACTGAGAAATTAAAAGAAAATGGAAAATCTGATAATACAGATAAGAATATTCAAGGGTCACAGTCCTCAATTTTGGCTTCAAATTTACAAAAGAGTTATATTAAGGGTTCATCTCGTTCCCCGTCTTTGTTACGTAAATTTATGGCAACTTTAGAACAAAGTATAGATAAGATATCCACCATTCAGAGCACTATGGGTGACAAAAAACAATCTCCTCCAGTTCAGCACAAAGTTATTGATAGTAAAACTACAGAAAAAGAGACAAAATTTTCCCCTCCTTCTTAAACACAAATCCCCAGACCATCAAACTGTAATTAATGAAACTGAATTGATCCCCACAGTTGTACACAAAGTAACAGAAAATTTGGAATTTGTGCCAGAACAGTCGGTAACACCTTTATCATCATCATATGCCACTGTGCATCAGGGTTTTCAGGTATCACCATCACAAAGTCCAAAAAATGCCCCACAAAATTCACAGTTTCTCACCATCAATAAGTAGGAAAAATGACCCACCATCAATATCTGGTGAGTCAAAGAGTTTTCAGCTGTCACCATCTTCCCTACGGCGTTCAGCAGTTGAGTCCGTCCAGTCTTTATATGGGGATCCTGACTATTCTAATCGTACTCAAGATTCTAATGTATCTGAGCACTCACCTATGCCATCTATCAAGCCTCCACTCCAGACTTTTTTTCAAGGTCAAGCTGGGTTTAAACCACCTAATTCCTCTGGAAATGTGAAAACATCACTTCCTGTGGAAGAAACCCCCTTTAAGATCAACCCTCCTGTTTTTGATGCTAGTCAATCAATTGCCAAATCTCTTCCATCTCCAGTATTACAGAGACAATCTGCTGCTCAGTCATCACCGCTGACGGTAAAACAGGGACTTGTCTCCCCAAATTTGTCTCCGATATTACCAAGACATCCACCAGTTCAGTTCAAACTTTCCCTTGTTACACTTGGTTCAACCTCTGTAACAGACACCAAATCAAAGTCCCAAGAACTACCTAACTCTGATGACATAGCTGCAACCTCCACACTGAAAGCCCGTGAAACAACTAAGCTATCAAACATGGATCCATGTTTAGGTCCAATTTCACAAGTGGAACTGTGTGTGCCTGAGACTGATCTACAGGTGAAACAGAGTGAATCAGAGGTAAAACCACAGGTAGAACCAAGCTTACTTGAAATTAACTCTAAGCTGTCTTCAGAATCTGAAAAACTGACAGATTTATCAGATGAAAAAGCAAATCATTCAGCGACAAATACAGAAATAAAGGAAATACCTGGTTCAGATGAAACAGGAATAAAAAAGTTTTCTGATTCAGGTAGTGAAATGGTGAAATATGCCAAAAATTTACAACCTGATTTACCAGTGAAGTCAACAGAGAGTGTAGGCCTACAAACATCAACAAAGTCAATTGTAACATCAGAATCTGTTATTGTTTGTACCAGTCAGAGATCAGATTTAACTACAGCAACCTCATCCATTAATGAATCAAGTTCATCTGACTCTGTCCTAACTTCCTTGTCACAGAATGATGGTAGTCCGCAGAAATATTCAACCTCAACCGACATCACTACATCATATTTAACACCTGGTTCAACAGAGAACACAGGAATAAATTTATCACCTGTCTCAACAAACATCACGGGAATAACTTCATCAAAGTTGACACCTGTTTCAGCAGACATCACTGGAATAACTACATCACATTTATCCCCTGTACAACAGAGCTCATCAGCAGATTCAAAGCAGCCATTAGTAAAAACAGATCAAATAAGTTCTCCTGTTCCTCGTATGTTCCCAGATTTCCATCTTTCAGGAACTGCACCTGTAGATGTCTCTAATGTAAGTGCTTTTTGTAACCAAAATTTACATCATCAGAATCAGAAAATCTCAAAGATGGACAGAAAAGTACAGTGTCATCATTAAACAGGATGAATATAAGTGAAAAGGTTGAAGAGAAAGTTGAGATACCAAATCAAGTAAGGACAGATACAAAGCTGGCCAAAGTACGCCCCCCAATACCAAACAAACCTGTAAAAATCCCCTCTAGTAATTCAATGTCTGGTACAGTAACCACCCAAAAGACTGAAAACCTTTTATCAACCATGGTTACAGCAGAAAAGACAGACTCCCCTCAAACTACCCTAGATATGACAATAAGGTCAGCTGATGTGTCAGAGGTCAGAGGTAAATTAAGCCCTAGATATAGAGTGAAAATCAAGAACACTGTAGCTCCAACATCAACCACTCAGGCAATTCCATCAGTAATTACTTCAGTTATTCCCCCTAATTTAAAACAAATGGATCATATTTCAAAGCCAACTGAAAATGGATCTGATTTTGCAAACAACACGCCATTAAAGAAACGAAGGTCGAGACAAATGTATATATTTCAGACTCTGTAACACAGCCTTCTCCTACATTGGCTGATACAAAGACTGAAGTTCCTGAAACAAAGACTTTACACATAGAGGCCAACATAACATCAGATATAGAGCAGAAGATCACTCAAACTCCTAGTTCTGAGGTGAAGGTCACTGATACTCCTGCTGACCTTTCACAAGGTTTGCTTGAGCCTGACCCTGCCCCACCTGCACCTGACATGACTGTAAGATATGCAGGCACAGGCAGGGGAAGACCAACAATAACAACCAAAACAACATTAAGTCCAGCAAAGGTCGGGGTGCCTGGTAAAATGCCTAAAGGACCAAGTGGGATTGTAATGGGTAAAGCTGATATAATGAGGGGAAGGGGAGGCAATACAAAATCTGCTGTTGGACCAAATACTTTACCACGTAGACCATCAAAAGGGTCTGACATAACAGGACAGACTAAGGTAAAAGGTACTACTGGATCTGTAACAGCTAGTTCAGGTTCTAGTAAAGGTACTACTGGATCTGTAACAGCTAGTTCAGGTTCTAGTACTCAAGCACAAAGAAAGTTTAGTAGTGGTACTGGTACTTATCCACCAACAGGGGTCAAAAGTTCAACTGAAAATAAGCCATCTACAGTCTCTTGTTCATCATGTCATCGTAAACGGAATTCAACAACTGATGTTAATATGTCATCTAGTGCCTCAAGTTTGACTGTCCAGTCAGGGAAATCAGGAAGTAAAGTTTCTATGTCACAAAAATTGACAGCAGGTAGAAAGTCTCCAAATGATCAATCAAAGAATAGTAAATCTGATAAACATGATGGTAAAATATCTCAGGTACAGAAAGTTCCACCAATGAAAAGGGGACCTGGATCAGCTGTTAAGGAAAAAAGAACGCCTTTCTTTGTTTAAAACAACTGTACTGTAAATACCATGGAGGAAAAACCCTGCTAAAATATGCATAACATGTTATTCCAATAACTAGAATTACATATTTGATCTTCAGTCTCAAGTTTAGTGCTACATGTATTAATCATTTGTTGAAAAAATACTCTAAAACTTCCAATAAAAATGCTCATAATAAAAAGAAACTGCTCAACTATAATTCAGTGCATGCACACACACACACACACACACACACACACACACACACACACAGTGCATGCATAAAACTGTGATAACAAATGGTTTTATTTTATGTGTAAAAGTTTCCTACACATGCACACACTGATCTTGAAGCATGATCTGACCAATTATCTAAGATTAATATAGACATTTTCATTCTAGTTTCAAAACTTATAAACCAATATTATTATACCCCATTCATGAATCCTAATGATTGATTAGATGAGCAGTCACTTGTCCAAGATAGAAATGTAACATCCTAGTGTCCCTGTATTGGTTTTACATTCAGAACCCGTCCATAATGGCTACTGTATTTTCTGAATTCTTTCCTTTGATCAAGGATTTTTTTTCCTGATTTGCCAATGTCTTGTTTTTGTACTGGAAGGATAGGTATTTTACCACCCATATGTGCTCTGTACTTAAATGTTACAAGAATATGTTTGTCATTTGTATAGGAAGTGAATAATGGTCCAACTTTGAATTCATTTTATCTGTTGTTACAATTTGTTTTCAAATGTGGCTTCCATGGATCGTTTTGATACATCTTGTACAAATTGATGCCTAGTATTGCCCTTGATGGACCGACCCTGTTGCAGTTTAGTGTCTAGCGTGGCCTTTGGTAGACTACCTTCTTTCACAGTTTGTAGTCTAGTGTGACCCCTGATGGACTGACCAAGTAACAGTTTAGTGCCCAGTGTGACAATGGACAGATCCTGTTACATTTTAGTGCCTTGTGGCCTTGAGTGGATTGACCCTGTTATAGTTTGATGCCTAGTATGGACCTTCAGTGGACTGTAATCGTTTATAGTTTGATGTTGTCCATTGTTAACAGTGCTGGTAGCTTTAGCTTACATACCTTGTTTATAGTTTATTATTATTTACACATTATTACTCTGTTGTTTACAGATCTGTACTTGTTTTGTATATGGTTACTTATATATAAATATACTAATGGTTTATTGTACATTTTATTTGTGAATTTTTATTATAAATTTTAATTTGTATTTTTATATTTTAAATATTTTGTACAAACATAACTTTTAAATCATCACAGCTTCAAAAAGTTTCATAACTAGAGCATGACTCCAACTGATTTGGTTAAGCATAAGCTTTATATATATGTATATAACAGGTTTGTGCTGGTTAATTTCTATTTTTACCCATATTGTCCTGCTAAAATCACTTTACATTCTTCTTACAAATTTCTAAAAACATTTGTTACAGCTACAAATATAAATCCTTGTCCAAATTTACAGTCTGTTTACATAATCTTTATTGAATCCCTGTCCAGTCTGTAGAAAATTTCTTTTATAAACAAGAAAAGTGCTGAATCCCTGTCTAAGTTTACAATCTGTTTACAGAATATCATGTAACAACTAATGATCTGTTTGTGTCAGTTTATATTTTATGTGACATTTGTGGTTGCCATTATATTATTCATTTAAATTTGTTTTATTGCAAATTTGGTTTTATTTAAAACTTTGCTTATTGTCAGAGTTCCATTTTCGTGATGGTCAATAAAAGAAAAGTGTCTTATAAAATGTAACAAGATTTTGAAGTGCGGTAGTTTTCACTTACTTAAACCTAGTACTATCGATAATAGGACGGATATGTGCATTCCCATTACAATAGATTTTCCGCATAATGAAATGTTACAGCTCTGGGGATTTAACATGTAGTCATTCTGGTGAATAGCGGATACTTTTACACAGTTGGTTTAATATATCACCAATGTTATAACTTGTATTAACATCACTATTTTCATTACATAAATTCCCTGCAGTGGCAACATATGTGTTATGGAAATATTTAGTTGTGTGCTTTTCAAAGCACATAGTGATCTTCATTGTTGGCTAGGCTTAAGTAAGTGAACAGTATCAAACTTTTATTTAAGTTTAAAGTTTTTGTGAAAGTTTTGCATTATTGATGGTTACAAACATAGTGGTTAATATAATATAGTTAATTTTCATTTGAAAAATACAATACTTAATGACATTCATTCTATTGTTTGTATTAGTATATAAATCATTTGTATATTACATGTACATAATTATATATTTATAAGACTAGATATGAGTGACATTGTTTTACATATATATATTAAAGTACATATAGGTCAGACTCTTTTTAAACAAAGTGTATATATATACATATATATATATTATATTTACATATTAGAAATCTGATCCTCTAAAAAATTATGATTTTTTTTTCAGTTTTATGATTTATTTTCTTCAGTTAGGATTTTAAAAATACACTTTTAAAGTCTTAAATGTGATGTATGAGGAATACTTAACTACTTGGTGTTAATCACCTGTCTTACTGTCTATATACAACTCTGGATTAATCGTATCAACTGTTTACTATATATCTGGTATGATGTATACAATAATTGATGCCAGTCCTTATCTCTTATTCAGTTTTGATCATTTAATTTTGTATACATTTATGTCAGTTTACCTTAATAGTGCAATAAGAATGAGTTGTATTTTTTATTTTTTTAGAAATTAGAATTCTAGATGAATAAAATGTCACAACAGAGACAGGTTTTCTTGAAAATGACATTAGTGTTATGTATAGTGTTAATTTTTTTTTTTTTTTTTTTAGAAAGGATTATTCTTAAGGAATATTCTATAACTTGTATGTATATGTAGTATTTTAAGTTAACCATGTAGATGTTAAAGTGTATAATATATAAAAAATATGTCCAACACATGCCAAGCAAAAAAAACAAAAAGTTCTAATTCTGTTTATGCTCATAGTCACCACACCACACCTAACCAAAGCTGATACCCTTTATTTTCTGTACCCTAAAGGATCTCCTTTTTTTTTTTTTTTTTGGCTTCAATCAAGATCTTTTGGGAAGACAAGTTATTCTTCATATTTCTACAATGACCCTGATGGGGTACACAATGAAATAATTGATGCTATATTACACTACCAGCAAATTAAGCTAGAGATAACATTGTGATGGCAAGGCATCACATCCAAGTATTGAACTTTCACTGACTTCACAGCACGTAAACTAAAATATAATCAATATTGATGTGACTATAGGCTTTGGACAGATTAAATTGTTACAAATCATTTAGGATGTTTAGGAATGAAATATAAAATCAGCTTTGTATAGGGTGTTATTTATTAGTATTATCTAGTCACTTTCACTCAGGATAACTATGCATATATATATATACATGTATTGTAACTCGCTTTAATAACTTGACAACTTTTTTGTGATGTTTTATCAGAAACTACTGGTATTTTGTGGTATGAAAATTTTTCATGTTTCAACCGGCACTGCCTGCCATCATGACTTACCTGCCACTTATAACGAAGCATTAAGATTTATGTTTATTCTCATGATATATAAGTGTAACATGCACGCTGTGAAGATCACAGTAATAAATACAATGCTTGTTAAAAAAGCGATTTATAATGTTGGTATAGAAATTGTGTGTGTGTTGTGTGTGCATGTGTGTGTGTGTGTTAATATATGTATAGTATGTATGTAAATTTAGTAATTGTATAAGGTTCCAAACTTTTTCAAACTTATGAAATTGGTTCTAAATATCCAGAAAGCTGTGATTTTTTTACAATGATTGGCCATCACAGTACATATATAGCATATTTTTTGTCTTATTTTCAAAAAAGAAGTTGAAAAAAATATTGCTATTAAAAAAAATTATCTGTAGCAAAAAATGAATAAATAAATAAATAATAATTGTACCACACTGATATGCAAGTGAATTTTATTCATATTTATTATATGACTACTAATTTTACTCAGTTTTGATTGGTTAAAACATGTTAAGCTGCACTGGACAAATCATTATGTTCACCGACAAAAACAGAAGCTGTTACGAATTCTTTTGACACCTGTCTGTCAGTCATATAATAAAACAATTAATGACTTGATTTTGGTTAATACAAGGATTTATGACGAAAATGTTTTATTCACCTCGGCCTACGGTCTTGGTAATTACAACATTTCTTTTGGGGTCATAAATCCTTGTATTAACCAAAATCAAAGGTCAATAATTGTATAATATTTATAATACTTGTGAATACTAAATACAAAGCTATGTCAATACTGATGCAGCTTTCAGCATTTGAACACTCAACATACAAAATTTTAAGTACTTCGAAATCTTTTTTTTTATGAATGTCAGAAAGTTTTATTATTTGAAAGGTTGATGATATATAATGATTAATATTAATTGAATATCTATCTTTATGTAATACTGGCATTGTACTTGAATTATATCACATATTGAATTACCTCCCTTTGTGAATCTAGGAACATCTTATATATACATGTATATATAATAGTGTTGACCTTAATGAATGTTTATTTGTAAGCAGTTGAAGTTTTTGTCTAGTTTTTACGTAATTGTGCTAGAATAAAATAATAAAAATGGAGAGTGTGAGCCCTGTATATTTTGGAATAGACAGCAATAAATTTAAAACATAAAAATAATTTTTGAAATGTTTTGTATATTTGAAAGAAGGCAAATTTCACCTTAATTTTGTGGTCTAACAGAGAACCAAAATTTTTCATTTAAACAAATAACCATCATTTGGTGATGTTTTGCATTAGAACATAGGCTCAAAAGTTTAATTTAATTAAAGTCGATCCTCAACACAAATAATTCCAGAAATCCAGAAATAGCTCTCTCCAAAAGTAGGCAGATTTACCTCTGTCAGTGTATTATATTTGTTAAGTCTGACATCTGTCTTGTTAAAAATTCACATTTTCTGATTTTACATTGATAATCATTTGTTTGGGAACACTCAGCAGTATTCTAATACACAACTCACTGTTGTGATGATACATTTGTATTATTATGGAATGTTTTCTATGTACAAGTAAATGTAATTACATATATATATCTTAGCACGCACTGTGGTGAATTATTGTACTAGTTCAGTTTCAGGATGACAAAGAGAGTAGCTTTTGTTTACTGTTTCTCTCTCTTATACTACCAATACAGACTTGTTTTATCAAACAGGCATGGTTTTACTTCTCCTGCCAATTCAATTCCATTTTTCACAAACTCTGTGAATGGATGGAATTTAAACATCACATGGTACAGACATGGAATACAAATCACTTTTATTGAGGCAGTCAGTTCTATCTATGAAGATGAAGTAAGCTAGAGTACCTGAAGACAATCCATGACTTTGGCAAGTGAACTGACAAACTTTCATACACTAAAATCTTTCATGAATAAAATTTGAAAGCAGGCAGCAAGAATCACTGTAACCTATATGTTGTACCAGTTGGACCACTTGGTCACTGAAAAAGCATGGAATTCAAATACTTATAATACTGGAGTTTTTGTGTCCGATAACCATCAATAATTAAAAAAATGAACAATGATGTTTCTTAAGTTACAATAAATATAATTGGATACAGCATTAAATGTTATTTTTTGGGTATTTTGCATCAATAAACTACACATGGTCTTTGACAGATGTTTAAGCCTTCATGCCAACCTTCATCTTTGGTTTGATTTTAAAGCTCAGTCAAGAAAAAAAATCCAAGAATGTTATTTGTTAAAAATCATTCTCTTGCCATTATATTTATAGCTAAAAGACTGCAAATGAGAGAATAGTGTAATATTTCAATATATTGAAACATGCATACGAATTGTTATTATGGATTGACTTTTTTTGTTAAGGGGGATAACTCATCAACGAAATTGGATTACTTATGTTGTAACAAAAAGGTTATCCATGCTCTGTATTAGGTTATTAGTTTGTATATATTCTAATGGTTGTGAAGATTGATTAAGCACTATTTAAAGGTGTTGGTAACTTTGTGTTAGAGATCTGAGATCTGTATTTTATATACCCTGCCGTCTTGTATGTTTTATGTTGCATCAGTTGTAGCAAAGTGAAAATATATGTTAAGTGTATTTAACTCATATATTAGCAATAATTACCATGTGATCAGATGACAAATACCATTAAATCAGATATATATTATGTTTTGTTTTTTTTTATTATTATTGCATGATATGAAAACTTGGTTCTCTTTCTTCCTAGTTGACTAAATACAACACTGACCTCTGCTTTAGTCTGTCCCTGTCAACATAAAGTTACATCATCCCAGTAAGATTGGTTGGTTGAATGTTGTTTTAAATCATATCGACATTTTTGTTTTAGCTTCTCATGATAAATTTATTAATCTCCAGGATAATGATTCACCCCAAGTTAATGTGGTGCACCAGTGTGCATGTGTCTTAATATTCATTGTAATAGTCCACAATTGTGGCAATGTTAGAGTGCAAGTACACTTGACTGAAATGTTGCAGATAAACTTTGCAAAGCACTTAGTTTATTAAACCAGTACTGAGCCAGCTAATAAAGGTTTGCAACAAGAAATAAAGGTAACTGCAATTGACATAGGTCAAACCCACAGTGGTGAGAGCAGATGATTCTATGTCTGCAACACATTTTTTGACATCTTATATTGCAAATGATTCTGACATCCAGTTACACACAACTATTTTCATTTTGTTTTCAAGTATTTGGGTACATTTTTTAAAGACTTTTGCCTTTGCCCAGACTTACAGAAACCCTACCATTTTGGCTACAGCCAGTCACTAAAAACAAAGTGATACAATGTGCAAATTTAGGTCAATTGACTCAACTAATATTCCTTGCTTCAAGGAGTACTGACCTTGAATGTAGGTTCTGGGCAAACCAAGGTCACTTAGGTTCCATTCCCTGTGTAGAAAACAATGATAATAATGAAAATAAATTTTTGGCTTTTTTTATTCTTCCAAAAACGTTAAGATTACAGCATGCATCAAAATAAAATTTTTTAAAAATACTCCATCAAACGATATCACTATCACTAACCTAGTTTCTTAAGGCACTGAATTACATCTGCTGGTGGAAAGTAGGTCAATTACGTCTATTTTGGAAAGTAGGTCATAGTAATTGAGGGAAATTTTGTTGTCTACCTTTTTAATTTATCCAGAATTTTGAATCCCAAATTAAATATTTGATACATATCAAATGAATTATGTGATTAAATCAATCTAGAACTTGTGAATGATAGAGAAATTCAACACTTGGGTTCAGATCTGACTGAATTTCAGAATTAGGTCATAATGAAGACAAATTTATTTACAAAAAAGATAATTATCTGAAAGTTTGTTAACTGAGTTAAGCTTTAATCTATTCATGCATAAACTGCACTGAGGGAGATATATTATAGCCTTATAAAATTATAGCCTTACAGAAGTGGTCTAAAATTTAAGAAACATTAAGACCAAGATTTTTTCATGACCTTGTGCAAAATGATTTCCCATGATAACATCATTTGATCTTAACTTAATATTTACCTTGCAAATATTTCTTGACCTTCCACAATATAATCCTCACTCAAGATCAAAATGATAAAATCTAAAACAAAATACATACCTTGCAATTTTTGATTTCTTGATTCTTGATTCTTGATTTTTTTTTTACCTCACAATATTATCTTTGAATAGCAGCACAAATGTGCAAATATCATCCAATCTCGTATGACATGTGTAACTGGTCTTGCATAAGAATTGAAAACAAGAAGGTTTACAAGCCAGAAATATGTTTTGGCTTAACTTTATATATCTATGGAAACAATTTTTCATTTACTGGTAAACAATTCAAACTTAATGGAAAATAAATGGTCACATTTTATGTTTTCCTCAAATAATGAGAGAAGTACTTTTAACTAGAAAATATATACTGGTGGAAAAAGTTCATGATAAGATGTCAATTCTGAATTTACCAATACGGACACAAACATTATTCAAGCAAATACATAAAAATATCAGAAGCATGAAGGTTGCTAACAAATAAATTGCCATTATTTTTTATTTAGATATTTGACAAAACAGTATGTGTATTTTCTGCAAATTGGATTAAAAGAGAAAGAAAAAAAAAACTAAAATGATGGAAATTTCTTCCAGCATATAGTATTTGTGGCTATTTAACATGTTTTTCAAAGAAATTAAAAAATTAAATGACAGCATTTAACAACTGTCATGAAATAAAACAACATTTAATAAATCCATTATACCATGACAAGTTAAAAATATGGCAAAAGTGTACACAACAACAATAAAATGTAAACTAATACAAATGACATTTTACATTAAATATGTTAAATAAGGCACCATTTTAAAACAAATGCATGTAAATGTTTAAATTTAAAATTGACTCATTTTTCTGTTTCAATGCAAACATTTAAACCAGACAATTCACTAAGTTAGTAAAGCATTCAAGACAACCACGTAAATGTGACATTTAAAATTTGGAGGAAAAAAAAAATTAAAAAAAGGAAAAGAAAAAAACCCAAAAAAAAAACCCCAAACAAATTAAATAACGGTATATAATTTTTAACAATTAAGTCAGAAGACTCGGTAGTCACTTTACCTTTATAGTTACAACAAATTCTTACGTAACTTATTTATTAAATGATGGACTTTTTTGACATGGCATCTAAATGTAAAAAATTGTTCTTCCTGACAGTATTTATAAACAGTCAACAGTAAACCTCGAAATTGTGGCTACATAATTATCAGTGTCAGACACACCTATAATAAGAGTGATGAAGCCCATAATTTTTACACACCCTTCAGACATATGTTGTATGAACCTAAATTTATATTAATAAATGATACAACTTTCAAAAGGCAAGATATTAAATGAAGATAGTCAAATGACAAAAAGTACTAAAATTTCAATTTACCTATACATGTATCATAGATTATAAGTAAAATTTCAATATTTGCAAATCATAAGTCTAGGGGTAAATTTAGAGCATAATATGCATTTATACCATTTGTAATAAACATACTGATAATCCATTGCATAAAAATATGTTTGCTTTACATAAATACATGTAAAGAGAACTTGCTTTATAAAATTACATGGATAAATCAAGGTTATTTTGTCCAAATGGTTTTTATTTTTTAATCATTCAAATTTGAAAACTTGACTAGCTGGATAACTGTAAGTCGAAACTCAAATCCTATTTACTCAAAGTTATCCAAGTTATTAAGTTTAACCAATCATGTGAGGAGCTGAACAGAGTAATTGGGTGTTTGATGCCCAAGTTATGATTCAGTCAATATATCATGAGAGTTCGAGGTGGTGAAATAAATGGGGGAAAAAACTTTCAACCTTTGGCAATAAAAATCAGAAGTGTCTATAATAATCTTTCAACCTGGACAACAGGTTGTGAAATTATCTTTCAATCAACAAAAGTAAAAGTTTCTAAATGACATTATGAATATAATGCACATTTGAATCCTTGTATCGAAGATTTTGGCTGAAACTTTTAACCAAAGAAAAATGAAAAAATATTTCAGTGCATTTCACTGATACCAGCAAAGATATTTGTAAATGTGTAAAGCCACACACATACACACATAAAATACATCATCTAAGGCAGGTATAATCTGTAATTCTGATCTCTACATAATTCCACAATAATCATAGAAAGCCTGGAAGAGTAAGTGAAATGGACTAATGTGTACATGGAATTATAGAACATTAAGTTAGGTGAAGGTAAGTCTGTATTTCACTACAAAAATAGTAGCCACACAAAAAAATGATTTACCATTTCAAAAATAAATACCAATGACAAAAAGTGGCATTCAGGAAAATTTAACTTGACTAGCCAATGAATACTTGTACATATAACAACCATGTGGATTTCATTGTGGATATCAACTTATTGCACATATTACAACCATGTTGATTTCATTGCAGATGCCAATAATTAATTATACATATTACAACCATGTGGATTTTATTGTGGATGTCAATAATTAATTGTACATATTACAACAATGAGGATTTCATTGTGGATATCAAAAATTAATTGTACATATTACAACCATGTGGGATTCATTGTGGATGTTATTAAAATACTTATACATATTACAACAATTGGTTTCATTAACTTAAGCATATTTTTATGTATAGAGTACAAAACTGTAATACAATGATATAAAAAAATTATAATAAAAATAAGAAAATAATATATTTAAAAATTGAATAAAAAAATTAAGCTAAGATCAATATGAATGATAAAAAAGTAATGACTTTTTACCACATTAATTCTGACTAGATATGAAAAAAAAGTACATTTCAAAACATGAAAATAAATGTTTAAAGCATTTTTACCAAAAGATATATTAAAAAAAAATTATAATAATAATGTATACATTTACAACATAAACCAGTTAATATTGTTCAATATAACCCTTAATTAACTACAACACCAATATTATTCTAAATATTAAATTTAAAAAAAAAAAAGCGTTGTTAAAACTTGTGTTGATCATCCACACTAAACGATCAAAGCATGCTACATAAATTCTGTATGTTCATATTGTGACAATAAAACTTCACATCTATTTATAACTTATAAAATCAATCAATATTTAGTTATCTATACATGTATCTAGTTAGTTTAAGGTTATCAGTTATTTTTTAAAACAGTTACTTAAATAATTTCGAACTGTTAGGCAAAATCTGTGAAAAAGCAAGTAAACATGTGATTCCCTTCTTGTCTGCAGATGTGGCAAGGGAGAGAACTTTGAAGTTTAAGATGTTTGCTGGTATGAAAATATGTTAAATGTAACCATTCATGAAAGCATCATCTATTATTTCATGACTTTTTTTCTTGCAAATTTAAGAGAAGATAAAACAGTGCAAAAGATTTCTAATTTTTCAGGTATCCTGATAATCTGGCATTTTTAAAAATGAAATCAAGAATTTCTCATGATAGATAAGACAATCTTTATAATCATATCTCTTCCTGTATGTGATGAAATGAATATAATGTTATTATTAAAATGAAATCTCATAATCAGATGCTTTTTTTGTAAAAAATCATGTTATTTTGGGAAATTATAATTAAAATTATTTCTGTAACTATTGAAAAAATATGAATTATGATACCATATGATGCAGTGATAAACTTCACTGAAAAGCTTAAATAACAAACAGTTTAAACATAATGACCTAGCACCATCTTCAAATCCAATAAAACTGACATGAAATATTACATAAATATTTCTAAAAACTGGATTAAAAAAACATTTGGCAAGGTTTATCATATTGTATAATGTAATACATGTAAGTATGGCACAAATTTGAACACATTACTAAAATATCAATCAATGAAATTTAACATTAAAATAATGTAAAATATGTATTTTATTGCACTAAATACCTATATATATATATATATATATATATATATATATATATATATATATATATATATTATGACTAACTTGCAAGTACTAACAAAACTAACAGCTAACATAAAATACACTATGTCTAAAATCCTATAAAGACTAGAATTAACTACGCACCTGTAATCTGTGTAACCAAGGTACCTGTCTTATAAGTGTAAACAAGGCACCTGTCTTATAAGTGTAAACAAGGCACCTGTCTAATACATGTAAACCAGGCACCTGTCTAATATGTGTAAACCAGGCACCTGTCTATTACATGTAAACCAGGCACCTGTCTATTACATGTAAACCAGGCACCTGTCTATTACATGTAAACCAGGCACCTGTCTAATATGTGTAAACCAGGCACCTGTCTAATACCTGTAAACCAGGCATCTGTCTAATATCTGTAAACCAGGCATCTGTCTAATATGTGTAAACCAGGCACCTGTCTAATACATGTAAACCAAACACCTGTTATATGTGTAAACTGAACATTTGTTGAATGCAAATAACCTATAAACTAGACATTTGTTTTATTCAACAACATAAAACTGGCCAGGCTTATCTGTGTAAACCAGGCACCTGTCAAATACGTGTAAACAAGGCACCTGTCTTATACGTGTAAACCGGGCACCTGTCTATTACATGTAAACCAGGCACCTGTCATTACATGTAAACCAGAACCCTGTCCAATATGTGTGTGTAAACAAGGCACCTGTCTTATACATATAAACCAGGCACCTGTCTAATATTTGTAAACCAGGCACCTGTCTAATACATGTAAACCAGGCACCTGTCTAATACATGTAAACCAGGCACCTTTCTAATATGTGTAAACCAGGCACCTGTCTCATATGTGTGTATATACAAGACGCCTGTCTAATATGTGTAAACCAAACACCTGTCTAATATGTGAAAACCAGGCACCTGTCTAATATGTGTAAACCAGGCACCTGTCTAATACATGTAAACCAAACACCTGTTATATGTGTAAACTGAACATTTGTTGAATGCAAAAAACCTATAAACCAGACATTTGTTTTATTCAACAACCTAAAACTGGCCAGGCTTATCTGTGTAAACCAGGCACCTGTCAAATACATGTAAACAAGGCACCTGTCTAATATGTGTAAACAAGGCAACTGTCTTATACGTGTAAACCAGGCACCTGTCTTATATGTGTAAACAAGACACCTGTCTAATATGTGTAAACAGGCACTTGTCTAATATGTGTAAACCAGGCATCTGTCTAATACATGTAAACCAAACACCTGTTAAATGTGTTAACTGAGTATTTGTTGAATGCAAAAAACCTATCAACCTATTCAACAACCTGTCTAAAACTGGCCAGGCTTATCTGTGTAAACCAGACACCTGTCTCATTTGTGTTAACTGATCCATATCCTATAAGCATAAACTATTTAAGTCTATGTAAACTAGACACCTGCATAATCTAAAATTCTGTAAACCAGACTATTTTCTTATCCAAAAAAATGTAAACCAGGCACCTATCTTATAATAAAAATTATCTGCAAATGAGACGCGTCTACAGTTTATAAACAAGATACTTATCTAATCCATAAATCTGTTAACCAGACACCTGTCTAATCTAAAAACCTTTGTAAGCCAGACACCTGTTTAATCTAAAAACATTTTTCACGAATGTATAACTAAAATTGACTAGTTCAACTAGAGCTTATTAAAGCTTACAATTCAATTCAAAATATGATTAATCAATAATGTATTTAAAAACTGTAAACACATGTATGTATTAACTTTACACTAATTGCAACAGGTGTCTGTATATATATATATATATATATTGCTTTGTGTCTCATAGGCCAGTTAATACTGAGCAAAACATAACAACCAGAATAAACATGTACTTTCTTATACAAAAATAATGCAGTAAAAGAATTTAAAGATTTCACTTGTTAGTATCTTATTTTTAACTTATTGCCTGACTGAATGATTTTAAAATTAGAAAAAAAAATTGATGGCTTTTGAACCAACCACAAACTGTTCTGTTGTCAAAATGTTTTAAGTTGAGCCAAAAAGTCAAATAACTTTTAACCTTCAGCTGTAGAATTTGATAACATTAAAATTAAAATACTCTTAGTTATTAAAAAGTTTTCAGCTTTTTCTTTAGTAGTTTTGTTTCATGGCACCACTGACAAATTCTGACATGGCTGTTCCAATTGTAGAAGCGGCTTGTAACATCTCATCATGGTCTCTGGTAGATTTTGAATATACTGAAATAAAAAAATCTATCTTTAGTTAAAAAAAATTCTAAAGCTGTTGATGAAGCACTACAATACTGTACTCATTCAGAAAATAAGGACCAGAGTTAAATTCCAAGAAAATATACCTTAGACTTCATAGTGGAATCCATGGCTGTCATGCAATCTGCATTTAGAAATATCAACAGCCAGTGTGGTTCTTCGGATGAAGCCTGAAAGACTGATACCCTGTGTCACTGTAGACAAAAAATAACCTTATTTTTATTGCAGTTATGGTCTGTTTTGAGTCTATCACTTCCTTGGGCTGACAACTTTTATCTGTTTTGAGTCTACCACTTTACAGGGCCTATAGTTATCAATATAGTCTGTCCCTTGCCAATCACATCATCAGGCCCCAGTTTCACAATCAATCACTCAATTGAGTTTACACTCATCTCAAATTAGGGAATATTTCATTGTCAACTGAATATCTAATGTTATATTTAAATTGTTTAGTGTAGGTTTGTTTACAAAAATAAAACACTGTTTCGTAAAACTTCAAATTTTTAAAATATTGATGAGAGAAAAATTGAAATATTTGAGTTGAGATTGAGTGAATGATTGTGAAACTGAGACCAGGCTTGCAATTATAGTCAGTGGCTAAAGGATGCAGGTTTTAATAAGCGACCTGGTTTGTCAGTGAGATAAGGATGGTTACTGGTTTCCTGGCAGGGCCTGACCAATCAATAACTTGAATGTTACTTGTTCCCTGGCAAGGCCTGGTCTGTCAATAACAGGAAAGTTACAGGCTACATATCAATCTAATTGAAATATTCTATAATGTGTCAGACATTCATTGCCATGAAAAAAAAATGAAAATTAAAATTACTTAAGAACCAAACTTACCAGAATAAGAGAAATTGCTTGGAAACATGTGTTCTGCCTTTATTACAAGATCATCCATTTCAGCTTCTTCATCAAGAAATACACGGCTATTGGCAAAGGATGGAAGAGTAAAGTGAGATGGACTTATATCAAGTAAGTCCAAGCTGTCATATGCTGCTCCATTCTGTTGGTCATTGTATATATCATCACCACTTGGTAGAGGTACTTCTTGATAATCAAATCCATAAGAAAAACGAGGTGGGTACTCGCTGTTCTCAAACCTTGGGCTAAATGACTTTGACCTTGGACTATAAGTTTTTGACCTTGAGGCATTATTCTGTGATCTTGGACTCTGATTTTGAGCTGAGTATTTTGGACTCTGGTTTTGGGATGAATTTGCAGGTGAAGATGGGCTGTTTGGACTAAATTCCGTACTGAAATAATTTGGAGTCAAAAAATCTGTGTTTACATGAAGTGGTTGGAAATTTTCTACAGATAGCAATGGTTTATCCTGAAAAAAGAAGAAAATTAATAAATAACTTATTGAATGAATGAATGAATGAATGAACGAATGAACAAATGAATGAATGAAAAAAGGAACAACTGAACAAATGAATGAACAAATGGATAACATATAATAATTTATCATGTAAAATATTAAATATAATAGAAATCATAAATTGCAAGTTTTACTATTAAGATTCCTAATGCGTACAAAACATCAAGATGAAAAAATAAGTCTATCCACTTTATAAGAGGCAAGCTAAAACTGGAAACCTTCTTAGAAATAAGCAACCAGAAAAGAAAAAAAAAGATATTTTACCATTGTTAAAGTGACATGTTTTGATCTTTTTTTATCTGGAGTGATGAATTTATATTTCTCGTCAACAGGGAGCTCACATTCAGGTTCAGATTTCTTTAATTCATCAAGCTCTTCATGAAGTTTCCTACAACAAAACAGTATATCTAAACCTTAGTCAGACAAAAAACAAACCGTTTAAAAAAATTAATCGACATGATTAAATATCTAGAGTAAATAAAAAAACAGAGGATACTTTTCTGTAAAACAAAGATAAATTTCTGTAAGTCAAAATCCTATAGGGATCTCTCTGACAATGATTAAACATGTTAGGTTAACAAAAATCCTGTAAGAGCCCCCCTGTGACAGTGGTCAAACATGCTGTGTACATATATCCTATAGGAGCCCCTTTGACAGTGGTCAAACATGCTGCATTTACATATATCCTATAGGAGCCCCTGTGACAGTAGTCAATTATGCTGACTGTACATATATCCTTAAAGAGCCCCTGTGACAGTGGTCAAACATGCTGAGTGTACATATATCCTTAAAGAGCCCCTGTGAAAGTGGTCAAACATGCTGAGTGTACATACTATTATATCCTTAAAGAGCCACTGTGACAGTGGTCAAACATGCTGTGTACATATACCCTATAGGAGCCCCTTTGACAGTGGTCAAACATGCTGCATTTACATTTATCCTATAGGAGCCCCTGTGACAGTAGTCAATTATGCTGAGTGTACATATATCCTTAAAGAGCCCCTGTGACAGTGGTCAAACATGCTGAGTGTACATACTAGTATATCCTTAAAGAGCCCCTGTGACATTAGTCAAACATGCTGAGTGTACATATATCCTTAAAGAGCCCCTGTGACAGTGGTCAAACATGCTGAGGGTACATATATCCTTAAAGAGCCCCTGTGACAGTAGTTGAACTTGCTGAGTGTACATATATCCTTTAACAGCCCCTGTGACGGTAGTCGAACATGCTAGTTTTACAAAAGCCCTATAGGGGACTTTTTAGCATGAACACAAAAACAAATGTATATTTGAAGCAGAAAGCACTTTGAGTTACCAAGATGACAGTGGCTGTGAATGTTCTTAAGCCCCATAAGGTTGAGGCTATAATCTAACTAGGAAAGACCCTAGTGTAAGACAAGAGGCCCATGGGCCTTAACGCTCACCTGAAGATATTGTCCAATGCTGTTTGCAAAGTGCAATAGACAATATATTAAGAACAGAAACTTTAAAAGTTTTCCCAAGTTAAGAACTCCCACAAAACTTAATCAGAAATATATCCACTCACATTTCATTTATAAGTAGCTTATATAATATGCATGAAGTAACTGTAGTGCAATGAATAATTTCCAAATCATAAATCAATTTCAGTATACTTATGCAGCTATGTCCTTGACCTATGAACATATATGACCTCAAACTATATATGATTGTCATGTCAATACCTACAATATTCTAATTTACATGCCTATACAAAAAGTTAATAGTTTTCAAGATAGTAGCAATTTAAGTCTTTTTTTGCAGCTGTGACCTTGACCTTTCAACATATGACCTTGAACCATATATCAAAATGATTTTCATGTCAATACCTACAATATTCTAATTTACATGCCTATACAAAAAGTTTATAGTTTTCAAGATAATTAGCAATTTAATTCTTCTTTTGCAGCCGTGACCTTGACCTTTCAACAAATGACCTTGAACCATATATCAAAATGATCGTCATGTCAATACCTACAATATTCTAATATACATGCCTATACAAAACATTAATAATTTTCAAGATAATTAGCAATTTAAGTCTTCTTTTGCAGCTGTGACCTTGACCTTTCAACATATGACCTTGAACCATATATCAAAATGATCGTCATGTCAATACCTACAATATTCTAATATACATGCCTATACAAAAAGTTAATAATTTTCAAGATAATTAGCAATTTAAGTCTTCTTTTGCAGCTGTGACCTTGACCTTTCAACATATGACCTTGAACCATATATCAAAATGATTGTCATGTCAATACCTACAATATTCTAATATATATGCCTATACAAAAAGTTAATAGTTTTCAAGATATAGTGACAAATATATAATTTTTATCAATCTCCCCACTCAGTGCCTCACAATTTCCCCATTTTGAGTCCCATGGCTACCATTTGTGCAAATCTGAAAAAAAATGACCTAAGGATGTTATAAATGAAATAACTAAGGTATATCTCTTGTAGATTCAGAGGAGAAGATTTTTAAAATTTTTCACTATTTCCCCCCTTATGGAGCCCCAAAGGGACATAACTCCTTCATTTGTGCAAATCTGAAAGGGCTTCACCCAGGCATGATGGTTACCAAGTTTCATTAAATTTGGACCAGTGGTTTTGGAGGAGAAGATTAAAATGTAAAAAGTTTATGCACGACGCACGACAGACGAAGATGGATAGCAATAGCTCATCTGAGCTTTCAGCTCAGGTGAGCTAAAAATTTGACAGTTTGTCAGAGTTCATAGTTATATCCAAGCACTCCAGTTTCCTCCAACATATCTTAACTGACTGCCTTCATATCAGTAACAGAATCCTGACAGGGATGTTTAACACCTTTACTTCACTACACAGTCCTATATTCTGGGAGGTACCAGAGTTTTACCATATACTACACACCTATTCTCTTCCTCCAATTCTTGAATCACTCTCTCAAGCTCTCTTCTCTGTTGTTTTAATCCATCATCTATAGATTTCTTATTTTCCTGTTAAATAACAAAGTAAATATTTCATTCAGTTACAAATAATCATTACAAAGTTTACATTTTTATGTACTCACTAGCTTATATGCTTAAAGAACAAATAGATGAAAAACATTTTTTATTTCATTTGTTTGTATGAAAGACAATAAAGAAAATTTCAATAACCTTGATCTTTAGACAACTGTGTCTGCTCAATAGTTCAACTCTAGTCAATTCTATCCAAAACTGTCAAAAAATATAATGCTGATAACAATATCATAAATGGCAAAGCATCATTTCACACAATTTTAAAAGACATTCCTTTCCTTAGTACATGCATCTGAAAATTACAAATTTACATTTTTCACATAAAACGACAATTACAAAAAAAAATGAATTCACCTTCATTACGTATCAATCTTGTGGCAAAGTATCAATATGTATCAAGTATCAATCTTGTTCACCTGTAGAACCTAAGTCAATAATACCACATAAAAACCGGATAACAAAATTACCCAGTTTTATGTGAGAACAAAATTAGGTTTAGCAACATACATGTATATCAAAGGAATCTTTACAAAAAGGTGGTTTCAAATTAAAATTTCTTCTCTGATCGAATAAAAGTGAAGTGGGCATTATGGCCATTACTGAATAGTGAACCTAGGGTCATGAATAAAGACATCACGCTATATTATTTGATTGCAGTTCCAAAAAAAATCACCTTTTCCTCAGCAATATCACATTTTGGTGGAGATTTCTCTTTACTGTAGGTGATACATGGGGATGTATCTTTGCCATATATAATATGTGGTGAAATCTTTACAGGTGATGTATATGTGACAGGTGATTTTGTGGCCTGGTTTTCTATGTCAGCAATCCTGTCTGCATTCTCTGAAAGGTGAGCATGTATGTCAGGCGCTGGGGGCTCAACTCTTGGCCTCCTGTAGATATCAAAATATAAAGAGATTTTAGAATAGTTGCACATCAGTTGTTACCATGGTTTTTGGATATCTAATTTGAATTATGATAGTTATGGGTTAATTATAACCAGATTGATATATTTCAAAAACACTTATAGAATTTTTTTTATTTTTTAAGCTTAGCATTACCTAATTCAACATTATGTCTTTAATACCGGTATCTAGAACATTTGATTTTGATTAAGTCTGTCTATGCCATTCAGTCTATCTACCTGTCTGCCTATCTGTCTATGCCATCCAGTCTATCTACCTGTCTGTCTATCTGTCTATGCCATCCAGTCTATCTACCTGTCTGTCTATCTGTCTATGCCATTCAGTCTATCTACCTGTCTGTCTATCTGTCTATGCCATCCAGTCTATCTACCTGTCTGTCTATCTGTCTATGCCATCCAGTCTATCTACCTGTCTGTCTGTCTGTCTGTCTATGCCATCCAGTCTATCTACCTGTCCGTCTATCTGTCTATGCCATCCAGTCTATCTACCTGTCTGTCTGTCTGTCTGTCTATCTGTCTATGCCATCTGGTCTATCTACCTGTCTATGCCATCCAGTCTTTCCACCTGTCTGTCTATCTATGCCATCCAGTCTATCTACCTGTCTGTCTGTCTGTCTATGCCATCCAGTCTATCTACCTGTCTATCTATGCCATCCAGTCTATCTACCTGTCCACCTGTCTGTCTATCTGTCTATGCCATCCAGTCTTTCCACCTGTCTGTCTATCTATGCCATCCAGTCTTTCCACCCATCGGTCTGTCTATGCCATCCAGTCTTTCCACCCATCTGTCTGTCTATGCCATCCAGTCTTTCTACCTGTCTGTCTATGCCATCCAGTCTTTCCACCTGTCTGTCTATCCATGCCATCCAGTCTTTCTTCCTGTCTGTCTGTCCTTTATATTTTTTTTTAAGATATTACAAATTATCATAGAAGCTAGAACATCTCTCTCACTCTCTCTCTCTCACACACACACACACACACACACACACACACAGACACACACACACACACACACACACACACACACACACATCTAAATAAAGATTAAAAAATTAAATTTCTATCTAATCTTCTCAAGAAATATCACATAACTGTGTTTCAAAACATAATAAGGATATTAGGGATTATAACTGATTCAGGCCATGTCCTGTGGATTTTGCTGTATTTCATTCATTCATTTTTCCTTCCTTCTTTCATTCATTCGTTCATTTTACTCATTTTATTCATTGATTTTACTTATTTTATTCTTTCATTTTACATATTTTATTCATTCATTTTACATATTTTATTCATTCATTTTACATATTTTATTCTATTTTACATATTTTATTCATTCATTTTACATATTTTATTCTATTTTACATATTTTATTCATTCATTTTACATATTTTATTCTTTCATTTTACATATTTTATTCTCTCATTTTACATATTTTATTTTATTTCTTAAAAATCAAGATAAATTTCTCTTTTATTTATTGGAACAATATTTTGATTTTTTTTTTACATAAATTAACAACATGTATAAGATTTTATGGACTTTAAAATAATCTGTATGTCAAAATTGAATGCATTTCTTATTCTTATAATTAGTCAATCATGTTTAGTTTGTGTTTATAAGTTTTACTATTTTGTTACTTAAACAGAATTTTAGATCTCAGATTCCCTTTGTGTAGTTCAATCTTAAATTGCTTATAACAATAAAATTTTAAAATAAAACAATGTAGTTTCATCTATGGAGGTTTTCAATTAGGGCAGTTATATTTATTTTTTTTTTGTCATTTTTATGAAATGAAAAAAATAATAAAATAAAATAAATAAAATAAAATAAAATAATAAAATAAAATAAAATAAAATAAAATAAAATAAAATAAAATAAAATAAAATAAAATAAAATAAAATAAAATAAAATAAAATAATAAAATAAAATAAAATAAAATAAAATAAAATAAAATAAAATAAAATAAAATAAAATAAAATAAAATAATGTTTTAATAGAAATTTATTTTTTTTAATCTTAAATTGCAAATGGTAGAATTTTTAATAATAATATTTAATCCACTTTTCTCACAAAAATATGTAACTTAATTAAAATGTTTTCTCACAAAAATCTTGTTAAAAGTCTTTGATCTACTACTATGGTAGCCATTCAGTAATTAATTGATTGCTCTTAATTACTCTTCATTCCTTATTTACCAAGCCTATGGTGAACACAGTTCTTAGTCACTGGTCCTAATTAGAGAGTGATCACTATAAGCTGGCTTGGCTTGTTCACCATCATAAGGATGTCACACATCATCTCAGAACTAACCAATCAGAATACTGCCTGAGTTAATTACTGGAAGGGGATACCCAGGTACCAATCATCAGATTATAAGACAGCCAATAAAGTTTAAGAATTTTTTACTCAGCTTGGTGTCATTGTGTTGCAAATCACTCAAATGTCACTCACAATGACAGTTTCACTCAGTGTCAGTCTAACCACTATTCCTGCTTAACAAGATTCTATAGTAAGTCTAAGAAATCAGTAATCATGTCAGTTCCTGTTGACATTGATTTTTTTCTGTCAGATCCAGAGTTGAAGTTGCCAAGTGTCAAGTCACCAGAACCCATTGACATCACTCCTGATACAACATTAGATGATGTGATAGCAGCTACAATCTTGGGTACAGCATCAGCCAGTAACCATAGAAGCAAGCCAAAACAACAACTTACTGATCATTCCATAGAAGCTATACTAGAAGACATTGCTGCAAATGCACCACCACCAGAAGAGACAGTAGACGTAACCACACCAATTTCATCGAGAACAACATCATTTACCAGTCCTGTTAGTGAAAACAGACTTTGTGACTCTTTGTTTGGACTTCTTGGTTCACCACCACCAGAAAGCTCATTATGTCATAATCCCTACTTCAGTGACTTACAATCTGTGTTGAAAGATGAGTGTAAAATGTACAGTGTGCCAGAGATGTTGATCAAAACAGTGCAAAGTAGTGCTACAAACTTGAAATCCCGTGAACACCAGCTACAGCAACGATTTCAAAAGTTACAAGAAGTTTATCCTTCAGAAGTGTGTCAGTTATCTAGTTTTTATCGTTACCAAGCTTCAGTTATTGAGTCAGAGAGATATCATAGTCTTCACCAGTATGCTCATCGAGTGTCTTATCAGCAGTCCTTGAATACTTACTATGACAATGAACTTCATTCTATTATGGACAGAGTAGAAGTTAGTGTGGCTAAACTTGAAAAGACATTGTGTGCTAGGAACATTGAGATCATTGACCATGAACTTGCTTTACGTGCTCGTCCAGTTTTGACCAGGAGAGCAATTCGTTTGATGGAACAGTGGTATGAGTGTAATTTGGACCATCCTTATCCTAATCAGTGTGTTGTTGAATCATTAGCTAGGGCTGGTAACATCAAAGAAGAACAGGTCAAGAAGTGGTTTGCAAACAAGAGAAGCCGTTCCAAGAATACTCGTTCATTATCAGAGATTGCCAAGAAGAAACGTCTTCGTAGAACTCTGTCAACTCTACATGTACCATTTATGTAAAGTGACTATAAGTTATTATTAGTGCTATACAATGACTCAAATGTGATATGTGATATGAATATTGAGTGCTATTCCACATGAAATATTAATGTGATATGAATGTGTTATTCCACATGGATTATTAATACATGTTTATTAAGTGCTACTGATATGTGATATCTATATTATTTTACAAATGTGCTGTAATTATTAGAATGTAAATGATTTGATATGATTGCATTATTTTGTGTCCCGATTTTGTTTTCATTTGTTTTTTGCAATTTTTTTTATATTTTTTTGGATAAATTAGAATTTAATCATTTATTAATAATAATTTATTTATCTCAAATTTTTAAATTACAAAAAAAAAAATTCTGAATATAACCAACCCAGTAATCAACATAAAATATACATTTATATGAAAACAAGTTCAATTCAGACAATATTTTTATTTATTTTATTTATTATTTATTTATTTATTAATTTTTGAAAATCCATAATAAAAATTAATAAAATTATGATAAGAAAAAACGAATGATAAAACCCACATTTTTTACTTCTGTGTATCTGATGTCATATTTCAAGGTTTTTTTGTTTTTTTTACATAATTATAATTGCTTTGCTATGACAGAAAATGTATTGTAATTGACAGGATTGTAATAGTAATTTTCATATTTTCGAATTTTGTATTATTTAAATGTTCAAAAACATATTTATTTGGATTTTTTAAAATAACTTGTATTAGATATGTTCTAAACATGCTTGCATTATGTATTCTTTTTGAAAAAAAACAATATATTGTTCATAGCAATATAGTGTAGAATATTTGTTACTGACAAGTGCTGATGTTGATGTTGTTATTGGCGAGTGCTATAAATATGTTATGTTATGTACATGTATATATGTATTTTAATAAATATGTGAATAAAAAATTACTATTTAATAATGTATTATAGTTGTTCTTTCTCTAATAAAACTTTCTCCATGTATGTACTAACGGCAGTTCATATCAGTATCAGATACATCAGTCAGGAATATTTCACTTATATTGAGACAATGTTATGGAATTAATGTACTGACGGCAATTCATATCAGTATAAGATACATCAGTCAGGAATATTTCACTGATATTGAGACAATGTTATGGAATTAATGTACTTACGGCAGTTCATATCAGTATCAATCAGGAATATTTCACTTATATTGAGACTTGTTATGAAATTTATGTACTGACAGCAGTTCATATCAGTATAAGATACATCAGTCAGGAATATTTCACTGATATTGAGACAATGTTATGGAATTAATGAACTGACAGCAGTTCATATCAGTATAAGATACATCAGTCAGGAATATTTAACTTATATTGAGACAATGTTATGGAATTAATGTACTGACGGCAGTTCATATCAGTATAAGATACATCAGTCAGGAATATTTCACTTATATTGAGACAATGTTATGGAATTAATGTACTGATGGCAGTTCATATCAGTATAAGATACATCAGTCAGGATGATTTCACTTATATTGAGAAAATGTTATGGAATTAATGTATTGACGGCAGTTCATATCAGTATAAGATACATCAGTCAGGAATATTTCACTTATATTGAGAAAATGTTATGGAATTAATGTACTGACGGCAGTTCATATCAGTATAAGATACATCAGTCAGGAATATTTCACTTATATTGAGAAAATGTTATGGAATTAATGTATTGACGGCAGTTCATATCAGTATAAGATACATCAGTCAGGAATATTTCACTTATATTGAGAAAATGTTATGGAATTAATGTACTGACGGCAGTTCATATCAGTATAAGATACATCAGTCAGGAATATTTCACTGATATTGAGACAATGTAATGGAATTAATGTACTGACGACAGTTCATATCAGTATAAGATACATCAGTCAGGAATATTTCACTGATATTGAGACAATGTTATGGAATTAATGTATGGACGGCAGTTCATATCAGTATAAGATACATCAGTCAGGAATATTTCACTTATATTGAGACAATGTAATGGAATTAATGTACTGACGGCAGTTCATATCAGTATAAGATACATCAGTCAGGAATATTTCACTGATATTGAGACAATGTTATGGAATTAATGTACCAATGGCAGTTCATATCAGTATAAGATACATCAATCAGGAATATTTAACTTATATGAGACAATGTTATGGAATTAATGTACTGACAGCAGTTCATATCAGTATAAGATACATCAGTCAGGAATATTTCACTTATATTGAGACAATGTTATGGAATTAATGTACTGACGACAGTTCATATCAGTATAAGATACATCAGTCAGGAATATTTCACTTATATTGAGAAAATGTTATGGAATTAATGTACTGAGGGCAGTTCATATCAGTATAAGATACATCAGTCAGGAATATTTCACTTATATTCAGACAATGTTATGGAATTTATGTACTGACGGCAGTTCATATCAGTATAAGATACATCAGTCAGGAATATTTCACTTATATTCAGACAATGTTATGGAATTTATGTACTGACGACAGTTCATATCAGTATAAGATACATCAGTCAGGAATATTTCACTGATATTGAGACAATGTTATGGAATTAATGTACTGACGGCAGTTCATATCAGTATAAGATACATCAGTCAGGAATATTTCACTTATATTGAGACAATGTTATGGAATTAATGTACTGACGGCAGTTCATATCAGTATAAGATACATCAGTCAGGAATATTTCACTGATATTGAGACAATGTTATGGAATTAATGTACTGAAGGCAGTTCATATCAGTATAAGATACATCAGTTAGGAATATTTCACTGATATTGAGACAATGTTATGGAATTAATGTACTGACGACAGTTCATATCAGTATAAGATACATCAGTCAGGAATATTTCACTTATATTGAGAAAATGTTATGGAATTAATGTACTGAGGGCAGTTCATATCAGTATAAGATACATCAGTCAGGAATATTTCACTTATATTGAGACAATGTTATGGAATTAATGTACTGACGGCAGTTCATATCAGTATAAGATACATCAGTCAGGAATATTTCACTGATATTGAGACAATGTTATGGAATTAATGTACTGACGGCAGTTCATATCAGTATAAGATACATCAGTCAGGAATATTTCACTGATATTGAGACAATGTTATGGAATTAATGTACTGACGGCAGTTCATATCAGTATAAGATACATCAGTCAGGAATATTTCACTGATATTGAGAAAATGTTATGGAATTAATGTACTGACGGCAGTTCATATCAGTATAAGATACATCAGTCAGGAATATTTCACTTATATTCAGACAATGTTATGGAATTAATGTACTGACGGCAGTTCATATCAGTATAAGATATATCAGTCAGGAATATTTCACTGATATTGAGACAATGTTATGGAATTAATGTACTGACGGCAGTTCATATCAGTATAAGATACATCAGTCAGAAATATTTCACTGATATTGAGAAAATGTTATGGAATTAATGTACTGAAGGCAGTCAGTCAGGAATATTTCACTTATATTGAGACAATGTTATGGAATTAATGTACTGTCGGCAGTTCATATCAGTATAAGATACATCAGTCAGGAATATTTCACTCATATTGAGACAATGTTATGGAATTAATGTACTGTCGGCAGTTCATATCAGTATAAGATACATCAGTCAGGAATATTTCACTGATATTGAGACAATGTTATGGAATTAATGTACTGAAGGCAGTCAGTCAGGAATATTTCACTTATATTGAGATAATGTTATGGAATTAATGTACTGACGGCAGTTCATATCAGTATAAGATATATCAGTCAGGAATATTTCACTTATATTGAGACAATGTTATGGAATTTGATAACCAACAGATGTCAAATCATATACTGCAACATTATTTTGTTTCTCTTATACCGAGATGTAAATTAAAAAAATACAATGTATACAAGTAATAAGAATAATTATGATTACATGGTTTGAGTAATGGTGGTTGATACCAATTTGAAAGCAATTAATATTTCTTTCATTAACATTAGTCAGTTCTAAGATTGAGGAACACAGTGAATGGAAAGCAAAAATAAAAAAAATAAAAAAAATATATATATATATATATATTGAAACATATACCTATTCATAGACCAATAATTTATTGGAAATTTATTTTGATTGAGAAGGTAAAATTGTATTGGAAAATTATCATCAAAATACTTACACATATTGAGGAAAATGTGACTCTGTAGCAGCAGGTAGGTTGTTAAATTTGGACTTTCGGTTCTTTTTACTAAGATTGTTCCATATAATCTTTACAAATGCTTTTGTATCATCTCTGGACGAAGTCTACAAGATTAAAAAAAACCACCTTCAAGTGCACTATTAATTTTAAAAGGAGTGTTAAGTACAGTTTTTAGAGTAAGATATTTACTTACTGCCAGACAGTATTCTTGTATCGGATGTTTTAATTTGTGTTTCTTCTTGGTCCTACCAGTGAAAAAACAAATTTGACACATGTCAAAGTTGAAACATTTCAAACATCTGTATCTAAAATAAGTAGAAAAATAAATTAAACATTAATATATTAATCTAGAACACATAGTTTTAGAAAAAATTCAAATCTCACAAAAAATAAACAATTTTAGGTTAACAACTACAACGTTAATTGTAATGTAGCTATAAAAACACCACTCATTTTAATCTTGTTGTACTGTTAATTTTTCTCATTTAATTGTTAAAGGTTCTATAACAGTTTTAAGAAAACAACTCAAAAACAGCCAATTCATAAAATATTTACAACATCTCCTACAGGGGTAATCATAGATTTATGAAAATACATGTATCACTCCGTAAGATCTTGTCATGATTAAAATGTTTGCAATTTATTGTTAACATCTATCTTTAACAGATTTCAAGTAAACAGTCAAAATTTTATTTCAACAAAAATGTAACATTTCAGGGGAGGAAACTTCAGAAGGTTGTCTGATATATGTGCCTTTAAAAATCTGGTATATCATAAGACCTTGTTATGAGGAACACAAATTTAAAGCCCCCACATAATTTTCTTGCCATATAATAATGATAAATAATTTTAAGATAACTTCAAAACTTAATGCCAAAATGCATTGACCCAATTTCACAAAAAAGTTAAACTAAAGACCACTAGAGAAGCAAAATATCACATCACATTTATTTCTCACACCATCAGCTTTCAAGAAGTTAAAAAAATTTTGTCCCCAAGTTTACTAAGAAAAAGAATAGTAATACCGCTATAACCATCCTATACATACTTTTGACCATGTGTCTGTGAGTATTTTCAAAGGAAAAATCATAATTACAACAAACTGTCATGACCCTAACCTACAACCTTGATTATTTGTAGAAGAAAATGCTTAAAAACATCAAAAATTAAAAGCTATACTGAAAATTGATAAAAAGACAAGCTTATAAGTTGTAAAGGGACAAATATAGATCACTGCTTTAACCTTGAACTTGACCCCATTTTAAAGGTCTTTTTGATAGAATGCTAAAACTGGAAACTTTGTCTTTATCTTGTCAAACAGTCAAGTAACAATATTTTGACAGATTTTTCAGGCTCTAGAAAAGAAGATATTGTAGACCTCTAGGTCATCTTAACCTAAATCCAATACAAATGGCGACACCAAGAAATTTATGAAACTCATTTTCAACCTTATTTT
This sequence comes from Tegillarca granosa, assembly GCA_029721355.1. Taxonomy (NCBI): domain Eukaryota; kingdom Metazoa; phylum Mollusca; class Bivalvia; order Arcoida; family Arcidae; genus Tegillarca; species Tegillarca granosa. The sequence goes on along the minus strand of CM056598.1, from coordinate 2,641,860 downwards.
TTACAGTGAACTGAACAAACTATAGGCTTAAAACCCAAGACAGGCCAAATATAACATCAATCTCCCATCATTGGTTTTAGAAAAGAAATTTTTCACCTCTAGGTCATCTTGACCAAATTTTGGTAGAATTAGCAATCCCCAAAAAGGCAAAACCTAATTATAACCCAATTTCACAAAATGACCAACCATTAGTTTCATAGAAGATATTTTAAAATTTTGCACCAAAAGATTACCTAATTTCAAAAGAAAGGTAACATCATGAACAAATCTGAATTGCAATGGCCTATATATACCTCTCATCAAGTTCGTCAAGAACTGTCCAGTAGTATTAGAGCTAAAACAAAGAGGGTTAAAATGCATACATCCATGCACTATCATACACACACTGTGCTATGACTAAAGCTCAAATGACCCACGGTCAGACGTTACAACATTACAATACATACCTAAACCCAACAACTGGACACACTTTACAGATGTTACACTTAGATTCATGTTTAACTGAAATAGATAATTATCATTGTGAATGTAAAGCTAACGGGGATGTATTGATACAACAGCAAGAGTTGGTTATTATTAAAACATCAACGATCAGATAAGTATAATAGCTAATGTTGTTTTAGCCACATTAGGAATTTTTTTTTAGCTATTTCAGACAAGACTATTTATTTTACAAGATTCAAGGATCAATCTAAACAATATTCAATAGACATTATTATCTTTTTATAAATGAGACTACAGCTGAAGGCATTTGTACTCTACATGTTAAAGGTGAAAAAAAAAATTGTGAAAAAAATTAAAAACAAACATAAAGGTGAACATGGAGACAAGGTAGTAGAAGATACAGGTATTAACATTTTATCATGAAGAAAAATTGATGTTAAAAAGCCATTTTCCAAGGATGGACAACAGGCCAAAATAAATTACAAATAGACAGACAATTGTATGGATAACACAAGGGTAGAGAATGAATAATTGAGATTGGTTGGTTTTGTTTGAATGTTGTTTCATATTACAAAAACAATTATTCCGTTATTTATAACGAGAAAATTCTTATTTATCTTAGGATTAAATCTAAAAAAAAAAGTGTGTAATGCATGAGAGTGAAAGTGCACACTTATGTTGAACTTTAGAGTGCTAGAACACTTGTCTGCAATGTCGCTCAAACACATTCCATATCACAGTTCATTTTATTGGTAGCCAACCAAAAAGAGTTTATGGCAAGGAAAAATCTTTCTCACTTGTGGTAGACTAAGAAAAGAGGAGATGTGGCACAAATAAAGAAGTTCCACAGAAAAAAAAAGAATCAGAATCTTTGCCATAGAGTATAAAGAAGACTGATAACTAAGGAAATTCTTACTTGTTTCAGCAGCGGCAGTTCTGTGAAATGTTGGAAGCCACACAAGTGTCTGAGGTTCCTTTAACAACCACACATAAAACATGTCTTCAGGGATACCACCACCACCAGCATCTTTGCTCTAGTAGATAAAATTGATAAAATAAAATAATGGAAACATAACATATATCTTAATTGTATAAATACATATATCTCTGGTATGGAAAGTACATTTAGGATTTTTATGATAAAAGGAAAATGCTGTCAGGCTCTTATAAATCAAACCTAAAAAAATTTAACTGATTTTATAATAATTGTGTGAAAATAGGTCAGAAGTGAAATAATCAATTAAGATTGAACTATTAAATACAGGCAGAAATAAAGAAAATAAAGACATTTACAATTTGAAGACAACTGGACACTGCTACTGACACATCTTGTCCTCCAAACGCTTCACTCTCTTGCAGTAAGTCTGGTAACTATAGAAATAAACAACAAAAATTTACATAAATATGTTTTAAATTCAAAAAGTACAAGTCGTTTTCCTCAGTGATATTTAGTGATGTCGAGATTATCGCCGATGATCGATTGTCGGTTGTTGTCAGGGTAGCGATCCTAATAATCGATCACAAGATAAATAATTGATCATCGCTGACGTCTGCGAGTAGTTTCCATATTGTAGTAAAGTCCATTTCCTTTCCGGTTCTTGCTACTAAAAACAACAATGGCGGATGAGGATTGGATAATATATTGTATCCAGACACTTTTTACACAGTGCGATGCTTTGGCCACTATCAGTCTATCAGGGCAAGGAGCTATCTGGCCTTTAACTTACAATCACAAAGCAAGAACACTTGGCTTTTACAATTCAAGTATTTATATTCAGCCTTATTTGTTTCTGAATACTGTATTTATATTCAGCTTTATTTGTTTCTGAATACTGATGTACAGTTACTAAGTAATTCCGATTATTATTGATTAATTGATCGATTATGCCTCTTCGATTATGGATTATGATTTTTTGTCCAATGGGACATCACTAGTGATATTTAGTATAAAAAGGGACAATTACATACAACTGTCATATCATTTTTAATGGCAAAAGAGTAAGATTTATCTCCCTTAGATTTAATAAACCCTGCATTCAGTTTTCAATTTTTAATTGTTGAATGTAAAACCCACAAAAATATAAAACACACACACACACACACACACACACACACACACACACACACACACACACACACACACACACACACACACACCAAGATGTAAATAGTACTTTTCAACAATCTCTAGGATGAGTAAATGTTATCTAACATAATTTATCCTTTTTATTTTTATTTTTTTATTATTATTATTACTGGTATTTTTTTTTTATTTGATTTGGAACAAAATGTTTTGTTAACAGTCTTGTAAAGCAGCTTAAATGTTTTTCTATAGAAAACTTTAACATTAGACACTAATGTTCATGACTGACAGGAGTAGAGTGGGGGAGACAAAAGCTGAGTGGGGTGAGTAAAGTGGAGTAATGATGTTTTACATTCAAGATGAGATTCTTTTCCTGATATCAAGATGGCTTCAACAAGTGAACTGACAAACCTTTTAAAAATAGCATCTACCTAATTTGGATTAAAACCTGGAGAGTATGAGGCATTTTGATTTGTAAGTGTGCTTTAGACCACCAAGTCCATGGGTTGGGGAAAAGGCACTTGTATGTCATAAACTTTTCTTCAAATAAGTCAACTTAATTATTCTTATAATCAGACAGTGTTCTTAATTTATTTAAATACTTGTTGTCATAGCAATCAAACAAAACTATAAAATCATATATACTTCTTACCTAACCTATAATAAATGTATTTAGTTGTTAATCTACAAACCTGCATTAGTTCTTGTAAAAGCAGTGTAAAATTCTGTTCACTGATGTAGGTGCTTGGATCATGAACTTCCTGATAAAATGCTAAAGAAAGAAAAGAATTATAAATTTTATCAATGAAAACAAGATCACCTGCTGAAAGGTAACATAAACACAACTACTGCCACGTTTAACACATCTTAGAACAAATATAAATTTATAATATATTTACATTATCTGTCAACAAAGGAAAAGTAAAACCACAAATACAGGAAAAGTAAGATCACAACTGTCTGCAAAGTTAGACCACAGTTAAAGACACCAGGAAAAAAATAATTCCACAAATGTCAACATATAAGAAATAAGACCATAGTTGTAGACATAGCAAACAGCATTATACATGCCATTCCCATAATAAAACCAGCTTGCATTGTATAGAAGGACAGAAAATCCATATCTTTGATTTTTGAATTTGATCTTATTAAAATGTTGTTTGCAAGAAATTACGAAAAACTTCAAACTAAGTCTCATTATTTTTACATATCATTATGGTACAGAGAGTTGGATATTTTACAATTTTTAATAAATCTAAAACAAACAATGAACACAGGAACCTAAAGAATTCAAATATCACAATCAGAAAAATGCACAAAACTGTTGATGAAAACTTTCAATTTCTGTTATGCTATCTCTCTAAACCTCAACCTAAATTAGTAAGGTTCTAACACAATAAAGTCCTTTCAGAAGTAATACTGTACAAGTATTGATATTAGTGTGTAATATATTTGGCACTCCCGAGGGTCTTAAACAATTAACATTATTAATATTGGCACTGTCATTTTTTCCTTTTAGAAAAGTGGGCTAAAATTAATGTTGAAGTGTATAATATTAGCGGAAATTAATTTAACACCAAAATCGACGATATTAATACACAATCAAAATAAATACTTATACATTATCTGACTTGATTCATTATAAACATGTAAGTTTGGTACAAACCTTTATATTTCTCTGCTAGTCTTGCTGCACATAATGTGATCAATATTAACTTTACTGATAACACTCTTATACACCCTGTCCTTTGTCTAAAATAAATAATAAATCAATTTACTATACAATTTCTTTAATTAAGGATGTATTTTATTCAAGTCATTGAGGTTTATTTACATAGGATATCATCGGAAATTGGTTGGGACTGACAGATGACTTCAAAGATACCGGGGGTATTCAAGGTATCAATGTTCAAGTGATCAAAGTCTGAATGTATATAAAGAAACCTAGTCAGTTCATGAGAAGACTTATCAACAAAATTTTAAATATGGTCATTCAGTTTATAATGTAGAATGTTGTAAATATTGTGTGGTTGGTAAATAATTAAATCTTCTTGTCAAACCAAATAACAAAAAAGAGCATTAAAAATGTTTTAATTTTCATTGTCTTTGGCAGAGTTCAAAGGTATAAGTTTCACACCTTTACTTACGGTATATATCTGATGGGGTCTCTAAAAAGGTGAAAAATTTCATACATCACTAACACTCCCAGATGTCTGTATCAAAACTGCTAGAAAATCATTAATTAAAGTGTTGACACTGACAAGGACTGATTAGACAAAAAAATGAATTTATATGACACAGGGAGCTATCAATGAAAAGAAATTATGCCCCCATGCAAAGTCTATTTAGCTAAACATGTGTGTATAAAATGAATTCATAAGTTCTAATTTGTAACTAATGGTAACCAATGACTCATTTATAGAGGTGACAAATATACATGCTTTGATTATACAACCTTTAAACTTCTTAGGGTTTGGAATCAAAAGTACAAGAAAGCACCAATTAAATTGTTTGACATTAGTCTGGATCATTAGAAAAAACCTAATTTGTTTTAGCATTTTTAGGCAGGGGCTTTCACTGAAAAGAAAAATCCCCAAGCAAACTGTAATTCTAGCTAAACATGCTATTGTAACATATATTTAAAGTTTCAAAGATATCAAGGGTTTGGGAAAATTAAACATACAGTCAAACTTCGATTATTCGAAGTTTATGGGTCTTCATTTTAGGTTCGATTAATCGGGGGGGTTCAAATAATCGAATAAGTTAATTTGAAACTTCAAACCTTGATCCACTGTACATTATCTTAAGATACAACAGTATTCTTTTGCACATTGAAAGTGTTTTATTGGTGTAAGTCTATAATGAATAATGTCATAACCTATCATGATTAATTTAATAAAAACAGAAATATTAATTTTATTTCTATAAAAATAAAAAATTAATACCATCTGGTACAAAATCAAACATGCGTGGTAATACATACGACATAGTAAGAACAGCCATCCAGAGAAAGTACACCTTCTTTTTTATGCACACAATACACGTTTTTATGATTTTACAGAATTTTAAACATAACGAAACGGAACAGGTCTATAAAATTTCTAGAATTGAAATGTGAGTAAGGCGGAAAACTGTCTCTGTCAACTTTATTACAAAATAATGATTTTTTTAAATTCCCCGACTAGGCTATATAAAATATCAAATTAATATTCAGATGTCATTTTTTTTTTTTTTAATTTTATGATGGTAACCATGGTCAACAGAATTCTTTTTATTGTTTACTTGAGTATCGCTACACATGTGCAGCTCAATTTCTATTACCTGGGATTATAATTAGTGTTTGATTGAATAATTACGATTAATTTTTGAGACTGATGATCAACATGGCTTACAATGGACAATACATGGTGTATACATGTCTACAAAATGACCATCAGTTCACTTGGGTAGCATAAACGGGTAAAGGTGAAACCAAACTCGTTTGTATTAAATTGTACAGGTGAGAGTTGTTTCGTTTTAGAAATGGATAAAAATGTCAACTTCAAATTTTTGGGGGTTTATTTCTACTGAAAAATCTAACTTAGGACTCAAATTACGTTTGAATAATCGCGGGTACGAAGTTCGAATAAGCAAAGTTTTTTAATAAGAAGTTATAGTGCAGGGAGGTCAGGACCTAAAGAGAACTTCAAATAACCTAAGGTATTCGAATAATAGAAGTTCGAATAACCGAAGTTTGACTGTACCTTTTTATTATATCTCACAGAAAATTCTTAAACTATTATTGGTCAATTTCTAATAACATGGTATGAAACAATTCACAATGTCTGAAGCAGCGGTCAACATTGCCATTGAATATTGTAATGTTCATCACTGGGCACAAAACTTTAAACTGTCCATCACGGAAACTACCGAGTTATCCTGCTTAAGATTACGTTAGTTATAGACCAGTAACTTCTACAGTTCTTTATCAGATGTAATCATAGGCATTTTAAACAGGTTTTGTTGGAAAAAAAGGTAAAAGAAATCACTTTTTGTTCGGTATAATAAAGTAAATAGTGCCCTTGGTTGAGGGAAATATGGAGGATTGTCTTCCCTAGGGAACTTTATCTCCCGAGCCTATTTATATAATATGTACATGCATCTTTTCAAAAATAAAAATTCTACATACACATCAAACAAATTTAACATCAGGTTCTGTAACAACTCTCCATAAATCTCAGCAACATCATCTTGTAGTGTCACACCTTGATCTGCACTCATATATAAATCTGTTACCAATTTCAATACTTCTTTACAGTCAATTATGTCCATACAACCATCCATGTACCCATGGCGATTAAAAACATTTTTAACTGTGTTCAAACCCACCTGATGCACTAAAACACAAAGGTAAATTTGTAGATAAAGTTTGGATATCAACAAGACTTAACCATACTTATCTGTGTTGATGATGCCCCTACTTTAATGATTATGTATGATGACAATTTCAGTTTCTCTCATTTTTATGCTTGAAATAAACACACAGTAGACAAAAACTATAAAAATTTACATTTTATCTCTATTCAACTCTATAAATTATAACAGTAAAGCATTTTTAAAAAGACCACCCATGGGACCTTAGAAATATGGACTTTATAGAGGATGGTCTTCATTGAAGTAAAAGATATTAAGTATAGTAATCTCAATAAGATTTTTATATAATATTTTGAACTTTCTTTTTTTTTCTTTTATTTATTTATTTATTCATTCATTTATTCATTCATTCTCATTTATTTATTATTATTATTATTATTTTTAAAATCCAATCCGACATGAATATGTCCAGATATCCATTGCCAACCTCAAGTCCAAAATGTTTACAAACTGTGATTTGCAGACAGTGAAAGGGACATAACTCTAAGGAGCTTAATTGTTATTCAAAATAAAAATCATGTACATCACCAATCAGTGTCATATAATGTATCATGTGTCTGTATTAAAATAGTATATTTACTTACATCTGAGTTTTTTCTGCAAGTGACGAATTTTAAATGCAGTTCTATATGCTGCATACCTAATGGCACTGTAGTCAGCTGAAATAAGAAAAAAAAAGTATGCAACAAAAAATGATAAAGAATAGTCTTGTTTGTCTCCTTTTTGTGGTGTTGTTATGTGTTACGTCTTGTTTCTCTCCCATTTGTGTGTTGTAATTAGTTATTGTGTTGTGAATATCATGTTTCTATTCCATGTTTTGCATTGTAATTAGTTACATGTCTTGTTCCTTTCCTGTCTGGTGTGTTGTAATTTATTTTAATATCTCGTTTCTATCCTGTTAATTGTTTTGTAATTAGTTATTTCTTGTTTCTCCCAGTTATTGTGTTGTACTTAGTTGTGTCTTGTTTCTATCATTTTTGTTGTGTTGCGTTTGTGTTTTAGGTTAACCCCTTCTAGCTTATAATGCTACTTACCTAATTCTTCCATAACTTTGGTAAGATATGGATGATCCCATGTTGTTATCTGCATACGATGGCTAAAAATAAAATAAACAAAGTACTGAAGATACTGAAAATAAACAAAGTACTGAAGATACTGAAAACAGGAAACTACTGTAATCAAAGTTCTGAAGATACTGAAAACAGGAAACTACTGTAAAAAATGGTTCAGAGACCATCAACGTAATTCTCATATGTACTTTTAAGTTGACTAGTCCAAGGGTTTGAAATTTAGACTCGTCAGAGAGCAGGGGTGACCAAAAACTGATTCTTTTAGGCCTGTTTCTCTATCCCTCTCTCCTCTTTTTTACAATTATTTATTAATATTAGATATCTGTGATTTTCACCAAATTTCAAAGCAATAAATATGCTCTTCTAAAATCTCAGTAAAATTATAATGACCTTGAAATTATGTCATTCAAAAGGGCGACATTAAAAAATGTTTGATACTGAATAATCTATCTAGGCATTTGGAAAAATGATGTTTGAGTTTACATCTACTGTCAAACATATAACAGTACCTGATATAATATGGAACACCCTTATTTGTTTCTGCTTGTTCCCAGCCATCAACAATCCTCTCTTTTAGTCATGAAATAAAACAAAAATATGACATTATTCTGGAAATAACATATTAAACTTGTGTCATCATGTACCAATAAGTCAATTACCAGCCTCGATCATGAATGTTATGAATTTGAAAACCTCTGATCCAACTGATAAATATTACATGTCCTATAAAGAAATGGTAATTACCAGGTAATTAAGGATTGTGACTGCATTGGTCTTCATATACTGGTACATAAACAACTGCTTGTTTACGGTCAAGATAACCCCATTAAACCATGTGGCACATGTAAAGGTGAAACATGTTCAACTGTGTTGCACAAATTTTTGCAAATTAGTTTTAAGAAACAATGTAAATATCTTTTGTTTTTCAATTTGCAACTCAAAAGATTGTTATTTTAATTAGTTAAAATTACAATATTAGATATAGGTTTAACCATTAATTGAAGAAATATGTAAAGTTTAATTTGATAAAGTGAATAAAATCTTGAATATTGATATTTATTGAAAGTTATTTTACCAATTTTTTTTTTTTTTTTTTTTTGATCAATCATTAAAACCAATCATTAAACCATTTCATTAACTTTTGACATAAGAAATGAAAGATATAATTATATATTTTTTGATTAACAGTAAATCTTCCAGTAAAAGTTGTTTACATAAAACTGACAGTAAAATTTCTCCATTTGACTTTCAAAAATCTTGATCTTTTTTTTTTTCCACAGCTATACAAATATAATGTCTTAAAGAAGTATTTATAATTCAGCTTCATAGTATAAGCAGTTTTTCCTTGAGACTGAGTTTTCCCTGAGCAGATAACTGAAAATATGTCTAATGTAGGGTTAATCAATTAAGATATGTGATTGCAATTCTTCACACATCAGTGTGTAAACAACTAGCTGTAAATTGTCAAGATAATCCCATTAAATAAATTGCATTCTCAAAAAAAAAAAAAAAAAAAAAAAAAAAAAAAAAAAAAAAAAAAAAAAAAAAACTTTATTTAGTTTAAATTATTATATTTGCAACACGAAAATATTAAATATTGACTTAAAACATTTATTAAAGACAACAACTAATGTTTAATTTGAATGAGCAAAAATCTTAATTATTCTTTAGCAAATTCATTGACATTTATTTTACAAAACTGATCATTGTTCTATTGATCAATATTTTAAACCAACCATTAAACCATTTTATTGACTTTTGACATAAGAAACAAAAGATAAAAATACCAGTATATCTCTTTAACAGTATTCTTTCGTGAACAACTTGTAGATGTAGAATTGAAAGTCAAATTTGTCAATTTGATTTCAGTATCCTGGATCATTTTTTGACATATATAATGTCCTGGAGAAACATATCCCAATTTCAGCTTTTAAGAATCAACAGCTCTTAATCCTGGGTGTTAATTACCCTGGCCATAAAAGATAAGTGCAAGTGATATTCTGCTCAGGAATAGCTCCGGCTTCAAATATTTTGTCACCAGCAATTTCAGGCAGAAGCCTATTTTTGTTACCAATTTATCAAATTTAATGCCAATACCCTTTTATTTCTTTTATTTGGATAAACACAAACTTTCTTTTCACAAAAATAATCACCAGAAGTCAAATCTAGTTGCCAACTTTTCCTTTTTTTTTTAAAAAAAAAAAATCACAATTGGCAACACTTGATGCCCACAGCTAACTTTGCTGCATCTAAAGATGATATGGTAAATTTCACTGTGTCTTTCTTGGCTATGGGTAACATTGTTATATCAAAGAAAAATGTAATGTCTGTCTTGTTCATTTGCCATTTAAGGAACTTTTCTCAAGGCCACTGAATGAGTCAAATAGAAAATAGCTACATTTGGTTGAAATCTTGTTCATTCACATTGTGCTGCATTACTGAGTTAAAGATTAAATTTTCTTAAAGTTCTTCAATCGTAAGACCTTGATGAACTTTTTCGTTTCATATGATTATCAATATAAATCTCCAGACAAAATCTTGAAATATGTACAATATTTTCCGTAAAAGACAGAACCTATTGTCACGTTAAATTTCATTAAGACCTTTCAATGAATACTTCTGGGATGAGTTTTTCGATAGATTTTTAAAGAAAAAAGAAAATTTTGAAAAAAATCCACTACTGTAAATCATTCCAACTGTTCCAATGGTTTTATTTTTGCCGACATAGTTAGAAAAGTTCACAAGCGTGTACGGGATTTAACTTTCCATAAGCATAAAGAAAAATTACCATATGCGTCGTTCATGTCAGGTTTCTGGCTTTAGGAACCAATGATATAAAAATCATCTAAAAAACTTTTGTTTACAAACTGGTTAAAAGATTATGATAATCATCACTGTCTTCCATTTTTAAACAGTGCCGCTTCCGTTTCTTTGTTTATCGGACGTTTCTTATGTATAAAGTGACCGAATACAGCTGTCAAACACTGTTTCGATTCGGCTGAAAAGAATTTTCGCGCAGGTGCGACCTACATAAACTTCCTATTTTTTGACAGGCATGACAGATTCAATATCACCAAAACTTCAAAATGATTTGATTTTCCTATATGGACAACAAAAACAAGGTGAGATAAAAGTTATTTTTTTAATTACATTAGAAAACACTATTCTGTTTAATTAAGTACAGATCTATTAATAGTTTGTAGGAAACAGAACACTAGATTTGACAAAAGTTGCTAACTAACTGGCCTCTGATTTATTTGGTGTGCTACTTTTAAATTTATTTTTTCATAAAAGTTCTTCAGAAGTAAACAACACTTACTTTGTATAAGCTATGTAGTTATCAAGTCATCTAAGTACTTGACAGACTCGACATTGCTCAACTAGAGTGTAAATAAGGTTGTTTCCAACATATTTTTCATGAGATGCCAGTAATCAGAATTTCCTCCATCTCTAATAACACACATTATTACTGGCTGCTGTGTGTTGGGTCAGAACAATTTCTGTGTCAGAAACTTGATATTTTATACCATCGGGTGATGGAAGGGGTGCCGCCGCCTCCTTTAGATTTAAATTGTAAATATAAATGAAACTGAAGAAAAATTACTAACCATGATCGATTTCAATTTCAAATATTTAAATGTAAGAATATTGCAAGGCCACATCTTGTTTTGAAAATTGAAGAAGAAGTTGGCAAACAACAACATTGAAGAAATTTACCTGGCTTCTAAAGCCAGCAACAATGAAAACTTGAAATATATCAGGGCTCGACATTAACGTTTTCCCGATTGCCCGGTACCAGTCCAAAATTGCTGTCAGACAAGTTCAACAGTCCAGTTACTTGTGTGATGAGACAAGTTGAAATTTGAAGAGAATAAATTTTAATTTGAAAACAATTGTTATAATTGTCAGTCAACATCCTTATTAAAATCAAAGTCACAATTCAACTCCCACAATTTTTTTATTATCGATAACATTGATACGCTTGTAATGAGTACCCTTCCAAGTGAAGTCCGAGATCATTCAAAATCATTGAAACGTTTTGAAAAAAATCACTTTTATAATCCCCCTGCATAAAGCGTTTAAAAAGATCGACTTTGTTGACAACATGCTGCTTACACAGCATTTTGATCATGGATCTTACTAAATTTGGTCCTTCAACTAAAAAACTAAAAACCGTGAGACGTAAAGAAAAGAACAAGTAATATGAACAGAAACGTTCAAGAAAATTTAAGCCATTGTGGTTAAATGAATTTCCGGGTTTTCAAAATAAAACTAAAAAACTGAGCTGGGGATGATATTCTGCAAAATATGCCGCGATAATGATAAATTTGCTGATAAAAACACTTCAATGTAAAATGATATTAATACTTTAATTTTACCTCTGCTTCTGATTGTTGGACAAATGAGTTTTCTTTTTGGACAAGTGCAATTTATATTCACTTGTCCAATAGGACAAGTGGCAAAAAAAGTTAATTAATGTAAAGCCCTGTATATAAATATTTTGTAAGACATCATTTACCCATGGGTTGGGATTAATAACTTTTTTTACATGTCTTCTAATATTTTCAGTTCAAAGCAAAAAGAGACAGCTGACCTGCCAACACTACTTGGTACAGGAAAATCTCATGTTTTAGAATAAGAATTGTTCTGACCATACACATCTGTGAGACATAAAGAATGTTAGGGTCAGAAAAATTTAGACTATTATCAGAACTGCCATAAACATTCCAATTCTATACTTACCAATATCCTCATGTGTTAAAATTAGTTTCATAAATTTGAACTTGTTTACACATCTTTTTAGTTTGTTAAATCAAATGGAAATTTGTGTTTGTCAAATTTTTAAAGGGAAACATTTTTTAATGATATCAATTTAAAAAAAAAAAAAAGTCTTAACTTATTTCTTTTACTGATTCCCATGACTGTAGACTTTACTTTTACTAGATTTTTATTGTAAGACCAAAGTTATTTTCTTTTGGTTACTCTAGAAAAATGATGTGAAGAAAACAGTTGAATTTTTTAATCCTCCATGCTATTGATTCGGGGGCAGTGACTGGCCACCCCAATGTTTGTAAAGGAATTTAACTAAGTTACTAGGTATTGGTAAAATTTATCAATAATTTATCTATTGTTCATTCAGGGTATAGTAAAGTGATCATAACTTGGTCACTCATATACATTCAGTCAATGAGATTTACAGAGATGACAATGACTGATGCTTACAGAGGGGATATTGACTAGGCTTACAGAGATGACAGTGACTCAGGTTCACAGATGACATTGAGGTTCACAGATGACAGTGACTGAGGTTCACAGATGACGGTGACTGTGATTCACATAGATGACAGTGACTGAGGTTCACAGAGATGACATTGAGGTTCACAGAGTTGACAGTGACTAAGGTTAATAGAGTTGACAGCCACTGAGGTTAACAGAGATGACAATGACTGAGGTTCCCAGAGATGACAATGACTGAGGTTCACAGAGGTAACTGTGACTGAGGTTTACAGAGATGGCAGTGACTGAGGTTCACAGAGGTAACTATGACTGAGGTCCACAGAGATGACAGTGACTGAGGTTAATAGAGTTGACAGCCACTGAGGTTAACAGAGATGACAATGACTGAGGTTTACAGAGATGGCAGTGACTGAGGTTCACAGAGATGACTGTGACTGAGGTTTACAGAGATGGCAGTGACTGAGGTTCACAGAGGTAACTATGACTGAGGTCCACAGAGATGACAGTGACTGAGGTTAATAGAGTTGACAGTGATTAAGGTTAACAGATGACAGCCACTGAGGTTAACAGAGATGACAATGACTGAGGTTCCCAGAGATGACAATGACTGAGGTTCCCAGAGATGACAATGACTGAGGTTCACAGAGGTAACTGTGACTTAGGTTTACAGAGATGGCAGTGACTGAGGTTCACAGAGGTAACTATGACTGAGGTCCACAGAGATGACAGTGACTGAGGTTCACAGAGATCATAACGATATAAAATATAGCTAGAAATAAGAAAAACCATAAACTTTCGCGATACAGACTATAAATGATTTTTATTTTTAACTAATTCCGTAAACAAAGTGTTGCGTAAACAGTAGTATATATATCGTATGTACTAGTAGATTTATACTCACTAGCGTTTGGCATTTTTGTATTGTTTAAGATAGTATACAATTTTCTCTTGTCTCCGCTTTTGATTGTCACCTACGTTTTTCATTTTGCATAATACCATTTTCGACAACAAGTTCGCGATGTTTAACTTTCGCGATTATTTTGGTCTCGTGAAACACGCGAAAGTTAATAGCATGCGAATAAAAGTTGGTTTACAGTATATAGCCAGTATTAGTTTGCCTTAAAAGCACACTTTTTTTTCTTAATTAATAGCTGGATAAAAAGATACATAAGTATAAATAAATGACTATTTCACATTTAGACCTATTGATGTAATAATTTTGACTAGGATTTTAAACCTCTTGCACTCATATGCATTTTATATACATAAATATTTCCGTGTCGGCTTGTCCATTGCTTCTATTTTTAAAAATAGTAATAGTTTTTTAACTGTAAAAAATTAAAAAAAGGTTTTTATGATGTTTTTACACCTTTGTATTAAGATTACTTCACTTATATTGAGGCGTTTTAATTCCTGGTAATAAAATTTCCACTTTATTAGGACAGTTTTTCTATAACAGGTATTTCATATTCAGATAAGACTGATTTTAATTAATTTTAATAACTATTGAACTCTCCAACATAATCTGTGCCAATTAAGATAAATTAATATTTTTTTCTTCAGAGTTCATTAAACTGCGTAAGATAGTTTTGATTTTAATGGTATATTTTAGTTTGTTACGGTCTTGAAATGTACATATGCATTCAACCTAAATAAAAATTTAAAAATATGCACTTTGGCACAGATAAATTTAAATTCATGTCATTGTGCAAATGATCCCCTTATTATATTTTGTTTATATATGATTGCTCAGTCATCTGGTGGTAGTGATGACCTGATTGCTTGCTTAATGCTTAAAGTGCTTGCTACATGTATAGATGTTATAAAGAGATAACATTAAATTTATTTTATTTACACACATTGATAAGTGTTTTGGAGTATAATGAGTCGAGATTCTTTTTTGAGGGCAATGTAAGGTGGTCAGCTCTCGGTGAATTGAGGACATTTGATACAAAAAATTAATTTAAAATGGTCTACAATTAGACAGACTAATTCTTTAGTGCGTTAAAATCACCTGTTGTTATTATTGCATTTGCATTACAGAAAGAAAGAGGGAGAGAGAAAGAGAGAGAGAGAGAGAGAGAGAGAGAGCTGATATGTAGACATATACTTGCTCGCAAGTATGCATTTTAGTTCAATAAGAAGTGGTTGATTGAATGGGCTATTAAAAATACCTGATTTTAAAATTACAGTTGTGATAAGTTTTGCTTTGTTAAAATTCTCAGTGATAGGCAAGTTTGCTTTGTTAAAATTTTAGCATGATAAGCAATTTTGCTTTGTTAAAATTCTGGCATGATAAGCAATTTTCCTTTTTTCAATACTATGTGGATGAGCAAGTAGGGTCTGTTAAAATACTTCAGTGATTAGATAGTTGGCTATGTTAAACTACTGCTGTGATAAGCAAGTTCACTATGCTAAAAAACTGATTTGATAAGCAAGTTGGCTAAGCTGAAATACTGTATTAATAAGCAATTTGACTAGGTATAAATATTGTTTTGATAAGCAAGTTGGCTAGGTTTAAATATTGTTTTGATAAGCAAGTTGGCTAAGCTTAAATACTGCATTAATAAGCAAGTTGGCTAAGTTTTTATAATGTTTTGATTATTAAGTAGGCTAAGTTTATATACTGCAGCGATAAGAGAGTTGGCTAAGTTTAAATATTGTTCTGATTATCTGTTTATATACAGTAGTGATAATTAAGTTGGCCAAGTTTATATACAGTAGTGATAAGTAAGTTGGCTAAGATATATACAGTAGTGATAAGTAAGTTGGCTAAGTTTATATACAGTTGTGATAAGTAAGTTGGCCACGTTTATATACAGTTGTGATAAATAAGATGGCTAAGTTTATATGCAGTTGTGATAAGTAAGTTGGCTAAGTTTATATACAGTAGTGATAAGTAAGTTGGCTAAGTTTTATACAGTAGTGATCAGTAAGTTGGCTAAGTTTATATACAGTATGATAAGTAAGTTGGCTAAGTTTATATACAGTAGTGATAAGTAAGTTGGCTAAGTTTATATACAGTTGTGATAAGTAAGTTGGCCAAGTTTATATACAGTAGTGATCAGTAAGTTGGCTTAGTTTATATACAGTAGTGATAAGTAAGTTGGCTAAGTTTATATATACAGTTGTGATAAGTAAGTTGGCCAAGTTTAATACAGTTGTGATAAGTAAGTTGACTAAGATATATACAGTAGTGATAAGTAAGTTGGCTAAGTTTATATACAGTAGTGATAAGTAAGTTGGCTAAGTTTATATACAGTAGTGATAAGTAAGTTGGCCAAGTTTATATACAGTAGTGATAAGTAAGTTGGCTAAGTTTATATACAGTAGTGATAAGTAAGTTGGCTAAGTTTATATACAGTTGTGATAAGTAGGTTGGCTAAGATATATACAGAAGTGATAAGTAAGTTGGCTAAGTGCATGAGTGTTTGTTCTTTTTTTTGTAAGATAGAACATTGTTTTGTAAATACTGCTAAGGGTATTGCTAAAGTGAAATGGAATTAATGAAATGTACATAACTTATAAAAGACATTTAAATTTTGTAAATACATGTTTGTCACCAAATTAGGATGTGTTCCAAATTAAAAGACATAAATAAGTAATGAATTGTAAAATTATTATCACCATTTGAATTTTACGAACCACTCTATTGTGATTGGTAATTGGTATGGCTTTCTTTTGCCCCTTGAGAATGCCTCAAACATAAATATTGCAAAATTCCATCAAGTATGTGCTGTTGTGCTGATTTTGGAAGACAAAGAGCGCATTTTTGCTGAATCATGGTAAGTCAGAAAAAATTCCATTTACATGCTGAGGAATATAGAGTTCATTTGTTAGTTTGTCATATTAACAAGATCAGGAAAATTTCCACAACAGTCATGATATTGCCTTATATTTCTCAATATTGTTAAAGAATTAACTTATCATAGACTTACATTTCTAAAATGTTTAATATTTTAATCATGCAAGTGTTAAAAACATATAATGAGTGGTGATTGGTAATGGTGTTTTATGCCCAAGTCAAGATTCTTTCACTTGTATCAAAGCTTTCAGTTCTAATGGTGGAGGAAACCAGAATGCCCAGAAAAAACCACAAACCTTCAGCAATGATGAAAACAGCATAAAATACTTGAAAAATAATTACCCAATTTTATATATTCCTTATTCATTTGAAGGCAATACCATTATCTCTTTATTATTGTTCCAAATAAACCCAAATTAAATGATTGAGACTACTTGTAAGCAGTAAACCATGTGACTTTTTTGTGAGTTATTGATTGAGACCATTGTAAGCAGTAAACATGTGACTTTTTTGTGAGTTATTGATTGAGACCATTGTAAGCAGTAAACCATGTGACTTTTTTGTGAGTTAATGATTGAGACCATTGTAAGCAGTATACCATGTGACTTTTTGTGAGTTAATGATTGAGACCATTGTAAGCAGTAAACCATGTGACTTTTTTGTGAGTTAATGATTGAGACCATTGTAAGCAGTAAACCATGTAACTTTTTTGTGAGTTAATGATTGAGACTATTGTAAGCAGAAAACCATGTGACTTTTTGTGAGTTAATGATTGAGACCATTGTAAGCAGTAAACCATGTAACTTTTTTGTGAGTTAATGATTGAGACCATTGTAAGCAGTAATCCATGTGACTTTTTTGTGAGTTATTGTTTAAGCTGAATCAGCATTATTGTAGCTATTCACACTTTTTTGCTTTGTTTTGAATGACAAGTATAAGTCATTACCAGGAAAATAACCACCTTTAAGGAAATGATGACAGGAAGCAAATATAATTAAACAAACTGAAGACATGTGGTAGGATCTGTTAGACTGTATAGCCTTTTCCTGACATTTTTTTTTTTTTTTTTTTTTTTTTTTTTTTTTTTTTTTTTTTTGGTTTGAATGATAATTAAACTTTTCTGTTAATGAATATTATAATACATGTAGAAGTTCATTTGTAAATAAAAATTCTTTGTTGAATTCATGTTCTCTTCTTCTTTGAATACTAATTTACCAATTGGATGCCTTTCAAAATTCGTTCATAACCGAATATTCAAACATTTTTTTTTAGCTTTATGATTGGTAGATGACTAAAAAAAAAAGATAATTATTGGTTATTGATTGGATTATAGTGTGCTTTTTATTTTAAGTCTGTTGGTTAAGTTCAGATTGTGACAAAAACTGTCCATAATTTATTAGTATTTGAATATGTCAATATGAATTACTTGGCAGTTTTTATTTTAAATGATTAGAATGTTAGTAAACTTGCTGTACATGTATTCGTCTTTCAAATACTTTGGTCATTTGGTTTAGAGGTTATTGATAAGATTATTCTGGGTCTTGGTGGCCAAGTGATCTAAAGCTAATCTTAGTAAATCTCATCACCTGGGTTTAAATCACACTTGGGTATTTTCTAGTGTGAGAAAGTTTGTCCGTTTGCTTGCCATGGTTATTTTTACATTCCCATTTCCTCCACCATCTCAGAGCTGACATCCTTGGTATAACTAGAGCATATAACACCATTAATACAATCCAATCTAATAAATTCCTGTAATATTGATAAAGAAATATCTAAATTTAATGTGACAGAATTATTCACTCGCACATTATTATCATTATTATTATTATTATTATTATTATTATTATTATAATATAGCATACTGCAATCTGGTTGTTTGTTGGTTTCCAGGTGGATATTTTTGTAATTTTGATTGGATTTTGTTATTTTATAATCCGTATATCTGACCTGTTTCTTTTCAAAATTGCCCCTATAAAATTTAATATTCTATGGAGCTTGCAAGTAAGTACAACAACCAGGGCCCACAACGAAATCTTGTACAATGGTTCAATTTAGTGGCCGTAGAATTGATTATACCACAAGCCAGGGCCCACAATGAACACACTGCCAAAGATTCAATTTAGTGGCCATAGAATTGATAATACCACAACCAGGGCCCACAACAGAATCTGGTACAATGGTTCAGTTTGGAATTTTTACATATTATAACCGGTGCCCACAATGGATACCCTAAAAATGGTTCAAACAATTAATATATACCACAATGTTTGTTTATTGAACATTATTACAGTGTTAATTATCATATATATATATAAGTACAATACATATAATATTCCACTCTTTAAGCTATGTACACACTATTATGATAAAGCTTTACCTGCAAAATAAAAATCGCCGAGTCATCTATCTAACCTAGCTTATCAGTGAAGTGTTAATAAAGGCGTTGTATTACATGGATATAAGGAGGGGTTTGTGACATTATACAGACATTCAAATCCTCGGCTTAATATGATTGACAGATTGTGTAAAAAGTAAAACATTTGACTTTTTTGTGTATTATTTGGACTGTTGTTGCTGATGTTGGCTACATATTAACTGGGTGTTGTCAAAGAAAGGATTCATTGTTTTTCTTCTGATTTTAAGGTAATGTTTTTACAGTTCTTTCATTTTATTTATAATTTTATCGATTAATTGATTTTTTTTATAACAAAAACATTTTCATTTATAAATTTGTTTATATACATAGGAAGGGCAATACGTGTCACAAAAGTGTGAAATGTTTGTAAATTCTTTATCATTATTATTATTATTATTTATCATTATTATTATTATTTATTTTATTATTATTATGATATTTCAATGTTTGAAATGCATTTTTTTGCCTTTTATCATGTAAAAATTCTTTTAACTGACTGCATTTTTACAATAAATAAATAATAAACAAAATAAAATTTAATTTAAAAAAGAAGGAAAAGTACCAATAAAGGAAAATTATTAAATTTTTTTTTACCTGACTTATGATTTTTTATTTAAAAAAAACTTCATTGTTAGTTATTGTTTGTGCAGATTGTTTTTAAAAATGTCATAATTTTTTTTTTTAATTACTCCATGTTTATCATCTTATTTCTGTTGTGCATGTAACTGTTATAACATTTATTATTGTTGACAATAAAATATTTCATGGCATTTGGTTTTTATGCTCCTGACGTGTCACCAACTTTATAAATTAAGTCAAAAAATTTAATTGGTCAATTTCTTTTTTAATTCCTGAATAAAAGATATATATATATATCAGATTTTTTTGGTTTTCAAACTGAGATTTTGAATTTAGGTTATCTATTTCATCTATAAATTTCAGAGAATTTAAAAAAAAAATTGAAAAAAAATGATTAAGAAGTATATTTAGATGTTAATTAAGGATTGTGTTTTAATTTAATCCATAAAGCTAGTGGAAGTAACCATGATAATGATGATGAGAGAGAGAGAGGAGAAAAAGGAGGAGGATATGAAAAGTAACATCAAAGACTTTTATTCAGTATATCAAACTTTTATCCCACTAATGTCAACATCAACCATTTATCTATCACACACCTGTTTTTATAGTTATTGTTATTTTAATCTATTTTCATTTTTGTATTCCACTGACATAAGTTCCATTATCAACCACTATGCTACCCTTTTCAGGTTCGTTTTTGGCAGTGTAAACTATCAATAATTAGCACAGTTGTATTATGATTCTTCCCCCTGGTGCCATCATCAACCATTCTTCCACAATAGTCCTGCTTCTATTGGTAGTTGTCATGGAAACTATCAATACCCAGTACGCCTGTAAAAATGATTTTACCCTGGTGCCATCATTATTATTAACCACTCTTCCACAATAGTCCTGTTTCCATTGGTAGTTGTCATGGAAACTATCAGTATCTAGCACACCTGTTAAAAATGTTTTTACCCTGGTGCCATCCTTATAGATTGATAAATACTAAAATGTTTTGGTTAGACTGTTTGTGGAGTTACCACCAACCACTCGCACCTGGTATTAACAGGTGCTACCAGCAAAACAACATATACTTGATATTAACAGGTGCCTTCTACCAAACATCAACAGAATGGTATTACATGTATTAGGTGCCTTTCATCACCCCTACCCCCCCCCCCCCCCCAAAAAAAAAAAAAAAAAAAAAACCAAAAAAAACAAAACAAAACAAAACAAAACAAAACACACACACACACACACACACACACACACACACAACCTGGTATTAGAGCTATTCCACCAGTGTCTTATATTTATGAGTGCTCTTCAACAATCTGCCTACATAAGGTATTAACAGCCCCAACCACCAAAATCTTATATTTACAATGCCCTTCCACAGTCCACCTACACAACTTAGTAACAGGTGTCGTGATCTAACTCAAAGTGCTTATTGAAGATTTTTCTCTTTTTTCTTTTCTTTTTTTTTTTTTTAAATTTTTTTTTTTTTGGTAAACAAACAATAGCTTGCAGACATTTTAATATTGACCAATAGATGATCAGAATAAGAGAGTATGTAATATATCACTTCATCAGAATGTGTTTTGTGGTCAAACATGTCTGGTAGTGGTCAGTAGTGGTCAGTCTGTCAGATAATGGTATGTAATGTTGAGTGTTTGATTTTATGGTGACCTTTATTAAGCTCCTAGTCAGTGGTCAGTCATATCCTCCATGTTACATTGGTAAGGTTAGTGTTATTATAATTTACCAGTTTGTGATGTTAATGTGGGTCAGTATGCTCACACACTACATCACATTAACTCTAGATTGGTTCATGTTCTAAGTTGTCGCAAATAGATCACAATAAAATGCTTTCTATCTTAATTTTTTCTTTCTTATTAATTATAGTCATAAATGTGTTAGATTTCTAAACTATTTTGTATAATTTTACATGTATAAACAATACCGGTACGTATCAATTCAAACTCATTAACTAAGTGGTGTTTTTTTTTTTTTTTTTTTTTTTTTTTTTTTTTTTTTTTTTTTTTTGGAAGTCAGTCACTTGTCTATAAAGAACACACTTCAACTTCTCCAAATTAATAACATTTTTATTAAAAAGCCTGTATTACAGTAAAGAAATTTCATATCCTTAACTAGTCATTCCAAGTTTATGATAAAAAAAAAAAAACAGAAGTGGAAACATTTATATGTGAGTAAAATTCACTAAACCAATGCAATTGCTTTAGATTACCATCACAGTCTTGAATAAAGAGATTTACCATTATCCTGGAACTTTATTTTTCATGTGTACTTTATATATTTTATTTTATTTTTTATATTTTTTTTTTTACATCACAATCAAGCTAATTCTCGGAATTTTTGAAGATTGCAATCAGGTTTTTATCAGTTGCATCTTACCATCACTTTTAAATTTTGTGTCAAAATATTTGAATTGAGAAAACTGATCTAGCTAAAGTTTTAGTCATTTTTAAGTTTTTTAACTTTAAAAGTTGTTAGTAAGTAGAGTTGAATGTACATTTTGCGTAAAATTTCAAAATTAATATTCTTGCTTTAAACATTGTGACATCATTCTTATAACTATAGTAATAGATCTCCATATAGATGTATAAATGTATACATGATTTATGGAATAGTTCCTTTTTTAAAAAAAAAAATCAAAGAAAAAAGAAATTTTACTTAGCATCAAATGACAATTTTATAACTTTTACATAATCCTTTAGATGTATGACAAAGCAAATATGTATTTCTAACGATGAAATAAAGATCAATATGTACTAAACTGTAAACATGACTTGGAAAGTCTCAAGAATTTGTAGAGTCACCGCCCATTTATCAAGCCGCAATTAGTTCAACTCTACACCTGTATCAACTAATTACTGCTTTCCATAAAACATAATCTCCCTTCCTTAATATTACAAGGTGTATGAAAATAAATGTCTTAACAGTCATGCATGATCGATCCAGGTGACATTGTAGGAAGGCAGGTAGACTTTCCATTCATTGAAATTATAATATAGTAAGTGAAGAATGAATTGTGTGTATTGGGCCGCGAAGCTGTCCTCACGTTCTCTTACCACTGAGCATGCTCCTTACTCAGCGATTTATTGAATTGGCGTACATTTCACTTATTTATAGTGTATATAAAGTACAAAGACACATATCTGTTGTTAGAATTTCTTTATAATACTTTTTTTTTCTGTTGTCCATAAATGGAAGTCACGTACCAAATTGCAAATATAGATATACTAAGGTGATCATTCTTTAGAATTTATGATGGAATAAAAAAAATTATGCCTCATCATTGATGCTAGATGGTAGAAATGTGTCTTAAACAATGTTGTATTTGAACTGATTAAACCTTTAAAGTTTATAATAAATACTAATTAGTGTGTGTGTGTGTGTGTGTGTGTGTGTGTGTGTGTGTGTGTGTGTATGTGTGTGTGTTCAAACCCATGATAATTACTGAATAATTCATTATATTGAGATCTCACCAGCAATTACTTAAGTTACTATTTTATTTTATACATACACATTCAGTATTTGTAACCATTTACATAGCTTTAAGCTTTCCAGCTCTTGAAACCCCTATCTTCCAGTTTTAGAGTGAACAATCTACCAACTGAACTACCGGTAATAATTTCATACTTTCTTTAGAACATTACATCTGGTCGAAACAAAAAATTGCTGGTAATTTATCTGGATACATATAGTTTCAAAGGTGCAGTTTTTAATTTAAAAGCAAATATTTAATAGTTAGATCCAGTTTTGTCCAATCTGTGCTTATAATGAATTTTGTACTTTAAAATTGTTAAATACAGTCGCAACTGTTTATAGTTACATGTACCAAGTTAGGAGACTTGGAAGTAGTCTTCATTTGTTCACTGATGTCCTTTATATGAAGGTTGACCCTAGAACATTTTAGCATAAGAGCTTTGAGATTTCAATCTTTTCACTTGAGCCTTATGCATTGTTTATAATATGCTCTCTCTCTCTCTCTCTCTCTCTCTCTCTCTGATATAATGTACTTGCATCTTTAGTAAAAATAATATTCAAACTAAATAAAATATACAATTCTGTATCATGATTGTTTTTTTAACCTGGCCAATGTAATGACCATATATGGTCATATGATGTAGCTATGGTAACGTATATCATGTATCTTTGATAAAAAGGTTTAATTATAGTGTTATACTGAGAGAGTTGAAGATTACAGTAGACATTCCAAGTTCTGTTACAATTTCACCTTATATATATCGATCACTAGCCTGTCTGTTAGTTACTATAATTATATCATTTTTAGTAACCTCTATATATACTTTTAAAACAATTGTTTTAATTATTAAGATGAATTTTGCATTCATTTTTGAGAATTTGCATGTTGAAAAAAACAGATTTGAAGGAGAACAAAGGATAAACAAACAAACAAACAAATGGTATAGATTTTTATAGCATGGAATACATAATAAAAAATAAAGAAGTTAATGAAAGATGTTTAAAAAAGAATCATGTCATAATTGTAGTATCATTTACCTTATCAATAAATTTTGATTTTTTTTTTTATAAACAATAAAAAAAATGGAATTATTTTGATGGTTGATGGCATATTGTTTGTGTTAGATCAACAATTTTCAGGATATTGTTCTGAGACCTTTCTTTATATCTTACCAAAGTCAGGGTGAGCACAAAATATATTTTCATGGCACGAAAAAAATATTGGATAAAACAAAAACAAAAAAAATTGCAGGGTTGTTGCAGATGGGCAATGCAGATTATCTTGAGATTCATTTAAATACTAGTACTCAGCAGAATGTGTGTGTATGTGTGTGTGTGTGTGTGCAATAGATGCTTTACTTAATTTGAATGTAAAGAAAATTAAATATTTAACCTGCACATATTTGTGGTTGTTTGGTTAATGATTTTAACACATTTTTCTACCTGGTGATTAATTAAGTTTTATCTATACAGGTAATGTTATAATCTGGGCCAGCAAAAACTGCTTGGTCATACCTGGTCAGATTTTTACCTGTGTAACCTACATATGTGTGTGTGTGCTTATTAATATATATTAATATATATTCTACATACATCGGTATTAGTTTAACGGAAGATCAAATACACAATATCATGGTGGACAGTGGTCAGTTATACAAAATCTGTTTTACAGATAATGATTTGTGTTAATTTAAGGAAATAAATATTGGATTTATAGCTGCCTAACTAGATGAAGAGTAAGCTCTGGTCATGATTCAGCTGTTTTTTTTTTATTCTATCAGATTGATTTCAACAACCACTGATCATTGTGATGTTTTTAACACTAATGGATGATCAAGGTAAATCATTTACATGATCACATAATATTGTTTTTATATAAAATTCTCATAATTCTTATTCATTTTTTAAAAAAATTGTCAATAAACCATAAAGTGCAGATACATTTTAGATTTAAGTTGATAAGATGAATTTTAACGGAAGTCTTTAATGTATATTGCTTAAGTATATGTATACATGTATACTACAAGTGATATATATATATATATATATATATATATATATATATATAAATTTAAAATTTATTTTTATGTAGTATTGCTTTTGTAGATGATTCAGCAATATTTTACAAGTAGCACTACTGACAACTTTGTAAACGTGACAACAAGTTGGTGTTAATATTCATGTTAAAAAAATATGTTAAAATGAGTGAAAAGTGCTGAATAATCTGACCAATAAATTACATTACATGTATATTAAATGTATATTGATTATTTGTAACCTTTTTGATATTGATGTTTTTGTATATGTAAATCACAATGTCATGGCAAAAAGAGTTCGTTTTTTTTTCTTTTTAATTTTTTTTTTATTTATTTAATGTCGTTGAAATAAAATTTTATATACTAAACAATAATCAATATTGATTTACAATAAAACATTAAATAGAGGATTTGTAAGTAGTTGTACTCTCTCTCTCTCTCTCTCTCTCTCTCTCTCTCTCTCTCTCTCTCTTTCTCTCTCATCATTTCAATAACCCTAACCCTTCCAATAAGTTGTTTGAAATTTAAACTCACATTCCTATATTAGACTATAAAAATAGCCTCTCAGCATTTACCATCAATGTATTGTCCTGATATGAATTGTTGTAACAGTGTAACAGTATCATTTGCTTCTAAAAATAAAAAATAACAATCTTTCACTAAGGACTAAGAATCTTTGAAATCTGTCATAATTTGATGCACAAGTATTGTCCATATATAGGAATTTGTCTTTATTTTCAGTACAGGAACTACCAGCAGGAATTTTAAAAAAATTGTCAAATGATGTGACAGTCCAGTAATTCAAGACCTGTAAATTATTTATTTATTTATTTATTTATTTATTTATTTTTTTTAGAAAATTGGCAATATGTATCCCATTTTCTGATCTATTTCTCTCTAAGATTTTACTAGTCTAAAAAGTAAAAATGTTTGGCTTTGGACATATAGAACTGGTGGAATTAATGCTCTACATGCACCACAAACACTCTGTTAAATTTTTTTGGACAAAAATATACTTTTAAAAGAAGGTTTAGTGATCTAAAAATCTTATTTTTTTCAATTAAATATAAATATGTAAACCAGTAATAAAAATAACAATAATTAAAAATGCATCGAGATTCTACTCTATATAAGTACTGTTGAAAAATACATAGAACCTTGATACCAATTTTCTCATGTATTCATATATATAACATTGATCGGTCTATCCCAGTTGTAAACGTGATCCAGGTTTTGCTGTGTCACCCGTTAGTTTAACTTTCACCTTCTCCCATGAATGAGTTTCAGGATCTGTCGGTAATAGGTACACATATTTTTGTTTATATCATGGTCTTTTGTTTTTTATTAGTATTGAAATATGCTTGATCATTTAACCGTAATAAAATACGGCCCTGGTCACATGACATTAAAATAACTTGCCGGGTAGTTTTGTGTAGCATATTATTCTATGACACTACTAGTTTATAGTCTTATTAAGGAGATTACTTAAATGTTTTATTATGAAAAAGAAGACATGATTGACACAAGCTTTTAAAAATGGAAATTAATATCAACAGAAACCACAGACTTTTTAGGTAAAAAAAAATTTATTATTGTTTTAATTTTTTCATGGATTTAATAAACATACTTGGGTTTTGTGTTGATCACTTGATTGTCACTTAATTAATTATATCTTGTTTGACAACAAGTCATTTCATGGCCGTTAAAGTAAGACTACTTATTTGAATTTATTTGACCAGTTATCAACAAATGAGAGTAAAATTAATGACAGTTGAAGTCACAGCATTTTGAAATAAACTGTGTTGATTTTTGAAAACATAATTGAGTACAAAAAATCAGTTTAAAAAAATTATCTGAAAGAAAAAAATTAAATTCAGAATTCTTGAATATTTTTACCATATTGATTTTTTTTAGCTCACCTGAGCTAAATTTACATTTTAATCTTCTCCAAAACCAAATTTAATGAAACTTGGTAACCATCATGCCTGGGTAAAGCCCTTTCAAATTTGCACAAATGAAGGAGTTATGTCCCCTTGGGGCCCCATTTAAAAAAAAAAAGGGGGGGGGGGGGAAATAGTGAAAAACTTTTAAAATCTTCTCCTTTGAATCTACAAGAGATATACCTTAGTTATTTTATTTATAACATCCTTAGGTCATCTATTTTCAGATTTGCACAAATGGTAGCCATGGGGCTCAAAATGGGTAAATTGTAAGGCACTGGACCGTGGGGAAATTGCTAAAAATTATATATTTGTCACTATAACTTGAAAACTATTAGCTTTTTTATAGGCATGTATATCAGAATATTGTAGGTATTGCAACAACGATCTTTTCATATATGATTCAAGGTTATATGTTCAAAGGTCTAGGTCATATCAACATAGTAATACTAAAATTTTTAATTATCTTGAAAGCTATTAATTGCATGCATAGGGATGTATATTAGAATATTGTAGGTATTGACTTGACAATTATATATGGTTCGAGGTCATAAATGTTCAAAGGTCAAGGACATAGCTGCATAAGTATACTTAAATTGATTAATGATTTGGAAATTATTCATTGCACTTCAGTTACTTTATGCATATTATATAAGCTACTTATAAATGAAATGTGAGTGGATATATTTCTGATTAAGTTTTGTGGTAGTTCTTAACTTGAGAAAACTTTTAAAGTTCTGTACGTAATATATTGTCTATTGCTCTCTGCAAACAATATTGAACATATCTTCAGGTGAGCGTTAAGGCCCATGGCCCTCTTGTTTAAAATATTAAATAACTTTCATTTTGTACACTACTAGTGGGTCTCATTTTTTCATAAATGTAAAACACCTAATTTATCCATTCATGAGTGTGAGTGTCTCTTCTAAACCCCCCCCCCCCCCCCCCAATTTTTAAAACATCTGCCTACAAGTATCTGAAACCAGTCAATTTCTTAACTTTTAATGATCAGAATTAAACTTCTTACTCTTTATTATTCAGGTAAATCAGTTTCACTGTTACTATTCTGATTCTATTGAACACTGTAGTAATAGTATCTTGGTATCTTTCATGTTGTGTTTGTATACAGCTGGCATTAGCTAATGTAACAATTTATACAGTAAATACTCCAGCTCAAATATCACTTTTAAAGAAATCAAATAGATGGATCGATCAATAGATAAATAGATAGATAGATAGATGGATGATAAAAATAATAATAAAAAAAAAAAAAAGACAATTATTGTTCAAATCAAAAATTTGGATTGGTTGGCTTTTTGAATACTATTGGTGTTTTATATGAAATCATGACAGTTTCATACATAGTTAAAAAACAATGGATTTACAGTACATAATCATTGATTTACTGGTACAGCCCACTCACCAAATTTGAACAATATTTGTATATAAATAATTAAATATTGATCAAGAGCCATTATAACTGATCTCTCTCTCGATCTCGATCTCTCTCTCTCTCTCTCTCTCTCTCTCTCATGTTTATTATAAATTGACATTCAATTTGTTTTGATAACTTTTTTTTTCTTAGAATTAAAAAAGGCGTTGGTGATGTTAGGAAATTCTTTACACCTGCTATCATTACTGAAGGTGTGGTATAATGGTTTTACACCCAAGTAGTGATTCTGTCACTATATCACTGTCATCAGTTCTTTGTTGATAGAAGAATCAGAGTAACAGATGAAACAACACACTCACCTTCTACAAGTTAACTATCACACTTTCTCACACTGGGATGGCAGACTGCAAGTTAACTATCACACTTTCTCACACTGGGATGGCAGACTGCAAGTTAACTATCACACTTTCTCACACTGGGATGGCAGACTGCAAGTTAACTATCACACTTTCTCACACTGGGATGGCAGACTGCAAGTTAACTATCACACTTTCTCACACTGGGATGGCAGACTGCAAGTTAACTATCACACTTTCTCATACTAGGATTGCAGACTGCAAGTTAACTATCACACTTTCTCATACTAGGATTGCAGACTGCAAGTTAACTATCACTCTTTCTCACAATAGGATTGCAGACTGGAATTTGAACTAGGTGGTGGAAGGGTCACTGATTTGTTCATATGCAACTCAGCCAGTTCATGGTGCAGAATTGATAGTGTGTCCAGTTCATGGCAGCAGAATTGATAGTGTGTCCAGTTCATGGCAGCAGAATTGATAATGTGTCCAGTTCATGGCAGCAGAATTGATAATGTGTCCAGTTCATGGCAGCAGAATTGATAGTGTGTCCATATCATGGCAACAGAATTGAAAGTTTGCCCAGTTCATTGCAGCAGAATTGATAGTGTGTCTAGTCCATTGTAGCAGAATTGATAGTGTGTCCATATCATGGCAGAAGAATTGATAGTGTGTCCATATCATAGCAGCAGAATTGATAGTGTGTCCGTATCATGGCAGCAGAATTAATAGTTGGTCCAGTTCATGTCAGCAGAATTGATAGTGTGTCCATATCATGGCAGCAGAGTTGATAGTTTGCTCAGTTCATGGCAGCAGAATTGAGAGTTTGTCCAGTTCATGTCAACAGAATTGATATTGTGTCCATATCATGGCAGCAGAACTGATAGTTTGTCCAGTTCATGACAGCAGAATTGATAGTTTGTCCAGTTTATGGCAGCAGAATTGAAAGTGTGTCCAGTTCATGGCAGCAGAATTGAAAGTGTGTCCAGTTCATGGCAGCAGAATTGATAGTGTGTCCAGTTCATGGCAGCAGAATTGATAGTGTGTCCAGTTCTTCATGGCCAAATTGATGTGTATTTCAGTATCTATGTGAAGTTATATATAATGTTTTATAACTATTACTCTTACTCTGTGTTAATGAGCCTCGGTAGCATTCTGTTTTAACTATTTTGCACTTTAAAATGTGACTATAATAAAACTCAAGAAATTGACATTGAAGGAACCTTAATATTTGACCCTGGTTCTAAATTTGGTTCCTCCAGTTTTTGAAAACGTTATTAGGGACAAAATTCATTAAATTTAGATTTTAATTTTAATTTCAAGTAGTAGGTATTTGAAATTTAATAAAAATAAAAAGTTGAACTCCAAAGCTTTGTAAAGTTCTTATTTCTGTTACAATACATGATGGACATATATATATATGTTGTTTGGTTTATTTACTTAGTATGTAGAAGGGATTAGTGGTGTGATATAGATATTTCTTTTTGTACATTTGTTATATTTATTGTCCCACACACACAGGATAGGAATGTCTTAATGTTTTAAGTAAATAAATTATGTGTGGTTAATATATCAGGCAAAATGATGGTTAAAATAAGCCTCTATGGAAGAAAAGTGGTGTGTGTGTGTGTGTGTGTGTGTGTGTGTGTGTGTGTGTGTGTGTGTGTGTGTGTGCTAGCATATAGTGAAGTACAAGCAAACCTTGTTTTTAAGCTCACCTGTACAAGTTAAAGATTTTAGAGCTTATGTATTACATCTTTTACTCAGGTAAAAAACTAAAGGTGTTCATGGGGAAAAATGGCGTTCTTTCTTATCATTTATTTTTACTTCCATTTACATGTTCTCTTCTCTCTTTCCACCCACCTCAGCTTCCAAACAATTAATATTGAAGAACCTTTCAGTATTATACCAGTATAACTAGTTAACTGAGTCACAAGCTCTGCCCTTGTCTTGCTGAGAAAGAGAAATGCTTTTATTGGCCAAGTGACAAAGATCCAAACATATGTCTTTTAAAATTAGAGATTTCTGTATCTCTTTCTGATGAATTACTCCTCTAAATTATTTTAAGTTTCACAAAATTAAATAGCAAAGTCATTATTAAAAGTAATTTTAACATTATGCTAATTACGACAAAAAAGTATCTGAAATTTTTGTTTAAAATGTAAATGATGAGAAGAAATGTCTGCAGCAAGAATACATTTTTTTAGGTCAAATACTTCATTAGAATACATCAAAACATGGTGATTTTAGACTTCTTTACATTCATATTGTGCCGATTGTATCGAAATTACCATTTAAACAGTATCAGTTCAACAGAATAATAAAAGCCTCAATTTGGATTTTAGCATATTCTGTTTTAAAATACTGACATTTCTGTGGTTGATCAAGGACTATTTTTCTTTTTGAGAAATTGTAACTCATTATATATTCCTGGCAGGTAGGATTGACAGATTAAGAGGTGTCATTATGTTATTAATTTGAAGAACTAACATCATGGATTGTTACAGAGATTGAGAAACTTTTGCTTTGTCATTCATGTAAATAATTGTTCTCTATTTCCAGGTTAATTATTTAAGTGCTAAGTAAATGCTTAAGAAGATGTATTACATTAACATTGGCTGATTTTTCCATCTGACACTGCAAGAAGCAACAAGATGTCTGCCGAGGAGGTATATAAGCAGAAAATACAAAGTGACAAGTCATCATGTTATCGTCCACGACCGTTAATAACAGAGAAACCATCGGATGGTAGTATGCATTTTACCATCATGAAACATCCAAAAGAAGCCTTGGATATAATGAGTACATTGAGAAGATTAACTAAACTTTGTGACGTCACATTATTGGTTGGAGAAGAGAAATGTTTAGCACATAAAATAGTGCTCGCTGCGGCAAGTCCGTACTTTCGTGCCATGTTTACTGGTGGTATGAAAGAAGAAGAAATGAGTACAATACCGCTTCATGGTATTTCTCCATGTACTTTAGCTGCCTTAATAGAATTTGCATATACAGCTGAAATCCGAGTGAATGAAATGAATGTTTGTTATCTCTTGCCTGCTGCCACCATGTTTCAGATGAATCATGTAGTTGAGGCATGTAGTGTGTTTTTAGAACATCAACTCGATCCTAGTAACTGTATCGGAATAGCTGATTTTGCTAGTGAACATGGATGTTTAGAATTAGAAGCCAAAGCAAGAGAATATATATACAAAAATTTTTCAGAAGTGATAAACTGTGATGAATTTTTAACTTTGACTTCATGTCAACTCATAAACTTAATCAAACATGACGAGTTAAACATTGGTTGTGAATCGGAAGTTTTCAATGCTGTGATACGGTGGGTTCAACATGATACAGACAAACGATTGTGTAAATTAGAAGGACTGCTTTACGCTGTTCGCTGTCATTTTTTATCACCTTTGTTTTTAGAAAAACAATTACAAAATTGTAGCATTTTACAGAAAATGCCGCAGTGCCAAGAATATTTATCTAAAATTTTTCAAGGACTTAAATTGCATAAAAGTTTTCATGAAAAACCAAGAAAACCATGTGCACCTCTAGTCATTTTCACAGCAGGTGGATATTTAAGACAATCTTTAAGCAATTTTGAGTGTTATAATCCAAGTACAAAAATTTGGACACGACTTCCTGATTTGGCGACACCAAGAAGTGGACTTTGTGGTTGTGTCGTTAAAAGTATTTTTTATGCCATTGGTGGACGTAACAATTCACCAGATGGTAATATGGATTCTAACAATTGTGATATTTATGATCCATTTAGAAATGCATGGCTTAGCCGTAGTCCCATGGCAGTGCCACGGAATCGAGTGGGAGTTGGAGTTATTGACAATATGATATATGCAGTCGGAGGATCTCAGGGGCAGACTCACCATAACTCAGTAGAAAGGTATAAAACTAATCATAATTATAAGTTATCATCATAATGCCCCTTGATAACTTTGCTACCATCTGATTAATCAAAAATCTGTTCAGAAAACATAGATCTTCTCCAAATAACAGTTTCATAGAGTGCAGTGAATTTATAAGTTTGATTTGTTTAAACATCTTGACAGTAGAATGATGTAGAAAACCAGAATTCCTGGCGAAAAACAACCTTCAAATAGCAAATTGACAAACTTTCTTACCCTAAAATCTTCCTGGATGAGATTGAAACCTAGCCAGTTAAAGCACTGTGTTACTTAGTCTCAGAAACTTAGTTCAAGCACTGTGTTACTTAGTCTCAGAAACTTAGTTCAAGCACTGTGTTACTTAGTCTCAGAAACTTAGTTCAAGCACTGTGTTGCTTAGTCTCAGAAACTTAGTTCAAGCACTGTGTTACTTAGTCTCAGAAACTTAGTTCAAGCACTGTGTTACTTAGTCTCAGAAACTTAGTTCAAGCACTGTGTTACTTAGTCTCAGAAACTTAGTTTAAGCACTGTGTTACTTAGTCTCAGAAACTTAGTTCAAGCACTGTGTTACTTAGTCTCAGAAACTTAGTTCAAACACTGTGTTACTTAGTCTCAGAAACTTAGTTCAAGCACTGTGTTACTTAGTCTCAGAAACTTAGTTCAAGCACTGCCTGTTTCTTAGTCTCAGAAACTTAGTTCAAGCACTGTGTTACTTAGTCTCAGAAACTTAGTTCAAGCACTGCCTGTTTCTTAGTCTCAGAAACTTAGTTAAGCACTGCCTGTTTCTTAGTCTCAGAAACTTAGTTCAAGCACTGCCTGTTTCTTAGTCTCTTGAAATAAGACTCGGAACCATAAAATGGTTTCACTGTATGATAAATGTTGTTTACTAATTAGCTATACCAAGTGATCTTTTAACTTAAAATGTATGTCACTAAGGACACTAAAAATAGGTTTCTTCTACAAAAATAAATATTTGTAACAATTTGAAAAATGTTTTGTTCTATAGTCAGGTGGTCACAATAAAGAGTTGACCACTCATAAGGATTTAAATAAAAAAAGTTACTGTACAGATACCTGTAGTAATGGATTTTTAAAGAAAAAATAATAGATTTGCCTCTAATCAATTGGTTCTGAAAAAGAACAGGTAAAAATCTGTTATTACCAGGTAGGCTAAATAGAAGAAAGGAATTTAAGGTATTTACCTTTGTAAAAAGGTCATAATTAAGGATAAAAACAACTTTATAAATATCTTTTTCTTTTTTTTTAATAACTTCCTTTATCTGATAAAATTGTGGTACATAAAACATGCTTCAATTATGTAAAATTTGAACAATGTTTAAATCATAACAAAAAAAAAATATCTTAGCTGGTCTCTTTTTTCTAACTTTTTTTATCAACACTGGTTTAAATTATGTCAAATTTTATTGACTGAAATTTTAAACCAAGAAAAAATTTAAATACGACCACTATCATATCTTCTGTTTGAATCAAAATAGAATAATTAAACAATTCTGTTATATTAAATATTAATATTGTAATTAAACTGACTTATATATTATTTCATATCCTTGACACACTGGCTTTATTACTTTGATAAAAAAAAAAATTAAAATTATTATAGTTAAATGTGACCTACGCACTCTGTGACTCTAGGCATAAAAGAATTTTTTTCTGGTTATAGGTGAAGTCAACAACTTTTTTATTTGTTTTTAATTTTTGTACTTTTACTTAGGTTTGTAATTGTTAAATGACAAGGAAATAATTACTTGCTGTTAATCAAGTTTTTATGGCAAATTTTTGGCTAAAAAGTATTGTGCAACCTGTCAAAACTGAATGCTTATTTAACCAAATCTATCTAAACTGAACCCTGTCAGTAAGATTACAAGAATTGTATATATTTGTGTTACATTTTTATTAAAGATTTTAAGGAAATTTTGTTGTTTTAAAAAGTTATTGATCATGTTTTTTCATTGGATAAAATGAATTACCTGTAACCTATTTACTAAGTAACCTCATTGTACTTAGATTGAGTGACTACTGCTAATAAAAATGTTAATTCTTTATCCGGATTACTTAAGATTTTATATCCTTTATAATATTGACCCTTAATATCGGGCATGTATTCCTCAGCTGGTTTGTTTCCATAAAAATATACATTGCTATTTTCCAATTTTGTATGGATTTAATTATGTTTTTGCAATCAAAAAAAAGCATTTATACATGTACTGACAGTAACAAAAAAAAAACGTGAAAAAAAAAAAACAAAAAACCCCTCCCCCACAAAATAAAAATAAAAACCAAAAAAAACTATAGGTGTCATTGCCATTGATTCAATTATTTGGTTAGCTGGTTTAGAGATTTAAAAAAGTGTTTTCTATGTGATATTCAAACAGAACTTCTTTGAACGAAAAAGACTTATCTGTCAGTTGTAACAATTTTGAACATATTCACATGTAATCCATAAGGGTAATTTTATATGCTGTGTCACTCTTCATTTGATTATTAAAACTGCTATAATAAAGTTTTATAAGTTTTTTGAGAAAATAGAAGCTCGTAGGTCCTGAAGGTGTTCTAGCCATTTAAAATTGCACGACCAGTTGATTGACATCAAATTAGAGGGTTTTTTTTTTTTTGGTCACTTAAAAAGAAAGTTTTATAAAAAGATATGTAGTACCAGTATCATTTACCGGTACATCATTTACCGATTCCACAAAGCTTTCTATACTTAATACAAACGTTTTATGATAAACAACAGATCAAGTTATGGGTCAACAGATATATTTAAACCTACCGTGACTAAGTACTATATTGTTTTGTCAAATATTTTAAACGGTCTTTGTGTTAAATTACTTAATATTATAGATTTCAAAACTGTATATTAATATATTCAGATCCCTTTACAAAAACAATGGTTTGTAATTCCCTTAGTCATGGAATGAGGTAAAGATTCGTGTTTCCCAGTTTAAACATGAAGATCAAGATACAATATTTCATGAGATATAAAATAGTGAATAAGGCTGTATGTTTTTATTATTTCTTCAAAAGGGTATATCTGAATTGTTTTGTAATTTTAATGATCCTGTGACTTGTCTTTCCATTCATGTTGTCTGACAATAGAAAAGTTTTGAAGCTGTAAAGCACATGAATTTATTTTTGATTTGAGGGAAGGGTTAGATTTCAGGGTAGGGTGTTAAACTATTGTATCAATATAAAAACAAAGAGAAATATATGTAGTTAAAAATGCCAAAAATGTTGCCAGTAAATTAAGATGATAAAACCTTTCTTTGCAGTTTTCAAAAATAAATCAATCAATCAAACAAAAAAATGCAGTGTCATATGATGAGATTTTAATTTTAAATTTTATGAATTTAAAATGATTTTTATTTATTTATTTATTTTGGGGAAAATTTAATATCTTTTTTTAAAAAAAAAAAAAAATAAAACTTGATAAATGAGAATAATGAATAGATGGATTGTTTTTCATTTATGAGTAAATAAAAAGTATTTCCTTTCTACAGAGATTGTACTTGTGTTACTTGGTAACATCTGATAATAAAACTTTATACATGATACAAAATTATGTTATCAGTAAAAAGACTCTTTATTGGAGGAAACCACACATTTTCCCTCAAATCTACAACTTAGGTACAGAAGAACCTATACAAAGGCATTCTAGGGTACAGAAAAAAAATTGTATATAAAGGCCTTCCAGGGTACAGAAAACTGTTGGTACCCTATACTTGTCTGACTTCACTCCAATCTGATAACCATTGGAACATTGTAAAACAAAGTGACACCCTGTCCGCTACTACCTGACACCTTGTCCACTACAATCTTGACACCTGTCCATTGGTACATTATACTGCAATCTGACACAATGTCCCTACAACCTGGCACTATGCACATTAGTACATTGTACTTTTTATATATAAACATAACTGATGTGTATTGTTTATAACAGATACGATCCAGACACAGACAAATGGACATATGTATCTTCAATGGCAACAAAACGTATTGGTGTTGGAGTAGGGGTTGTCAACAGACTGCATGTATGCTGTTGGAGGTTTTGATGGCACCTATAGACTGAGGAGTGTTGAATGTTATGATCCTGAGAAAGATGAATGGCATTTTGTGGCGCCAATGAACAGTACCAGGAGTGGAGCAGGTACTCATTTTTCTATTATTTCCTTTTTAATTTCATGAGACTTTGCTTTCTTGGTGAAAATATTTATATCAATGTACCTTAACTTCTCATTAAAATTCACTGGGACCAGTATCTCAATCATATTTTCTGAAAAATACATATTATTTGTTTCCAATTTTTTTTACTATGACACCTTTTCAAATAACTTTATTCTGAAATTCTAAAAACTTGAAATAAAAAACTACAGATTATTTCACTAGGACTTTCCCTAATTTCATTGTAATTGGACTCACATT
Source organism: Tegillarca granosa (assembly GCA_029721355.1). Taxonomy (NCBI): domain Eukaryota; kingdom Metazoa; phylum Mollusca; class Bivalvia; order Arcoida; family Arcidae; genus Tegillarca; species Tegillarca granosa. Next base: position 2,604,244 of record CM056598.1, on the reverse strand, counting down.
TAAGAACTTTTTATTTATTTCAAGAAATTACCATCTTTCAGCAGTGTTGCAATGTTAAGGTCTTTACTGCTAGTATGCACATATCTCAAAGACCGATATTGTAAGGTTTCAATACAAAATATCTTTTTTTTATTCGGGGGGATCCTTATCTCACTGCCTACATTGACAGATCTTAGTGTTTAAAGGTTTGCATGCATAACATTGGTGGTTTTCTACGGACACTTTGGTTCCCTCCACTATCCTAGATCTGATTGTCTAAATGTACCGTAAGTGATAAAATTCTGACCAGAGGGTTAAAATTAACACTATTTTTATAGTGTTACAAAGCTAGGTTTTAAAAACAAAATTGATACCGGTAATCTATGTACTGTTGTTCTCTTTTTATTACTTTTCCTTACTTAACTCTCTACACCAAAAAGTTAGCAAGGCCTCACTTATTACAATGCCATAATTGTATCCTGCAAACATGTAAAAAAAGATAAAAACAACATTTGACCCAGCAAATTTGAAGATTTTCTATAGGTTATAATATTATACATCCTATAGTGTACGAATGCATGTATGATTTGTAATTTTCATTTTCAGGAATAATTGGTATGGATTGTTATGTGTATGCTGTTGGTGGCTATGATAGCAACTGTCAATTAAGAACTGTAGAAAGATACTGTACTGTTACTAATAAATGGGAATTTGTGGCTCCAATGAGGAGTCCACGTAGTGCTCTAAGTGTGGCTGTTGTTGGTGGCAAATTATATGCATTAGGTAAGAACTAAACATTCCATTATCGTGATTTATTATCATCATTTGTACAATGAAATTTTAACACTATAACATATTTTAGAAAGATTCTCTATAGAAAAATATAAAAATGACACTTTAAATCACCATGGCAATAAGAAATCAGAATTTTGAAAAAGTCCATTAGATTGAGGTTTTTCTGTATAAGTCTTCCAAGTAGATCCTCAATAACTCTGATATCCTTATCTAGAATCTCTAAAACCATTATCTGAAGCGCTGGATAACTTGAACTTTGAACTTTCATGTTTTATGTCTTTGAGGATACTACAGAAAAGTTATGACTATTCCATGCCTCCATTGTAGGGAGATTTATTCTAAATAGAGATATTTTTTCACAACAAATATTTTTTCAATTATGATTTTAACCTTTTTATTTTTAATTCTTTATAGGTGGTTATGATGGAAATGATTTCTTGTCATCGGTAGAGTGTTATGATCCTGATAAAAACTGAATGGACCGAAGAGACTAATATGACATGTGGTCGTAGTGGACATGGCATAGCAGTTGGAGCAGAACCCTCAGGCAGCTGACAGTAATCAATAACTGCTGTCATTTTCTTTGTTCTGTCCATTGTTGTTGTGGTAAACATTTTGTATTTCACTTGTGAATTTGCTCAACAGTTTGTGCAGAATTCCTTATTATTGGAATATATTAAGATGGCTGCCAAAAATTAATGTTCCAATATCTAACCTAGTCATGTGACTTTTAATGGAGTTAACATTCCGGTCAGAGTTGAAAGTTTGTTGTTAGTTTTTTTCACTGTGATGGGACATTTGCTCTCTCAAGTTTTTTTTTAATTATTCTTTTCCATTATAAAATATATTATGGTAAGCATAATTTTTCAATTCTGGAAAATTTTAAAACTAGATACTTGTTTTGCAAATTACTTATTTTGTTTTTATTTGAAACTATGTGTATGTTAAACAAGTAACAAAAACACCTTTAGAAATGAAACATTGGTCAAAAACTGGGTAAATTAGAAATTATACCAATGGGTTTAGTCAGAATATGTTTTAATTTGAATCAGTATGCTTCTTGGAAGAAGAAAAGGTAATTTTGACAACCCTGTGTAAAGGTCAAAGTTCACAATTTATCAGACGTCACTTTACATACTATAAAATCAATGACTGCAGGATATTGTGTAAATGGAAATTGAGAGGATTTGTTAGCAAAAATGATGCATCTTAAATCATATCTCATTGGCCAGTTTAAAAATGGAATATTATGCTGATGGACCTGTAAGCATTATTAGATTTATATATACTGAACACTTGGGCTTTCAGATAAAATTTATAATATGTCAATTACTGATCATATCATCAATACCTCATTGTTTTCATTTATTTATTTATCATTCACTAAAAAAAACCATATTATATTGGGATATATTACTGTATCGTAAATGTATATTTTCATGAAAACAGTTGCCATATGAAACAATGTGTAAATTGTGCCGTTGTACGTTATTTGAAGGTGCTATGAGTTTGTTTTATATGTTTTGTTCACTGTTTATTTGTGTGTTTGTTTCATTTCACAACAGAATTAAAATTCTTCATTTTTACACTAAGTTATATTTGATAAATAATCTTATTTTCTACATTCATTCAAATTTTATGATTAAATTTATTAAGAATTGCAATTTTGACAAAATTTCAGTTACATGGAAAATTTAATTTTAGAAATGCTAGTTGACTATTTTGTTACAAGCTGTTAACCTTATTGTATTGAATGGCATTGTATTTCTGGAATTTCTTTGTGAAAATCTGAAAATTCTTCAAATTTAAATGTGGGAGAAAAAGACTACATTTCTAAAATGAAAGGAAACAAACCAGTGGTTCAAATCTAAACTAGAGATAATTTTTTTGTTAAAGAAGATTTTATTATTTATGGTACTAGTGTATTATTATATGCGTATTTTGAGTTATCCTGTAATACACATAAAAACAACAGTTTTTGGAAAGATAAACATCTAAAAAAAAAAAAAACGAAATAGAAGCATCTTTGTTAATAGATTTATCGTAGAAGTTTATGATTTGTTTTATAAGAGAAATCTTAAGTTAATTATTGGGTCACAAGAGAAGAAGCAATATTACTCATCTATTTGTTAAATATATAACTGTTTATAAGGATATAATTTTTGTTTTTACATGTTTATGTTACGTTGTTACTGACTTGGAAATTTTTAGCAATATTTTTTGTTTTAAATGTTTTATTAATAGATAAAAGTTATGGTTATCAGATTGAAAAAAATCTTGTGCTAAACCATATTGTTGTTATGGCTGTTGTGTAGTGACCCGGGATCTCCCTTATTTTCCCCTTAAGGGATTTTTCTTCAATTTTTACCAAATTTTACTCAATTTAATAGTGTTTGGCTCAGAATGTCAATTGGTAAAATAATACTTTACATCTTAAAGTTTTTGATGGTCTTTATTACACTAGAATGATACAGTTTCTGACTGAGCTATATCAACTACAAGAAAGCTTATAACACAATGTAAATGTTGGAATGAGAGCTGAACTTTTTGACATGAAGGTTAGCTAGGCTGTTCTTTTTATGGTGCCTTTTTTTTAACGCTGATAAAACAGACTATAAACAAAGCATGTGATTTTAAATATGTTAATTAAGGACTCTGTAGGCATGAAGTAGTATTGTTTTTTTTTTTTTTCATTTGAGATAAAATTTAATTCAACTTTTTGTCATTTTGCCATTTCAAAAAAGGTAGGACTGAATTTATGTTTTAACATGGCAGTGTCCTTCTTTGTAATTAAATTGAATTAACACACTTTTCATTTTTATAAAGGAGATAATGTTTTAAATAAACAGAATATAAATTCTCATATACATTTAAATCCAGTATTTATAAAAAGTTTTCAATCTTTTGGCGAGATCTGATTATTATATTTAATGGTCTTGTAGGTATGAGTCTGACAGTTAAATCCCATACACCTGGCTGATTTTGTCCTCTATTGGATAAAAATTTTTAATAACAAATACTGTTGTACCAATAGTTAATAAAGTGAGTGCTAAAAAATATTGAAGAATAAATTCTCATTGATTTTAGTTAAATCTGTCATAGACTCCACCAAAATGTTGATAGGATTACATTATGACGAACTCTTTACAAGGATTATCTGTCTGTTAACATTACCTGGTAGTGTATTTTTCACCTCTTCTGAATATTTCAGATTATGAAAAGCATCTGCACATAATGTCAGAATTTTTTAAATGTTCAATCTTTACACAAATAATTGCATATAATGCCCATTTTTTCTCATTGATCAATCTTTATATAAAGACTTTATATACAAGTATTTGAACTATCACCATTGGTTTTCCATTTATTTATCAAAATATTAATTTCTTCTTCTGCTTCTTTACTTTAAACTGAAACATAATTTGTAAATTAAAACATTTATTTGCATTTTTTTAAAAAGAAGAAACAAATTGGCAAAAATCAAAAAGATCAGGTTTAAATTAAAAAAAAAAAACAAACTATTTTTTTGAGTCAGGATGTCTGTATGATTTGGCCCACTAAATGACAATGATTAAGCTATATTTTTGTTGATGTAATAGATTATAGAATATTGTTTTTGTGTATTTGTGCTCAGAATTATAGAGGTCTGCAATTGTAATTATAAAGTTCAAAATTATTTTAAGATGTTATCAATCCACAGTGCAGACTTAATTTACGACTAATTTTAATAGACAACTTTAAATGCCATTATTCAATATTGAGCATAGTATTATCATAATCAAAAATTGATTTGTGATATACCATAGATATTTATGTGTTTAATTTAGCCATAAATTAGTTTTAACACACACATTGAAAAAATGTCCTCACTGGTCAAATATTTTTCGAGTCAAAACACTATCAAAAGCAATGTCTGTTTCTTTTTAAATCTGGCAGTAAAAATTGCAAATTTATTCATTAAGTTGTTAATTTGAAAATGGCAAACTCAATAGAAAATCATTCCTTACATACATAAAATATACATGGATATTCAAATGTAAATCACATTGATTTAATTATTTAAAAAATCTGAATAATTCAGTAAAATTTTAAAATTTGCAAACAACTAGATTTATAATTTTGGTAATATTTCTTTAATCTTTATTACATATAATTTTATGTAAATTAATGTTATTTGATATTTCAATTTTTATTAATTCTCGATTGTTGAAGCAAAATTTAATTACGGAACTGTTCTAAATTTGAAGTTGGTAAACAGCTATTTACATTTTATTTTAAAACATACCCCTACATATTAAATTGTTTATAGAAATCACAAATTTGATAATTGAATAACTGTTTGAAGTAAAGAACAATAACATGCCATGTTTTGGATGGGCAGAATGTATCAGTATCCAGTGTTAATGTTTTTGTTCAGTGATATTTGATGAACAACATATGAACAAAAAAAATGTTTCATAGAAGGCTTTTGTACACAAAATGTCATCTCTGTCATAGGAAATATACCGGTAATTGTAAGGTATAGCGACAGTTTGATGTCATTATACCTGTTATCTCCAGGAAAGAGATCTTAACAAACACATTTTAAGAAAAGTAAGAATATTTGTGTTTATTTAATCACTATTTTAATGGGCTTACAAAAAGGAAATGTTACAATTAGTTGAGGATTGTATTTGTTTGTTTGTTTGTTTGTTTGTGTTTTATGTATCTGTGATTATTTATGTCATTTTGACAGGTGCTTTCTCATCACTCTGTAAAGAGAACCATTTGTTACCTGTAATCATATAAACACAATAAACATTACTTCTTGTTATATAAATGTTCTTCATCACATGATGATCATGTGACATTTTATGTTCTTGTTATATTTGTGTTTAATAACTTCAGAAGCAAGTCATAACAGTATTACTTGTAGAAAATTGATAATAATACAAATACTTTCAATTTAATCCTTTGTTTGTTGTTTATACCAGGAGCATGCACACGCGCATGTGTGTGTGTCATTTATACAAATAAGCACCCCTTGTTTTTAGCAGTCACATTTAGTCTATTACTTTTCAAATTAGGAATCCAGAATTTGGTATGAGCCTGTAAGCACTGACTTGTGAATTCAAAGCCTCTTCTCAATGTCTCTGTTTACTGCCAATGTGGAAGTCCAACTATGAGAGATTCTAGTGTGAGAAACTTTGTTATTCTGCTTTGCTGAATGTCGTTGATATTCTATGTTTCTCTACCATTTAAGAACTGACCACCTGGATGTAATTAAATCAATTGTTAAACAGGCATTAAACAGTGTTTCTCTATTGTACCACAAAATGTGAGTTTTATATCAGGTATATAAGACTATACAGTAAGTGCTATTACCACCAATGGTGGGGTAGCAAAATCATATCTTGTTGGTAACAATTGGCTAGATTTACAGGTGAGCTGCAATTTAAATCAATCTCCTAATGGACATAAATGTTTTTTATTGTCTTTAAGATGTTTTAACGACGAAAGATCAAACACCAGCATCAAAAGGCTATATGATACCTGAGTATTTATTCTCATTAAGTGTGGGGGAGGTTACGTGGAAGTCGAAGATATTGGAACACATAATTAGTGTGAATAACTGAGATTGTGATTTTGCTCCATTCTTAGCATTAATAAATTTTGAAATTAGCAAACATTTGACAATAAATCTGCATCATGTAGCTATTAACAGTCTTATTTCCACTTAGCTAATTGGGTGCATTGTCCTGTATATCTTTTTCAACAGCTAGGTGTCTCTTTATAATCAAAATCAATAAGGTAACTAAATGGTGTTTCTAGAAACTCGGACAATTAAATCTCTTCTACCACATGGAAGACAGTATGGTGTCCTTATTGTTCTTCACAGATTCCAGTTTGCAAAATTGTGACATTGTGAACATGTGTGCTAGCACTATAAAAGTAAACTGATACAAAGCTCAAAACTCGCACAACAAACAAACTAGTTTATATTAAAATAAATATAGACACTTACAGATTTATATTAATGTTTTTAAAAAAACTACAAAATTCCACACAATATTTCATTAATTAACTTAACGACTATATTCTCAACTAAATTGAAGCATATTGCACACATTTTTTCGATCAAACTTTCCAAGTCTTTGATCATTTTCGACCCTCAATTGCATTCAAAATGAAATGTATTTTCTATATATAAGTGTACTGTTTCTACAAAAGAAAAGTAAAAAGCCAAGTTGTATAATTTGTCAAAGATCCAGTTTGCAATGGCGATCAACAAACCATATTGTATTATATATATATATATATATATATATATATATATATATATATATATATATAAAACCAGCTTGCAATGACAGTCAACAAACCTGATATTGTATTATATGTCAAAAACCAGCTTGCAATGGCGATCAACAAACCAAGTTCTATTATATGTCAAAGAACCAGCTTGTTATGGCAACCAACGAACCAAATTGTATTATATCTCAAAGAACCGACTTGAATGGCGATCAATAAACCAAGTTGTATAATACGCGTATTTTATGTCAACCAGCTTGCAATGGCGATCAACAAACCGAATTATTTTATATGTCAAAGAACCAGCTTGCAATGGCGATCAACAAACAATATTGAATAATACATGTATGTCAAAAAGCCAGCTTGCAATGGCGATCAACAAACCAAGTTCTTTTATATGTCAACCAGCCTTGTAATGGCGACCAACAAACCAAATTGTATTATATGTCGAACCAGCTTCCAATGGCGGTCAACAAACCAAGTTGTATGATATGTTAACCAGCTTGCAATGGCGACCAACAAACAGAATTGTACTATATGTCAACCAGCTTGCATTTGCGACCAACAAACCAAGTTGTATGATATGTCAACCAGCTTGCAATGTTGGTCAACAAACCAAGTTGTATAATATGTCAATCAGCTTGCAATGGCGATCAACAGACTGAATTGTATTATAAGTTAACCAGCTTGCAATGGCGATCAACAAACCATATTGTATTTTATGTCAAAGAACCAGCTTGTAATGGCAACCAACGAACCAAATTGTATTATATCTCAAAGAACCGACTTGAATGGCGATCAATTAACCAAGTTGTATAATAGGCCAAAGAACCAGCTTGCAATGCAATCAACAAACCAAGTTGTATTTTATGTCAACCAGCTTGCAATGGCGATCAACAAACCGAATTATTTTATATGTCAAGGAACCAGCTTGCAATGGCGATCAACAAACAATATTGAATTATACATGTATGTCAAAAAGCCAGCTTGCAATGGCAATCAACAAACCAAGTTATTTTATATGTCAACCAGCCTTGTAATGGCGACCAACAAACCAAGTTGTATTATATGTCAACCAGCTTCCAATGGCGGTCAACAAACCAAGTTGTATGATATGTTAACCAGCTTGCAATGGCGACCAACAAACAGAATTGTACTATATGTCAACCAGCTTGCATTTGCGACCAACAAACCAAGTTGTATGATATGTCAACCAGCTTGCAATGTTGGTCAACAAACCAAGTTGTATAATATGTCAACCGGCTTGCAATGGCGATCAACAGACTGAATTGTATTATAAGTCAACCAGCTTGCAATGGCGATCAACAAACCATATTGTATTTTATGTCAACTAGCTTGCAATGGCGATCAACAAACCATATTGTATTACATGTCAACTAACTTGCAATGGCGGTCAACAAACCATATTGTATTTTATGTCAACCAGCTTGCAATGGCGGTCAAAAAACCATTTTGTATTTTATGTCAACCAACTTGCAATGGCGATTAACAAACCATATTGTATTATATGTCAACAAGCTTGCAATGGCGATTAACAAACCATATTGTATTATATGTCAACCAGCTTGCAATGGCGATTAACAAACCATATTGTATTATATGTCAACCAGCTTGCAATGGCGATTAACAAACCATATTGTATTATACATGTATGTCAAAAAGCCAGCTTGCAATGGCGATCAACAAACTAAGTTCTATTATATGTCAACCAGCTTGCAATGGCGACCAACAAACCAAGTTGTATGATATGTTAACCAGCTTGCAATGGCGATCAACAAACCAAGTTGTATAATGTGTCGACCAGCTATCAATGGCGATCAACAAACCGAATTGTATTGTATGTAAAAAAACAAGCTTGTAATGGCTTTAACTGATACACCTTCAAGATGTCCATGAAATAACATAATTGGCGACTACTTTTAATTGTCGTTGTAAAATGTTGTAAAATGTTGTCATAGTTATTGTTCAGTGTATCGGTTATCAATGCAAAGCCTAATCATTGAAACATAGTGAGTTATATTCAGTGCAACCTCAGTAGCATTGTCCTTAGACACTGTAGATTCGGTCATTGTTGTTTCTCCAATTCTGCTTTTCAAGAAAAAGGGAGCTACCTAATGTGTCCCTTTTCAATGTCAACACTCTAACATATTTTGTCAGATTTGTTGACTTTTCAACTAAAAGGAATTATTTTTCCTCTATGCAAGGTCAATAATAATAATAATAATAATAATAATAATAATAATAATAATCTTGACCAGGGCGTAAAACACCATTGCTCCACTTCATTCCAGTATGTATGTACAATGTATATAAAACAAGGAAGAGTATATATCGGTCAGTAGTTTCCTGCCGGACAACGAACTATAATATGAGATTATATAAACACCGCGTTGAGATTTTATAAAACATACACGGTAGAAAAGATATTTTAAGTGGCGATCGTAACAGGAGCGGAATTGAACATAAAAATAACAAACAGATGACGCAGATATTTTATTCATCATCGGATTAAAGTATAACAAAACTAGGGATATTTTATTAGTTTTTATTTAAACGTAATTCAACCATATATATAACACTTTAAAATGTTTAGAAACATTACATGTATTCATATAATACGGAATAGAATTACGCCACGGGTCACATGTTATTATTATTTTATACATCTATATAATAACTTCAAGATTTTAAATCATGACGGATTTCAGTTACTTTTTTTATTTAAAAAATTACTTTTGTTACAAAACCAACACCACAATTTTTAAGATAAATGTGGATTAAAGGTCTTTTCTCACAAAGCAGATAAATATAGGTCACTGTTAAAAGAAAATCAAAACAGATCGCAAACTTTTTATTAAAAAATTACGCTTTATAACCGGAGTTGTCTAATTATTCAAAGATGCCCCTCTTTTATTTCAATGATTCCCCGCTTTTTTTTCCCCTAGAGATACTCTTATAGGGGCCTCGGAGGCCGAGTTGTCTAAAGTGCGCCCTCACGGATTACAGTGCCTACCATTGCTTGGATTTGAATCCCACTCGAGCAAATCTAAAGTTGTCTTCTCGCTTGCCAAAAGTTTTGGTTTTTCAGATACTCTGGTTTTCTCAACCATCCAAAATAAGTAAAAGATTCTTAACTTTGGCGTTGATCACCATTAATTCGTTAAACACAATTTTATCGTTAAAACATTTAAAAAAATTTTATTATTAAATACATTAATTTTTTTAAAACTCTTTAACAATAAAATTTTAAAAAATGCTTTATGACACAGTTCACTCAAATCTTGTTTTGTCCAATTTACGTGCGGCCACAAGGTAAGATTTAACCAGAAGGGAGACCGACTGTAAATGAAGAATAATGAAATAAAAAGCCTCTCAATCAGTTCTGTAAAGCAGAAAAAGACAGGTTTATTTTATTACAGACAACTAGACAACCCATAGCTTCACAAGATATAAGAGAAAATTATAAACAGATGTTTTGTAGTTTTATGGACTACGTAACTACATATGATACATAGAAGCAAAAGATGATATATCCAGTCTAAACTAAATGAAATGTGTAATCTGATGGGCAAATAGAGTGTTCTTTAAAAAGTATTTCCGTTTCGTGAGATTTCAGATTTAACAAATAATCAGCGATATCGCCATCTACATTATTTTAAATGATACACAACTTATGGCATTGTCCCCTCTAAGTGACGACTAGTACCATGACTTTTTAATACATACTGTGTCAGTTTCAATGCAGTGGTTGGACAAGGTCGCGTATAATATAGAACACCGTCGTTTATTTGTCGTTTCATTTTTAAAACAAAGTTGTTATTCTTTAAGAAACAACGTTGAAAAACTAACTAAAATGTTCATATGGATACTATTACTACTACTACTTATGATGATGATGATGACAGAAATGAGATAATATTCTAACAACAACTCAAAATTAATGTGTAAATACAAATGTACAACCCGATCCAGGTACCTAGAAACAACCACGTTACCGTTTACAATGGTTCAAAATACCTACATGTTCTAGGAAGACAAAATAATAAATTAATAATAATTAATAATTATTTTTTCCTCTTTTGAAGGTCCAATCATAGCTTTAGCAGCAACAATACTATTGATAATGGAGTAGTAAAAGTCTTAAAAATCATAATACATTTAAAACACTTTATGAAAGCACTTTCTATTTTACAATTTTTTTTCCAAATTGACTGAGACACATTAAGTTTTTTTGTATTTCCATTTATGTTGTATACAGTTTTTTTTGAAAATGGCTTTAATGGTTTAATCATTCAGACTTCATGTTTTGTATCATTCAGACTTCATGTTTTGTATCATTCAGACTTCAGTGTTTTGTATCATTCAGACTTTATGTTTTGTATCATTCATACTTCAAAGTTTTGTATCATTCAGACTTTATGTTTTGTATCGTTCATACTTCAGTGTTTTGTATCATTCAGACTTCAGAGTTTTGTATCATTCAGACTTCATGTTTTTTATCATTCAGACTTCATGTTTTGTATCATTCAGACTTCATGTTTTGTATCATTCATACTTCATGTTTTGTATCATTCAGACTTCATGTTTTGTATCATTCATACTTCAAAGTTTTGAATCATTCAGACTTCATGTTTTGTATCATTCAGACTTCAGAGTTTTGTATCATTCAGACTTTATGTTTTGTATCATTCATACTTCAAAGTTTTTTATCATTCAGACTTCATGTTTTGTATCATTCAGACTTTATGTTTTGTATCATTCATACTTCAAAGTTTTGTATCATTCAGACTTTATGTTTTGTATCATTCATACTTCAAAGTTTTGTATCATTCAGACTTCATGTTTTGTATTATTCAGACTTCAGTGTTTTGTATCATTCAGACTTCAGTGTTTTGTATCATTCAGACTTTATGTTTTGTATCATTCATACTTCAAAGTTTTGTTTCATTCAGACTTCATGTTTTGTATCATTCATACTTCATGTTTTGTATCATTCAGACTTTATGTTTTGTATCATTCATACTTCAAAGTTTTGTATCATTCAGACTTCATGTTTTGTATCATTCAGACTTCAGTGTTTTGTATCATTCAGACTTCAGAGTTTTGTATCATTCAGACTTTATGTTTTGTATCATTCATACTTCAAAGTTTTGTATCATTCAGACTTCATGTTTTGTATCATTCATACTTCAAAGTTTTTTATCATTCAGACTTCATGTTATGTATCATTCAGACTTTATGTTTTGTATCATTCATACTTCAAAGTTTTGTATCATTCAGACTTTATGTTTTGTATCATTCATACTTCAAAGTTTTGTATCATTCAGACTTCATGTTTTGTATTATTCAGACTTCAGTGTTTTGTATCATTCAGACTTCAGAGTTTTGTATCATTCAGACTTTATGTTTTGTATCATTCATACTTCAAAGTTTTGTATCATTCAGACTTCATGTTTTGTATCATTCATACTTCAAAGTTTTTTATCATTCAGACTTCATGTTTTGTATCATTCAGACTTCAGAGTTTTGTATCATTCATACTTCAAAGTTTTGTATCATTCAGACTTTATGTTTTGTATCATTCATACTTCAAAGTTTTGTATCATTCAGACTTCATGTTTTGTATTATTCAGACTTCAGTGTTTTGTATCATTCAGGCTTCAGTGCTTTGTATCATTCAGACTTTATGTTTTGAATCATTCATACTTCAAAGTTTTGTATCATTCAGACTTCATGTTTGTATCATTCATACTTCATGTTTTGTATCATTCAGACTTTATGTTTTGTATCATTCACGCTTCATGTTTTGTATCATTCAGACTTTATGTTTTGTATCATTCATACTTCAAAGTTTTGTATCATTCAGACTTCATGTTTTGTATTATTCAGACTTCAGTGTTTTGTATCATTCAGACTTCAGAGTTTTGTATCATTCAGACTTCATGTTTTGTATTATTCAGACTTCAGAGTTTTGAATCATTCATACTTCAAAGTTTTGTATCATTCAGACTTCATGTTTTGTATCATTCAGACTTCAGAGTTTTGTATCATTCAGACTTCATGTTTTGCATTATTCAGACTTCAGAGTTTTGAATCATTCATACTTTAAAGTTTTGTATCATTCAGACCTCATGTTTTGTATTATTCAGACCAGTGTTTTGTATCATTCAGACTTCATGCTTTGTATTATTCAGACTTCAGTGTTTTGTATTATTCAGACTTCAGAGTTTTGAATCATTCATACTTCAAAGTTTTGTATCATTCAGACTTCATGCTTTGTATTATTCAGACTTCAGTGTTTTGTATCATTCAGACTTCAGTGTTTTGTATCATTCACACTTCAGTGTTTTGTTCCCGTAAACTCTCGTAACTTAAGCTGATATTCATCTCATCAGGTGGTGGTACTTGCGGAATATCTTGTTCTTTTTCTTCTTTTTTCTGTCTATCTTCGTCATGTTTTGCTTGCCTTAATAGAATAAAAGATATGTAGTTTATTACACGATGTGACTATTACTCTGATAATCAATAGACCCTGATATCGCTAACTGAAGGGTGTCTCTGCTGTTCTACACACCACTGTGTCTCTAAAGGAAAACACAACCAGTGTCACGGATGATGCATCTAAGAAATCCAAGGTCTACATTCTGTATGGAAAAAGTGACAGATTTTCTGAAATCCGCACCAACATTATTACAGCTATTCGCGGGTAATTTACGGACGGAAAGCGGATTTTAAAATATTTTAAAGTGGTCCATCTACAATATCCTGATTTGATGGACTGCAGCCAGAAGTATTGCAGATTGTTAATTTCACACCAAAATGCTAAAAAGAGAATATTAAAGAATTTATAGGGACCTCTACAGTTTTCCGCTCAGGACCCCACAAACAAGTTTATGTATATATTCAGTAAAATTCAGATTCTTTCAGTTCCCGGTTCCCTCCAAGTTTTGTTTTAATTGCAAACCCATTTAAGTAGATTTTTTAAAACTAAACTTTCCTGATTTTTTCTTAAGAATGCAGCATACTTTTACAAAACTAACACACATGATTTTATATAGATCTCGATACTTCTGGAACGATCACGTGTCTTCATTATTAACCACAATAACAACACCAACCTTTCTGCAAGGGCTTCTCTGATTTGTTTCCTTCTTGTTTCATCTATAGGATATTTCCATAGCATTATAAGTGCAATAAGAACGAATACAACAGGACCAGGCACCACGAGACATCTTAACGCTAGGCCAACTGATGCAGGTTGTTGACATTTTCCTGTTTCATAGCCTCCAAATCTGACAAAAAGATACTCGTATTATAAAGATGTAAAGGTTTACTAATTATTATCCAATCTCCTGAAATCTGTTAGTTTGATCATCAACAGCTCATTTCCAAATTAATTCAGTTTTTGTTATCAAGTCCACATTTACATTTGATTTTACGGAAAGCGGCTGTATCTATACAACAAAAGTGCTACTTATTGAAATATTTCTGAGGTAGTTTGAATACATTCAAGTAATATATGAGCTAAAAGAGCCCCAAAGTCAAAAACAAAGAAAATGATGTAAATAGCAGTCAGGGATTTTTGTCAATGCTTTTATTATATCATTGTCAAATAAGCCAAATGGGAGATAGTTCTCAAGGGTTCAGTTATCTTAATGCCTCCCCCCCCTCCCCCACCCCCAAACACCGACTCTGTGTAGGTTTTTATAATGAGTCATATTGAATTTAGTCTTTTTGTGTAATTTAAAGATAAGACCTAAATTTAAAAAAGACGACAGGAAATAAAACATCAGTTGTATATGTAAACGGGTTACACATATCCATATTAGTTTCCGCAACTGGAAGTGGATTGTCACCTGCTTCTTTTGAACGAATTCAGAAGCCACACAAAATATGATGATAAATCTTAATTGTTCAGGGAACTGAAATATTGGAAGGATGGTTCATTAAATTCTGCCAATTCAGCATCAATAGTGTTAGTTCTGGGATGATGAAGTAAAGTAAAATATTGTGATAATGAAGTAAATATATCAAAGGTGTTAGTTTGGGGATGGTGAAACCGGTTGATATGGAAAGTTTTAATTTGTTTCCCAGGGAACGGACATATTGCAATAGCGAAGTTTTACACCATTGCCGCGATTTTTAAAATTATATGAAAGGTGTCATTTTTGAGGATGGTAGAAGGGAAGATTCAAACCCAAGAAAACCATCTCTAGCAAGCAGACCGATCTGTAAAAAAGTCAGGAAAATTGATTGGTTAAAATACTACAATCTGATTGGTTTGTGGATACTGAAATCTAATTTGTTAATTAAAATTTAAAATATTACGATATGATTGGTCTATAAGGAATTTATCTATTGTTATTGCTTTTTACACCATACCTATAGTTCCTTGTCTAACCTTCCCTGTAACAAGGAAATCAGTATGTGTCAACGACCAAACCCTTGACATTCCTTTCATTTACCTCTGGTGTTCAATGTTATATTTAATGTACCCAGCTAAATGATTAACATAAATTCACAAGAAACGTTGTTTGTCAATATATATATATATATATTCATATATATATATATATATATATATATATATATATATATATATATATATATATATATATATATATATGTGTGTGTGTGTGTGTGTGTGTGTGTGTGTGTGTGTGTGTGTGTGTGGAGATGTACATCTGATTAATCGGTCTTCACAATGCAATTCCCTGTCTATTTGATTGACTGATTGAAGATGTAAATCTAGTCGTTCACAATAAAATTTCCTGTCTATTTGGAAATGTACATCTGATTTGTCACATTATTAGATTTAATCTTACTCTAGTGCAAGAGTCGATAATCCTAGACCAAGTCCAGCTGCTAATTTGTTGAAAAATACATAAAATGAGTAGAATATGGCATCTTTACGTGTTCCTGTCTGTAGCATAAACTCGTCTAGGACGTCTGGTAACATAGACCTACAACAGACAATATTTAAATTAAATCTATCTTACATCTTAAATCATCATCTAAACACAAATCACAAAGTATTTTTGGGACTAATGAAAATTTAAAAAACGATGGCGTGTATTTTATGTCATAAAACATGATATCAGAAGAATTGTCAATGGAGCTAAATGTTACATTATTGTTAGGTAACATAAGGTAATAAGTACATGACTGATAAGTATGAAACTCTGGTCAGCCTTGTCATAAAGTATTGAGTACCACAAGGAAGTAGTTAGCTTTTTTGTAAAGCTAGCTTCCCTATTTGCAATCGTGACACCACAAAAGAATTTTCCTCTTTGAACAACGACATTACCAATTTGCAATGATGGCAATACAAAATTGCCCTACCTCTTAGTAATATGGTGACTCTACAAATGTCGTCTCTGTTAATTAATCATGTTTAATTAATAATGATGTAACTGTAAAGATGTCCTGTCGCTTGGTACAATGGTCTGTAATGATGATAAGATAAAATTGTCTTGCTTCTTGGTAATGTGCTTGCCATTTAGTAATGACGCACTTAGTTTTTTCAATTGTACAATGTCCTTCTCATTAGTAATGATGACACTTCAAAATGTGAAGTTTTATGGTTGATGGTATTGAACAGAAAAATTTATGTGCTGACGTTTGTATAAGTTTTCGAATAAGCAGTTTAATACCTTATAGTTCTGTACTTTTAACCAAGCTCAAAGTGAGTTTTATGATTTTTCCAACTGGTCTATTACAACGTTAGATCCCAACACAAAACCATATAAAGTTATTACGCTAAATGTAGTAAGGACACGTTAAAACATGGCAACTTGTTGTAGCTATATGTAGTATCTTAAAGGGCACGTTGTAATGTATAAACTTTTTGTAGCTATATGTAGTATCTTAAAGAGCACGTTGTAATGTATCAACTTTCTGTAGCTATATGTAGTATCTTGTAGTGCACGTTATATGTGGCAACTTTTTGTAGCTATATGTTGTATCTTAAAGTGCACGTTATATTTGGCTACTTTTTTTAGCTATATGTAGTATCTTATAGGGAACGTTATATGTGGCAACTTTTTTAGCTAAATGTAGTATCTTATAGTGCACGTTATATGTGGCAACTTTTGTAGCTATATGTAGTAACTTATAGTGCACGTTGTAATGTATCAACTTTTTGTAGCTATATGTAGGATCTTAAAGTGCACGTTAAATGTGGCAAATATTTGTAGCTATATGTAGTAACTTATAATACACGTTATATGTGGCAACTTTTTGTAGCTATATGTAGTATCTTATAGGGCACGTTGTATGTGGCAACTTTTTGTAGCTATATGTAGTATCTTATAGGACACGTTATATGTGGCAATTTTTGTAGCTATATGTAGTAACTTATAATGCACGTTGTAATGTATCAACTTTTTGTAGCTATATGTAGTATCTTATAGCGCACGTTATATATGGCAACTTTGTGTAGCTATATGTAGTAACTTATAGTGCACGTTGTAATTAACAACTTTTTTGTAGCTATATGTAGTACCTTATAAACGTTGTATGTGGCAATTTTTTGTAGCTATATGTAGTAACTTCTAGGACACGTTATATGTGGCAATTTTTTGTAGCTATATGTAGTAACTTCTAGGACACGTTATATGTGGCAATTTTTGTAGCTATATGTGGTATCTTATAGTGCACGTTATATGTGGCAACTTTTGTAGCTATATGTAGTAAATTCTAAGACACGTTATATGTGACAATTTTTTGTAGCTATATGTAGTAACTTCTAGGACACGTTATATGTGGCAATTTTTTGTAGCTTTATGTAGTATCTTATAGTGCACGTTATATGTGGCAACTTTTTGTAGCTATATGTAGTATCTTGTAGTGCACGTTATATATGGCAATTTTTTGTAGCTATATGTAGTATCTTATAGTGCACGTTATATGTGGCAATTTTTTGTAGCTATATGTAGTATCTTATAGTGCACGTTATATGTGGCAACTTTTTGTAGCTAAATGTAGTATCTTATAGTGCACGTTATATGTGGCAATTTTTTCAGCTATATGTAGTAACTTCTAAGACACGTTATATGTGGCAATTTTTGTAGCTAAATGTAGTAACTTCTAGGACACGTTATATGTGGCAATTTTTTGTAGCTATATGTAGTAACTTCTAGGACACGTTATATGTGGCAATTTTTTGTAGCTATATGTAGTATCTTATAGGGCACGTTATAATGAAGCGGGCACGTGTCATGCATTTATTGACTTCATACTCGATTGGAAATAAAGCACATCATGATCAGACAATCAAGTACCGATAGATCTCAGATTAAACACTGCAGAAGGGAGCTCCTAACTCACAAGTTGTAGAACTTCTTATATATATATATACACACAGATTACTTCATTAGTCAGAAGGATCCTTAAGCCATAAAAACTTGGCGTGATTGATAAATAATTATGTGCTTGTTTTATTGAAGTTTAAACTTTTTTTGTTTGTTTCGTTTAAACACGTAATGGCGTTTGTATTTCAACAGTAAATATCGGGATTAATGACATGCATAGTGTTTTTGACCTTTAGATAAAAAGTGAAATTTATCCAGCATGTTTTCGTAAACGAAGAGGGTTGATGAACAAATCAAATAATTTTACATTCAGCAGTTACAAATCAAGTTTCTCATTAACATAATATTTATATAATACATCTTTCACTGGTAATAAAAGTTGAATGGAGCTGATACGTATTTTGTGAATAAACATGATAATTAGTTAATCTATATGTATACATGTTTTACGAATTACTAGTAGTACAATAGGCGATTAATTTACTTCCAGTATAATCACTCTAAACAAAAGAACAGTTATTTTACGTCACATCAGCAATTTTTCAGCTATTCCTGACAAGACAATTCTTATTGACCTAACATGAGTTCATGTGACAAATGATTACAAGTACAAGTGCTCTGATACCAGTACACTCATACACAACGGTAAGGCGCCTTTAATTTTAAAGGCTTACAACTGAGCCACTTTATCCCCTCAAACAAATGGTAAAGTCCAGCATATTTATAACACTATAGAATAGTCCCAACCTAATGCACCTTCCCTTTCGAAGAATGAGGCGTAATGGCATTTCTTCGAAAAAGCCATATAAAAATTCTAATATAAACATATTACATGTACTAGTATTGGCAAATAAAAATTGGCCTTTCATCCAAACATTTTGTATGACAATATTCGAATTGTCATTCCCTGTAAAAATAAAAAGTTATGACGCGATGGTCAAGGAGAAGCTGTGGTAACGCAGAGAAGCAGAAACACGGTGGTGAAGGAATACTTGTAATAATACAAATAAGCAAAAGCGAGTGTGAACGAGTAGTCATGGTAATGCAAAGGAGCAGACAGGATTGGGGAAAGGTGATAATGAGGAAACAAACAGGATGTATTAGTAGCGGAGAAAAAAAACCGATGATCAAAGAGAAATTGCAATAACACAAATATGTGATAACATATAAGAACACAATCGTGATGGTGAAGAAATTGTACCAAATGTAATGGCGGAGGAGAAGTTGTGATGACACAAAAGAGTGAAAACATGTTGGTTAATTGAGAAGTTGTAGCAAAACTGCGATGGCTAATGAGACCAAATCTATACTAGATTTTTTAAAAGCCGTCTTATAACAAAAAAAAAAAGATGGTTCTGTTGGTAAAATGCCACTCAATTTGTATAATGATTTAAAATTACAATTAAAATTGTGACGTTTTTATCAATATAATTTGTCTAATTTATGAAAATTATTGTTTTTATCTTTAATAAACTTTTAGATTTGACTTATGTACTTATTGATAGGAATGGGATAGGGACTGATTGACTTATGTACTTATTGATGGGAATGGGATAGGGACTGATTGACTTATGTACTTATTGATGGGAATGGGATAGGGACTGATCGACTTATGTACTTATTGATGGGAATGGGATTGGGACTGATTGACTTATGTACTTATTGATGGGAATGGGATAGGGACTGATCGACTTATGTACTTATTGATTGGAATGGGATAGGGACTGATTGACTTATGTACTTATTGATGGGAATGGGATAGGGATTGATTGTTGGTTTGAAGACTACACCAAGATCTCAGAACCTAATAAATTGACGGGTAAGAGACTAGACAAATATATTTTAACATTTTTTTTTTTTTTTTTTTTTTTTTTTTTTTTTTTTTTTTTTTTGAGGGATTTGGGACCAAATAAAAAAACTCATTTTTTACTTGTTTTAAGGCAAGGAGACTGACAAACACCCAGAACCTTGGACGGGTTTGAGCAAGACCAAAACTTCCTGGCCTTATTTTAGACGGATTGCAGCTAGAGAGAGCCCGGATAGGTTAAAACAATTTAAAAACTACTTATCGGACGAATATTAAAACTATAAGTGAATGTGTTGTTTTGTTAATTTGATGATAAATCTTAAATATCGGAGATAAAGTTAGTTTAACAAAACTTTAAATGAGCTACATGTACTTGCCATGGTAACAACAAGGCTACGGAGACGGAAAATCCAGCTATAATCAGGATAATGTAGAAGATGTACATGTACTTACCATCTATAATTAGAATTATATAGAAGATGTACATGTACTTACCACTGTGATAAAAAGGTCACGGAGACAAAAAAAAACAAGCTATAATCAGGATTATATAGAAGATGTACATGTACTTTCCATGGTACAACAAGGCCACGGAGACAGAAACCAAGCTATAATCAGGATTATATAGAAGATGTACATGTACTTTCCATGGTACAACAAGGCCACGGAGACAGAAACCAAAGCTATAATCAGGATTATATAGAAGATGCGCATGTACTTACCATGGTAACAACAAGGCCACGGAGACAGAAAATCCAGCTATAATCAGGATTATATAGAAGATGTACATGTACTTACCATGGTAACAACAAGGCCACAGAGACAGAAAACCAAGCTATAATCAGGATTATGTAGAAGATGTACTTGTACTTACCATAATAAAAACAAGGCCTCGGAGACAAAATACCCAGCTATTATCAGGATTAGATAGAAGATGTACATGTACTTGCCATGGTAACAACAAGGCCACAGAGACAGAAAACCAAGCTATAATCAGGATTATGTAGAAGATGTACTTGTACTTGCCATGGTACAACAAGGCCACGGAGACAGAAAATCCAGCTATAATCAGGATTATATAGAAGATGTACTTGTACTTACCATGGTAGCAACAGGGCCACAGAGACAGAAAACCAAGCTATAATCAGGATTATATAGAAGATGCGCATGTACTTACCATGGTAACAACAAGGCCACGGAGACAGAAAATCCAGCTATAATCAGGATTATATAGAAGATGTAGATTTCTGATTGTATGTACAACTGTGACAAAAGGGGTGGTATGAATAACTGAAAGTAGACCAAAAATTGTTTATATTATATTAAAATAACGGAACGTATGCGTTTTATTCTGATGGAATTATCTTCGGAAAACTTTCTGTCGGATATTTATTGCTCGATTGCTTGAACTTGTTAACGACTTTGTTGATGTACTTTTCAATTTTGTTTACAGCAGCTAGTTACTTGACCTGATGAAGAATTCGGAATCGTAGACAACAAGCAAACATAATATAACTTGAAACCCTCTATATCCTAGCTACAATCAAGACTTTTAATTGACCACTAGACCTACACGTGCACAGCGGGTATTTTTGTTTAAAACTGTTATTGTGCCTGTAATAGTAACAAATCTAGTTATATTTGTCATCAATTGCTCAATGGTAGATCTCTTAGGCCTATGGGTCTAAACGAGCGCCTGCGGGTTTCAGCGCATGCGTTCGCCTAGGCCCGGATCCCACAGTTCCAAGTGTGATAAAAGTCTGCCCGTTGGCTCAAAACCATGATTATTCTAAAGGGATTTAATGGCACATTGCTGCATTTAACTTTATGATACATTACTGCAAAGGGACTAATAAATGTTGCTCCGAAAGTAACTTGTTCCTCTTTGCGCCATGTTCTTTGTTGTGGTCTGTCTGTTATATGATGATCTTTATTGTGAAGTGTTCCTCCTTGCACCGTGTTCTTTATTGTGACTTGTTTGTTGTACGATGTTCTTTATTGGGAAGTATTCTTTCTTGCATCATATTCTTTGTTGTGGCTTGTTTGTTGTACGATGTCCTTTATTGTGAAGTATTCTTTCTTGCATCATATTCTTTGTTGTGGCCTGTTTGTTGCATCGCGTTTTTGTTATGATGTGTTTTCCTTGCGATATGTTCTTTGTTGTGATGTGTTTTTTCCTTGCGATGTGTTCTTATCAGTGACATGTTATTCGTTTTCGCGATTTTGGTCATACTAACCAACATGCATATATAGACAACTCAAAAGTCTTCATTGTACTTGTTTTTCTGCTTGTGAAAACATAAAATTTCTCAATTTCGACAAGACCCACAAAGTAATATACTTACTATCATACCAGCAGCAAACGTCGATTTCTTTCCAAACCTAACTAACAACATCTGCCACACAGGCATGGCTACAATTGTAGTTACCTGTAACATAGAAAAAATACTGCCTTACATTCAATAACCACTGATTAGATGAACACATCTGAAAAAACTGAAGATTGTTAGTTTTTATGTAATCATAAACGATATGATTCATTGTGTATTGTTTAGAACTTTCACTGAATGTACCTTAAGCCGGTAGGAATATTTCCTAAGATGTTGTAACCTAACTGGAGTATTTCAGAATATATTCTGGAGTACCTTAACTGAGGGGGAGAATTAACTTCAGATATATTACTGAAATAAGAGATTTTTTAAGTTGTCGTAACTCAACGGGAGTATTCACTGAAGGTATCTTAAACAAGTGACAGAATTCATTTAAGTTGTCTTAACTTAGAGCAGGTATTCACTTCAGGTATCTTATTTCGGGAATTTTATTAATGTCTTTTTAACCCTGTGGCATCGTTATTAACGGTTTCGGTTCATACCAACAAGAAAAAAATCCAGGAAACGACTTACTCCTATGTGAGTATAAAACACCTGATAAGTGATTCGGTAAAAAATGACGTCGATTAATTGTAATAAACACTAGATATTTATATGTACCGAGAAGGAAGTACATGGACTAAGGTTTTCGTCAATACTTTCTGTTTGTTTACATGTTATGTTTTACTGACAAACAGGAAAATGTCCCGGGACGTAACGCTTATTTATTTGTGCAACTTTGACTAAACAAATAGTCGAACTTTTACTGCTCCAACAAAGCGACATCAGCACTAAGACAATCTCGACAAATTCTGGTAAAATGCGCGTGATTAACAAGGTTCGTTATTGTAACTCTAAAATCAGTTTCCGTTAGAGGTATGTTGTGTTGGCTGACATTAAATACACTCAAATTTTAGTGCACAAATTGCCACCATAGTTTTCGATTAACACCGGTTTCATACACAACAGATGTAACAGCCACCCCAGGTATCGATATTAGCAAGTACAAGCCACCTTAGGTACCAGTACAAGCCACAATAGGTACAAGTTCTAGCCACGCTAGGTACTGGTATAAACAACAATAGGTACAAGTACAAGCCATCTTAGGTACCGGTATCAGTCACAATAGATAAAAGTACCAGCCACGTTAGGTACCGGTATAAGCAACAATAGGTACAAGTACAAGCCATCTTAGGTATCGGTATTAGCCACAATAGGTACAAGTACCAGCAGACCTGAAGAAATATATAAGTTAATGATATATATGATAAATGTGTGATACTATTTTTACTACTAACATTAATAAATTCTGCCTGCTTGCTAGTCTATAGGAGACAACTCTTGTGATATTTGTAATACCCAATATTAATGGCTGTAGGTGTAAACATTGTTTAATGAATCGTTGATTTATTTCTTTATGGGACATAATAGTTTAGGAAAAACAAACTAACAACATGACAAATTGCTACTTACCAAAAGAACAATGATGAATTCAGAAAAATAATCTCCAAGATTTAACGAGTGTGTGCAATACAGAGCAAGATTGCCTTGAACAATCTGAAAAACACAACACATATACTGAAACTAGAAGTTGTAAATAAATAACAGCAGTTACAACTAGCTTATGAAGTCATTTCAGATAGAAATGTTCTATAGAATGTGATGTTCCCGAATTTTGACGATCATTGGACATTTTGGTAAACAGTAACATCTAGCTAATAAGGTCATTTCAGATGGAAATATGTTATATAATGTGATGCCCCTACTTTTGACGAACAGTGGACATTTGATATCGGTTAACATGAACTTATAGGTTATGAGGTAATTGTAGAAGGAATTAATACATGTATAGTTTGGAGCCACTAACTCTAACAACACCAGACATTTTGGTTAAACTAAGACCAGAGGCATGGTAACTTATAAAAAATTACGTTCAACTTATGGATTTATTTACTGCATAAGTTGACGTCTTCCTGTAAACTCGTTCTAGAACCCAGTTCGAGGCATGTATCAATTAAACCCGTTCAAGGACCCAGGTCGAGACATGTATCAATTAAACCCGTTCAAGGACCCAGGTCGAGACATGTATCAATTAAAACCGTTCTAGGACCCAGGTCGAGGCATGTATCAATTAAACCCGTTCAAGGACCCAGGTCGAGGCATGTATCAATTAAACCCGTTCAAGGACCCAGGTCGAGACATGTATCAATTAAAACCGTTCTAGGACCCAGGTCGTTGATTTTACGCGCATTCAATAAAAGCTTAGCACTTAAACGTATTACTAAAATCACGATTCACGAAGTAAATAAGAAATCTTAAGACAATCACGAAAATATTTTGATTATAAAAAAATCTACAATGGGTGGTCTTTGGATAACATAATAAATAAAAAGCATCCAGCGGTAAGCCCAACCTTACTACCAACACTATGTACAGCCAGTAGCCACTTATTTTTCAAATGTTTTATTGTTTAACTAAAATTCTTACCGCAATGGCTAATGAGAGAAAGAGAAAGGAAACAGACAGCTTAACATAAGGAGGGAATAACAGCACCATCTTCACACCACTGAAAAATCCTTTGTGATCATCTTCAACCACTCCTGTAAACATTGGAATATGTCATTATAAAAACAATTGAAAAAATTGTAATGAATGATGTAAATTTTAAATCACCGAGTTTTTACATTTACGAGTTTGTACTGTATCAAGCTCCAGTTTTACAAATATTCCTTCTCTAAGATTTTTCCTGACTTTACTGAATTAGCAAAATTTGACAATCTCTTTTTACAAATTAACAATTTTGACAAAACAGAATGCATATATTATCAGCTTGATAGCAGTGTTCTGAGACTTTTAATTTGTCAGATTTAAGTGCAGTAAGATCTTAGATTAAGAAATGATTCCAAATCCCGGGCCATTTCTAGTGACATACTTGGTTCTACAGCTCACACATTTTACCATAAAAAGTAAATGTTTTTAATTACAACAAACGTATATCCAGTGATTTAGCTCCACCCCCGTGTATCGACCCTTTTAGATATTGAAATTCTGACTTAGTGGTAGATTTTGAAGCTTGTTTGATATATTTTGAAGCCTGTGTGGTATATTCTGATACCTATGTGGTGAATTGTGAAGCCTGTGTGGTAGATTGTGAAGCCTGTGGGGTAAATTTTGAAGCCTATTAGGTATATCTTTAAGCCTGTGTGGTATATTTTTAACGTGTTTTTGTGTTCATTTTTGAAACGTGTGTTGTGTATTTTTGACGTTTGGTTAGAATAGATTTGACAACTTGACACCTGTGTGTTGATGGCTCTCGTACATACCTATGTAGGTGGACGAAATGGTTAACACATTATGTGATTGTGAGTAATGCTTCTTAACAAAAAACAGAAAATGTGTTTTGCAAATTTATGAAAAATGTAAGCGAGTAATTTCTTTTGGTTTGAGTAAAACACTTCATTTGCTGCATTTAGTGTGCAAGCACCAGTTTATGTTGTTTTTTTCTGTAAATGGTGTTTTGAATACTGTTTCGGTTTATAACTTGTGTTGTTTTAATTCAATAATTTGTTTCATTTGTTTTTAGCATGATACATGTACATGTATTTTATTTATTTAAATTTAATTGCCACTAGACGTGTTACTTAATGATAGGATATTATAACCATTTGAAAACTCTTGTAAATTATAAACTTCAATTGACATTTTTTCGGTTTTCTTTGCTAAAATAAATTTTGTTTTGGAGACTGGCGTACTTTGTTCTACAGTAAATCCACAAATGTTATTGTAAAACCATTGCTGGTGACTTGGTTATACAGTATTTCATTGATACAAGAACTTGTAGTCAGGCAACAAAAAGTTTGTCTTTTAGCAAGTTATATGGTTTGTAAATATATAAAGTTAGGTAAAAAACCGATAGGGCAAAAACTTTCAAAAAGCATATATTTACCTTTTTTCTCTTTTGTACCAAAAAATACAGTTATAACACAGAACATGTAGAAACCAATCATTATATAGGCTGAATCAGAATACGACCATTTCTATACAAAATTAAAAGGAAATTTAGTAAGAAATACAAATTCATATATGTATTTTAATTCAACACAAATGGCAATAGTCAAATCTCGTGTAGGAATCACTAACCATTTGTAATGAGAAATGATTAGGAAAAGGCTAACACTGTAAACCTATACAAGAACAACTAACTTAGCAACACACATCTTAAGACAGCCACAATGACAAATTACTGCCATGCGATGTAAAATGGTAGGTTTTTGCATATTCAATTAACTTCATACATGTATACTAAAACGCTAACGCTTAGAGTTAACAATTGTCTTCATGGGATAAGTAAGGACTTTGTATAGTTGTACATGAAAAAATAAAAACAAAATCCATAAAATGACGTCCAGACATGCTTAAATTGAAAAACGTTCATATCTAGTGAAGAATAAACCATGTAATCATGCATCCAAAACAACCAAGAACGTGTTACAACACTTGGTAGGAAATGAGAAAATGTATGTACTTAAGATTCTTAAAATGAGATCGTGGTTTCCGATAGTAATTACTTCCAATAAATATCAAGACTTGAAATCAGCAAAAGGTTCAGTGTCTAAATGTCAAACGGGGATTTTTTCTTGAATCAAGTGAAAAAAAAAACCAAGACCAAAGTTTTACGGGTTATATCTTTTGTTGGTATTGTCCAATGAACTGTTATGCGAAGTGACAAAAGCCGACAAGACATGAGAAATGGTCTGATGTTTACAGCAGCCGAACAAAGACCATTGAAAAGACTTGATGTAAAATTGACAGATTGGTAACTTTCGTGTTCATTGAAAACTATCTACCTGATCATATATCTGTTGTGGGCTTGGTGTTACATTGGGGTCTGCATTACAATCGTCTGCTATTCTGTATTTGTCCACTATTTGACCTTGAACGACTGCTCCAAATATAACACCAATAGCTTCACTTACCATACCTGAAACATTGTACTTAGAATACAAGGGACACGAACAGTCAAAACATTAATCCCTAATTAATAAACCGATTAATGTACTTTTAATCTCTGATATATTTATTTAGTCTGCAGGTCACAGCAATCAGATGCTTCAAAGCTTGCAATTGGAAATATAAGGCAAGACTTAAAAAAGTTATCATAACGCAGACGTTGATGTTGTGGCAATTAGAAGCATTGTTTAAAAATCGTTAATGTCTTGAATAGTTAATGTATGACACAAGAGAGAGAGAGAGAGAGAGAGAGAGAGAGAGAGAGAGAGAGAGAGAGAGAGAGAGAGAGAGAGAGAGAGAGAGAGAGTGTGTGTGTGTGTGTGTGTTCATAATTGCTAGTTGCTGAGTACATTGTTTTGTTTCTTATTTATGACTTACGATATGCGGTTGCAGGAATCTCTCTCTTTCTGATTGTTAGTTATATACATTGTTAAAGATGTATAAGGCACGTGTAAACACTAAAATAAATAAATATTTAAATAATAATAAATAAATATAAATAAATAATATTTAAATAATACACGTTTCATTTTGCTTATCACTGCACAGTTGAGGAGAAAATAAGAATGAATGTCAATACTGACTGAAAGGAGACAAGTAAAACATCCATATCAAAGTGGAATGTAAAGCGATAAGGTTATAGAAGTTTTATGATCCACACTGAGGAGTCAAAAATGAGTAAAGAAATACCATCATTACATTTTCCTTTTGAAACGTAAAGTAAAAATCACCAATGTCACCTTTTTATCTATACAGTCACTGTAAATCTTATGCACATCAAAATCTACCTTGTAAAAACAAACCGTCATCAAATTTGGTTTGTTAATTTATTATTACCAATACGCCAAGACGTGCTTATGCGAATGTCACTAAAAATCGGTAAAGCCTTCATAAATCTGGGAGGTTGTATATTTCAACGCTAATTTGTAATATTCATAAAACTTCAGTTCAAGAACTTTGTAATCTTAAAACAGACTTTATTGACTTACTGAGAGAAAACCTTGAAATAGGCAATAAAAACAGAAGTAAAATCCAAGTTTACCCTCCTCTGACATCTCGGGTACATACCACATTAAGTAATACGACCCACATGCAAACGGACTCGAGAAAAGTATCCTGAAATAAAAAAAAAATTATATTTTTTTAAATATTTTGTTGACGTAACATGCATATATTGCAAATATTATAACAAATAGTAGTAGTAATGGTATTTAACACTCGAGTCAACATGTCACATACTTAGAGGCAGTCAGTTCTGGGATGGTAGAGAAAATCGCAGTAGCCGACAAAAACCACCGACAGACAAACTTTCTCACATTCGGATCTGCCCCAATGGGACCTAGGCGATGAGAAGCACTGTGTTTAGTAAGCGCACGCTTTAGACCACTCGGCAAACGGAGGCTTCCATTCGATGATTAGAAATAATGAATTAAAGATATGTGTATCGAAAACCAGCAATGTATAATGTCTAAACCAACTTAAAACAACAACAACAACAACAACAACGACAATTGTATCGAGACGATACCATTAATTGATTATAAAGTTCATGCGTGACTTTTGACGAGATTTTAATGAAAACCAGTGGTGTGGTTGACATACTTTTGTAAGCCTTACAAAGATTTTACAACGATTAGTTTCTATAACGCCACTTAAAAATGACAAAATAAGCCTTAATTACCAAACAACGGAACAACATTCCGGCTAGCAACGGAATTTTAGCAACGGAATGGTTAGTTAATTGAATTATTGCTCTCAATTCGGCTGATGGTTATTAAATTACTAACCAAGGACGAAGTTTTCCAAGTTTTGTCTCTGTTCTGCTGACCAGATAGCCACATAATGGGTCAGTGACGGCATCCCACACTTTACCTCCAAACACAATAATAGAAACATAAGCCGGTGGTAACTAAAATAAAGACAACAATCTTAATTTTCGTTAACATTTAAATTCGTGGATGGCAGTGTTAGAGAAAATGAATAGTTCCACATTAATTATGCATTCAATACCAATCAATTAACATTCCACTGACCGGTTTATAATTCCTTACAAGAAGTATTTGATAATGTTTAATCCCTTGGTCCAAATTATAAAAATATACTCGCGGGTAGAAATTTTTCCCCTGCCTTCAATGAAACACTTTACGATTTCATTACCATGTTTTATATTTTACTGATATTATTACATAACTATTCCAGCTGTAGTTTAAATTAATGCTGACGTAACTCACATATACAACATTTGTCTTTAGTGATATGTTATTACATTATTTATTCAAAAATTTTACATTAAATTTTCAAGCGTGATAGATGTTATTATCAGAAAACTATTAGTTATTTTACTACTCTTTAGAAGACCAGATAAGAATGCAACCTAAATCAAAATTTAAATATCAAGATATTAAATATGTAACTTTGTCGAAGCCTTACCGCTATAATGCAGTAACGTAGTCTAAAAAGCTATCGTTAGCTTTATTGGAGGTGTCCGTCCATGTTGGTCACGTGTGATTTTCGTCAACTTGGTTTTATTTGAGGTTTTCGATAAGTCTGTCGGTTGGTTTATATGGAATTCATCAATACAGCTATGTAAATCTCATAGGCCTAAATGTTCTTAAAACACAAGGTACTGTCCGACATAGATTCGAATCAAGACAGTGAGGTTCGTTGTGACCAGTAAGCGCACGGTTTAGACCACTGAGACAGTGACCAGTAAGCGCACGGTTTAGACCACTCGGACACTCCTTACAAAAATAGGATTAAGTTTACAAATACACATGTACATAACTTGAAACTCTTTTTAACAGCAATGTAAGTATAAATATGAAGGTTTTTACTTTTTCTTCGACGCTTACCTCAGCTACCTCTAGTAGAAATATATTGAGGAAGAAGTTGATAATTGTATTAGTGGTTTGATAAGGAGCTCCTCCAACTGCAAAACAGATCTTCCTCCATGTGGCTAATGAATCGTCTGAGATTACTCCCTCTGTAACTATCAACGCTTTCTTCTCCTCAGACTGTAATAGATGTCACGAAGAAGATATAACATCAACGTAACCGCCTTTTTAATATATTTCTAGGTCCAGTTGATCAAACCACTAGTTGCTTAACTAGTTAGTGGATTTTTTTACTGCATTGTCATTATACAATGTTTTTAAAGTAAAAGATTGTCATGTATAGTTGTTTAACGTTGTGTAAGCATTTTTCAGCTATTCGCGACAGGAGCAAGTTAATTGAATCTATAATAATTAACGTAAGTCCCAGTTTTTTATGCCTGACGTATGCTAGTGTGTGTAATGGTCTTCATTGTGCTAGTGTTTACACAGGGAAACATTTTCTGAATGTGCCAGGTGAGTCGGCATACCATCCTCCATTTTTTAAACAATCGGACCATGATAAGTACCTACCATATTGCCTGTATCAGCATATTAGCAAAACATTTTGAACTATTCGCGAAGACGTGATTTTTAAAGTACCTTTTTGCTAGTATTTTATGTCACAAAACAACAGTAGCACGACCAGACAATAACACATTTGCTTTCCGTCCTAAGAGCTAACAGCGGCACAGTGATGGTTCCCGATGCTGCTTTCACAACTTATTCTATTTCTTTTGATATAAAAAAATTAGTGTCCAAGAAAGAATTATAGTACTTTGCTTGTTAAACCTTATTACCACTGCATCATGCATTCATGGGTCCATTTAGCATTTGTGCTTATTACTGGAAACCAATAATTTAAACATAATCACCCGGTGAATTTCAAACAATGATAATAACGAACACTAGTCATCTCTTTCGATGAATCAAGGATGCCTTATAAAGAAAAAACTAGACATTTACGACTGAACAATGATAATTTACAAAGTAATCAAGAACAAGCTACGACAAAATGTTTACCACTAGAACTATCTCATGAGAGCCAAAATACCCTCGTCCAAAATATCTCTAAACTTACATACTTTAATGTTATAAGCCACTTATCAACTCGTGTTGGTTACATTTGTGCTGTGTTGGTACCGCTGCTGGTGGAGAAAACTCCTCGAGGGTATCCATAAGTCAGTAGGCTGCACTTTTTGCTGTCAGAAAATGTACCATTTAGCAAAATATTCAGCCTTCCTAATTTTTGAAACTAAGGTTTGTTCCCTCATGCAAAGCATTCCTTAGCTGGATTTGGATTCATATAACTGTGGAACTTTAGATTTTTTTTTCAACTGTTTGGCTTATGTTTTTATCTATAAAACTTTTCGGCCCCTGGGGTCACTGATGAGGAATGATTTTCCGAAATGTGCACATGTGGCACTTCAAATTTTTAACAGGGATTATGTTATATATATTAATTTGTATTGAAAAGTTAAATTATGAAAAAGAGTCCGAAAATAAAAGTCTGTCAATCTTGCACCATAACAAATCCCTCTGCTCCAACAAAAACATGTCCTCATGTTTTGGAATTATAACCAAAATAAAATATAGTTAAATTTACGTCATGACATATTTAGTAAACATCCATTCATAGACTTAGAGGTTAAGATCGGACAGACATATTGATTTTTAGTTAGCAATGAACTATCTGACAGATGTTCAATGTACCAGAACCATAGCTAGCAATGTATACCAAATGACTTTCCATCATCGGCTTGATTGGAGATGTTCATCTAGTCTAGTCGATTATTATGAATTCCTCAATACACCTAGGTACATTCTATAACTAGCGACAAGACGTCCCCAATCATGATGACCATAACGATGATTATTTTGATAATAATAATGATCAACTCAAATGTTTTTCTTGAAAAATCCCGTAAAACACCCAAGACAAATGCAGAGGTAACTACAAAATGGTATCTAGTGTACTAGTTCAGAATCCTTTCCATTCCATTCATTTGACAACCAGTATCTTAATATCCACGGCCAATACCCACATTTACAATATTTATAAATATATCGCAATATTTAGTATACCCTATACTTAATATTAAAATATATAACAAAAAAAAAAAAAAAAAAAAACAAAAACAAAACCAAAAAAAAAAAAAAAACAAAAAAACGCAAATTTCAGCCGCAGTTAACATATAGGAAGTAAATATTTATTATATATACTTACTTTACTCCTATGTCGTGACATAATGTAAACCTGACGGTCATGTTATGTACAGGATAGATTGATGTGTAAACATAAACAAATAAAGCAATCTGCAGTGGACTTTGATAAAACTGACGGATAATTGGAAGCGTGGCCTGATATCAATAACATTTAACAAACTTTTCCGCACGATGATTACAAAGGTCTATTTATGTAGTCATTTTTAAATACTTAGCTAAAATAAATAAATAAATAAATAAATAAACGAAACCGCACTCGAAAGCTTGTGTGTCTGTATGAATATACACAATATATGACTTAATTGATAAAACTACTGGTTCCTGCTTATGCATTTAACTGATGTGTGGTTTCAGTATCAATTGTTCAGTTTAACCTGCTTCAATAGGTCATGTCTATTTACCTTGTATAATAACTAAGTTAATCAGACGGATATTTGACAATAATTTTATTATAGAATATAAATGGCCGATACTGGTTTATTTGTCAATTCATTCCGTTCAAATCTAGAAAGTAGAAGTATAGCTTAAATGTATAACAGGTGTTTCCCGATTATTCATTTCAGGGTTTGCTATTGACGGAATGTGGGAATGAGAAGCGATATAGTCTATTCTTTGGAAATATTCTCTGAAACCACCGGGTCGATTTGAACCAAATTTTGGTTGGCTGGACGAAAGTTTGTTTCCGGTGACGTCACCAGACATCCAAGACGATCATTGATATGACAAATGTTAAAAACCCCAAAATTGTCATTGTGGATTCAGGTTTCTACCATTTTAGTTCAAATCTAAATGCATAAAGGAGCGGGGCAATGCTCAAATATAACATGCTTTTCCATGAAATTTTTCATGACCCGATTTTAAATTATGAAATTGAGGTGTAAGACTAGTTAATTCTTTGAAAGTATTCTTCTCTAAAACCTCAAAGACCAATTGAACGCAAATTTGGCGTGAAAGGTTCCTTGTCGGACAAACTTTTATAGCTTTTATCAGGTGATTCTGTCCGACACACACGATATTTCAAAGTTACTATAAATAGAAATAAAGCAAAAGAGCCATTGTTGATGACAGGCATAGAGCCATTGTTGATGACAGGCATAGAGCCATTGTTGATGACAGGCATAGAGCCATTGTTGATGAAAGTATAGAGCCATTGTTGATGACAGACATAGAGCCATTGTTGATGACAGCCATAGAGCCATTGTTGACGCCAGCTTTAGAGCCATCGTTGCTGACAGAAATAGAGCCATTGTTGATGACAGATATAGAGCCAGTGTTGATTACGGCCATAGAGCCATTGTTGATGCCAGCTATAGAGCCATTGTTGTTGACTGGTATAGAGCCATTGTTGATGACAGGCATAGAGCCATTGTTGATGACAGGCATAGAGCCATTGTTGATGACAGGAATAGAGCCATTGTTGATGACAGGCATAGAGCCATTGTTGATGACAGCCATAGAGCCATTGTTGATGCCAGCTATAGAGCCATTGTTGATGACAGACATAGAGCAATTGTTGATGACAGACATAGAGCCAGTGTTGATTACGGCCATAGAGCCATTGTTGATGCCAGCTGTAAAGCCATTGTTGTTGACAGCGTAGGAGCCATTGTTGATGACAGGTATAGAGCCATTGTTGATGACAGGCATAGAGCCATTGTTGATGACAGGCACAGAGCCATTGTTGAGACAGGCATAGAGCCACTGTTGATGACAGCCATAGAGCCACTGTTGATGACAGCTATAGAGCCATTGTTGATGACAGCCATAGAGCCATTGTTGATGACAGGCATAGAGCCATTGTTGATGACAGCATTAGAGCCATATTTGATGACAGCCATTGTGTTTGTCACTGGGAAGTTGAATTATGCAAACTTTTAAGAGTAGATTAAGTTTACTTACAGACTGATGGGTACACGTCCGTTTCACAATGCTACCAGCCAAGCTGTCTATTTCTGGTTGAGCTCAAAAGAAAACACCTCAGTCATATACTGCGTATACAACAAGTTGAGAGGACATTAAGCTTGCTCAGTAGATTTATTAATTTACCCTCCAGCTGTATACCAATGCCTTCAATTCCTACCTTTTACATTTTTGAAACGTTTAGGATGAAATTCATTGTAAACATTTCAATTACTTTAAAGTATTAAAATACAATATGATATTACAAGAAAAATCCCTGGAAGGCCCACGTATTCCAAGGAAGACATGAAGACATACATCCCTTTCACAAGGTCATTAAAAGTTGTAACAACATGGATTTGTTCACCAGTAACTTGACCACTCACCAGGAACTGTCTTAGAGATGGAAAGAGAGTTGCCTTACATTAAATAGTAAATAATATACAACTTTTACCTTTAACCTGAATTCATAAAAGTTATATGTGTAAAAAAGTTTTTATTTCGGTATCATATAAAATGCATGTCAAATTGTGATAACAATAATACTGTAAATACTCATAAAATTATAAAAAACCACATAGACAGATATTTCAAACAAAAATAATTCATAAAATTTTTATACAAATAATTTATGTATTTGTTTTGAGTGAAAAATAGGAAAAGCAGTTAAAATAGGAAAACCTGTTAAAATAGGAATAGCTGTTAAAACAAGATAAAGCTGTTAATACAGGATAAGCCTGTACTGTTAATTGCCTGTAGATTTAGCCTATCAACTTAACAATTATAGTTAGTCAACTTAAACCTGAAATTTAACACTGACAGTCACTCCAAAGATATGATGTAAGCTCTTCTACATTTTATGTAGTCAAGCTAGTATAGTATAGAACAATATTTTCAACTCTAACATTTTTATCAAACTTTCATGTTGTTTGAAATGTTTTTTTTTCTTTTTCTATCAAAAATATGAGAACAGATAACTCAAAAAATAGTCTAGTAATTAAATAAATCAAGAATACGCTCGTATTACAGATATGATTCTGGTATTCTATTGTATATGTTACACTTGAAGACTGGCTGGATGGCAGGTGTTTTATACCAAAGTTATGATTTTTTTTTATTTGTAAAGAAAAGATCAGTTCTAAAAAAGTGGAAGAAATTTGTTTGAAGGCCACATCTAATTCACCAAAAAACTTGATGCCCTCACTAAAACATATATTTACATGCTAAGGGTGTTACAGAATCTATGGTGAACTTCATCCAGGTGAGCTGAAAGGCAATATTTTTGTTTAAATTATGAACATTATAGACTTGTCAAGATTTCATTTGAATGTGTATAATAAACAAATATTTATTTACAGTTAACACTTATCATAACCAAATCTTATAAATCATTTATATTAAACATGTTTCAATCAGCATACAAATTAATTTGTTAAAATAATGACAGAAAACACACTGTTGAACAATTAACACATTAATTATGCTTAAATACATTTAGTTAAAGACAGTCATTTGACCCTACTATCCAGACTTGTATCTGTAATTGGCCAATGGGACATCACAAAACCACATGACCCTACTATCCAGACTTGTATCTGTAATTGGCCAATGGGACATCACAAAACCACATGACCCTACTATCCAGACTTGTATCTGTAATTGGCCAATGGGACATCACAAAATCACATGACCCTACTATCCAGACTTGTATCTGTAATTGGCCAATGGGACATCACAAAACCACATGACCCTACTATCCAGACTTGTATCTGTAATTGGCCAATGGGACATCACAAAACCACATGACCCTACTATCCAGACTTGTATCTGTAATTGGCCAATGGGACATCACAAAACCACATGACCCTACTATCCAGACTTGTATCTGTAATTGGCCAATGGGACATCACAAAACCACATGACCCTACTATCCAGACTTGTATCTGTAATTGGCCAATGGGACATCACAAAACCACATGACCCTACTATCCAGACTTGTATCTGTAATTGGCCAATGGGACATCACAAAACCACATGACCCTACTATCCAAACTTGTATCTGTAATTGGCCAATGGGACATCACAAAACCACATGACCCTACTATCCAGACTTGTATCTGTAATTGGCCAATGGGACATCACAAAACCACATGACCCTACTATCCAGACTTGTATCTGTAATTGGCCAATGGGACATCACAAAACCACATGACCCTACTATCCAAACTTGGTTCAGTAATTGGCAAATGGGAAGTCACAAAATCACATGACTTTACTATCCAGACATCTATCTGTAATTGGCCAATGGGAAGTCACAAAATCAGATTTTTACTTTGTATTGAAGTTTGAACAAAATGTGACAAAATTTTGGATTTAAAAAAATGTAAAAATGAAATGGATTTTAATGTAAAATGGCATGGAAGTTGACTATAAAGGTTGAAAAGCACCAAAGATTTGACTTTGAAATTGTGAAATGATGAAAACAAGTACATCATTTTGAACAATGGTCACTCAATCATTGACCCATTTACCATTAAAATGTTGTTGTCTGGATTCACTGTAGTATATATCTTGAAGTACATTTAGCTTGGATTGTGAAGTTAAAGTTTTTTTGTTTGTTTTTATTTATTTTTTTGAAGGGGGGGGGGGGGTGTTTCGGTTATTAAATTCAAATGCGACTAATTTAGGAAAATGATTTCTTAGAAGTTCTTCCATATATATGTATCTTGACACATGATCAATTTCATTTGAAACCTGGGTAAAAAATATTGTATACGTAGCTGCAGATCATTTTTGACATAAATATTTAAAATATAAATATGGATATAAGATATTATGAAAAAACAGTGAGCTTCATTTGTTTTGTAACCAGTATATAAATGGATTTTTTAGGCTGTCACATGGTTTTGTCTTGGCTGAATTTCATTCTCGATTTCATGGTCTTTCTATTTTGCTGTGTAAAGATTTTTTTTGTGGTTTTAAACATCATCAAAAATAGCAAATGAACCATTACAGCTGTAAACACTTAACCAAATCACTGTGTATTAACCATAATAGGACAAATTTTAACAATCATATGCATTTTAAGTGAATCTGCATATCATTCAATTATACATGTAATTGACATCCAATTTTACATGTACTTGTATGTTAGCCATCAAAGTAATTGAACATAAATAAGGATATAAGGATAAAAAAATGACTGTTTTTTTTTTTATATAAATAATAAACATTAATCCAAAATAAACGCCCTTAGATGTCTATGTTTAAAATATGAAATAATGATGAATGCAGTGTAGCAACACATAACAAAAATACATACAAAAACAACAGTCAACAGACAGTTTAAATTACACTGTTATTGCATACCCTATAAATAAGAGACAGAATGATTTGGTGAACATTGTGGTGATAATAAATCTTACATCTCAACAACAGCAAAACTCAGCACATTTAAGCTAAATGAGCATATCAATATCAATCAAATACACTAAAAATTGACTGAGAAGAATCGGGAGAAATCATTGACTGTTTTACACAATTGATCAATTTACCTTTTTTTCATACCAAATACCTAAATATCTTTATTTCTTAACAATATGTTTGAATCTGATTTTCAAAAACCTGAAATAATCAGATGAAACACTAAAGCAATAAATGACAATTACTACTTCTTCAATATTTCTTCTACATTCTGAGGTTTATTGTTGGCATTATCATATCAAAGAAGACTAATGTAAATGTATCATTCAACCAACTCATTATCCTCGACTAGTAAATGTATCTTTAAAATATTAAAATTCAATATGAATAAAACCATAGATCTAATTTTTTATAACACCATCTGGACTGTTATTAGCTCTTTGAATATTTGTTAATGCAAAAAGTGCCTTGACCAGTATAGTTCAGCATTTCAGTTTTAACTGAAACCAAAAGTAGTCAGTGAAAATAAATTATGACTTATTTACAAAGTTATATACTGTAACCCTAATAAAGTTCTATAAAACATTTTCTTTGGTCTTAAGGATACATTTCAACCTGCTTGAAGACAATAGTGTATAAAACATAGGCAAGTTGATTTTAACTATGATTAATATTTAATATTAACTCATCGGAGAAGTTGGTTCAGCTAAATCATCAATCAACACTAGTACATTTTGTACTTATTCCACCAATAAAAATCATTTAGAAATAATATAAGCCCTAAATCTATGTGTGCTATGTTGAGTCTCTTGACTGATAAACCATTCTTCTGAACCGTTCGGCAGAACTTGGTCGTACTACTGGAGGTTTAGCTGATGAAGGTGGTGATGGCATTAAAGTAGAGTCCTTAGTAACACTATCTCCGGAAGACATACTGACCATCACAACTTTAGAAGTTTTACCCGAGACATCTGATTTTTGTCCTAGTTTTACTATTCCAACAGGACTATTAGTCGGAGTACTATTTGTCTTGGATGTATTTGTTTGTCTTGATCTAGTCTCATTATTGTTTTCTAACACATGACTTTGTAAAGAATGCACAGCTTTCATTGGAGCTGTTCTACTAGAAGTTCTCACAGAATTAGTTTTATGAACATGTCCTATACTACTAGTTCTGGACTCTATGGGACTATTTGGAGCACCAGGACTGATAGATCCTGTTTTGGGTTCCTGAACACCTGCTACTCTGCTGTTTACTGGCATGACTGGCCGCAGATTTCTACAACAAATGATATTTGAATGTTAATCTCTTCTAAAAAGTGATAATATTCATAATAATATCAAATGACTTAATTTTACCTCTGTTTTATAAATATAATTAATCTTTGTCAAAAAATTATGGTATAGAGTACTGAGGTGTAAAATGTATTAATTTCATCTCTACCTAAAAGTATGCTTTCATTGTGTGTGTGTTTGTGTGTGCACATGTGTGTGTAATTGCAGTAGAGAGAGAGAGAGAGAGAGAGAGAGAGAGAGAGAGAGAGAGAGAGAGAGAGAGAGAGAGAGAGAGAGAGAGAGAGAGAGAGAGATCATGTAGTAATGTAAAATACTGTATTTCATATTAAGTACATAGGTAAATCTTACTGGACAAATAACAAATTCTAATGACTAATGTAACAATATTCTGAGCAGAAATTTCTGAGCATGACATCTCATTTAGTCTTTGGAAGAACAGGAAAGCTGAAAGCTGAACTGTTCATCTATTGTATACAAACAACAAAAATCTACATTCTCACAATGGGATGTGATAACTTTAATGCACTTCTGTAATTCATAGAGATGATACAACAACTGACCATACAGATTTAATAGGTTTTGACTTACTTCATAATAGGTGTGTCAAAGGCAGGTTTAGTTAATGGAGGCGAAGTCTGTGTCTTCATATCGTCTGATAACAATTCTTTCTCCATTCGAGAACGCTCTTGTTGTAATTCTGTAATCAATTTTTGTTTTAAAATTATTTATTATGTAAAACATTATATATATACATATATTGTGAATTTTGGAGTACTCTCAGTCAATTTGACAGTAAAAACTTACAAAAGCATTTTTACTCATACAGTAGTGTTAACATTATGAACAATACCCTCATCAGGTGCTTCAAATGTCATCAATTTTATGAAATGCCACTTAAAATATATATATTACACAACTCGTAAGGATTCATTTTGAAAAATTTGATATATTGTACATAAACTTTATAGGATATCCACTTGATTCTAATTTCATTTGTAAATTCTTACCAAAAAACTTGTAATTTGTAATGACATTTACAAAACCATTATTATTTTAGTTTTTTCAAGATTTTAGCTGATGTTATCAATTTTCCTTTTTTCCCTATATAATATCAGAGTTTGTTTTTTTTCTATTTTTTTTTTCACTTAAAATTATGTTTATCTTTGTAAGAATAGGGATGTTAAGTTGCTTACTGTGATAGTTGCAGACTAGATGAATATCTAAAACAGATGGTAAGCCTTTGTATTTCATATATGGTTTTAATTCATAAAACTTTTCCCCAGGATTTTTTTATTTTAACAAACCATACCCTGGATAAATAAACAAGCAATCATATCTTACCTGATATAGTTGGTTCTCTTGTAATTGTTCCTTCAGACTCTGCCCTATAATCAGCTTCTTCATCTAAACAATCATATAAAAATCTAATATCTCTATGTAATGTTTCTATTTCTTCTTCCAATGTTTTCCTACAAATATAGATAAATATAAACTAAGTAAGCATCATAAACAAGGTTGTTTGATGAACAGCGTAGCTTGCATGTGCACATCTATTCTATCAAAGGAAAAATTAAATATTAATACTGATATTGACATTCACACCAACAGTTTGACATAAAATCATCAAAAAATAAGAGCTAAAAATCAACTATGGAGGCTAACAGTCAAACAACTCATGTATAAACTTACGGGTTCTCAGCTTAAGTGGGGTGAAGCTGTGGAGATGGGTGAATAACAGACTTTAACCTAAAAATTATTTTTAGTTTAATCAAGTAACTACAAATGCATTTCAGATGTCAAATTAAACAATATTGAAATTCCAGAATTAATAAAACAGATAGACTTTTTGATACAATGCCATCATATTAGACAGTATAATAATAATTTTTCATTATTTTATAATATTTTTATTAATAATTCTTCACCTTTCGAAATGTCCACACAGGATACAATAGAGAATTACAAAATTAGCCAAAATACATTTATACTTAATTAGATAATGACTGTCATGTTGATTACATACCTGAGATGTTGAACAACCTCATCAAACTTTATAAAATTTAACTTATCATTCATAGATTCTATCTCTTCACTCAGTGTTGATCCTATAGACATCCTGATAACAGAAGTTAAACATATTTATTACTGTTATAGTATTGGATTTCGCAGTGAAAGTTGAACCTGTAAAAACCTGTCTAATCTGAACTGTTTTACTAAGACATATATATATCTTTAAATTAACCATTGTAAACTGAAAACTTGTCTATCAAACAAACTGCCAAAAACTTTGATTTAGAACAGGAACATGTTCATTGTCTAAAACTGAATTAAGATTGACAATTCTTAATTTCACTGGGTTTAGAAATATGAGTACATATACAATTAAGTAAGACATTCAGTTAATTCTTTGGAGATATATTCATAGAGAATGTCTTAAAAACAATTGTCTGGCTTCAGTCTACTGTATCCTCTTATTTTACTGGTAAAGCAAACTTTTTCAAAGAGATATGTAAGTTGTTTTATATTTCTTATGTACAGTTCCTCTCTCATATGATCAATTCCTCTGTAGCAAAATATGACCTTGTAATAAATGTGATGGCTTCTCTTTAAAGATACAAGATAAAGTTTTATTGTGATGTATATATCTTAAGTGGTGTATTAGGTGATTGACATCCTCCTGTCTTTATAAAAAAGCCAACAGCATTTCAAAATTTTATACTGTGATTGAGATAGTTACCTATCGCTTCCAGTCGGTGTGGTTACCATGGGAGTCTCTTTGCCATCCCGTGACATAGCAGTACCTGGTCTGGGTTGTCCACGAGCTGTTCCTGGCCCTATAATATGAATTAAACAGCCATTGCAACAAAATATTTAATCCTCTCATGAAACAGGTAGTAATCATGGTACAGTAACATTACTGCTGTCTTATTAAAATCGTTATCATCAGACTGTGTGTAGTATTTATTATTACTAAGAAAATATGGTTAAACAACACTACAAAATACTATGAGAATATTAAGTTCTACTGGAGTGAACTAACAAACCTGAGTTTTTACAGTAGAACAAGATAACTATAGTACCTTTATGTACAATGGTTTTCAATAATGTATTGAAATGCTACAATGACATGGATTGTTTTTATTGTTCCTGTTGTGCCAGTTTTACTTAACATAGATTAAACATTGATTTTTGTCTAAAGAAATGACTTCACAGAAAATGTGAGTTGTAATTTTTGAGTTAGTTTTACACAAAATTAGATGTATACATATCTGAGGTTGTATATGTTTTATGAAGTCCTGCTTTTTGACTAAAATTGAAGTTATTGTAACTTACT
This sequence comes from Tegillarca granosa, assembly GCA_029721355.1. Taxonomy (NCBI): domain Eukaryota; kingdom Metazoa; phylum Mollusca; class Bivalvia; order Arcoida; family Arcidae; genus Tegillarca; species Tegillarca granosa. Next base: position 2,561,612 of record CM056598.1, on the reverse strand, counting down.
GCTTCCTTCTACTGCATACTCTATTATATCCATATTGTGTCTTGTTTTCAATATCTTGTCTGCATTACTAAATAACAAAAACATTTTTTTATATTTCTAAAATTACTCTCATAAGTGTGTCTTGCTACAAATATATATACATTTTCCCGGTGAATTTTTTCCCGAGAGAGTGAAATTATGATCATGTAACAGGTATCAACAACTTTTTTAAAAGCATTTTTTTCACAAATTGCTATACACTGTAATAGGTTACTTCTTGAAAGAATTTCTCAGAAATAAGTAGCCAGTGAACATTTTTGGTACCACAAATGGAAACATAGCATGAAAAAGCATGAAACTGTGAATAGGTAGATAGAATGATTTCTGGTAGCTGTAAACATTCTGTAAAACCAATTAAAACTCTAAATATCAATGTTCAACATTGCTTTTCTCAATAAAGATGTTGATTAAGCTAATTAGTGATTCAGATTATTAGCACTGCCCATAATCATTTCCTCATATCAACTCAACTTTTAAATCTTACTTACACCCCTTGATTTCTAGCCTTCTCCTTGACATTTTCTACGAAGAACTGAATTTCTTGTATTAGTCTATCTCTAAGGCCCGGTGGTTCTGGTAATTTTACATGAGGTGTGCTTTCTGTTTCATCTCTGTAATCTCTCCATATATCAAGTAATGTATCAATCTAGATGAAATCAAAGAAAATATTATTGTATAATAAAAGAGAGGGAACAAAAATTCTCACCAAAATAGTGAGTCAACAAATAAGGAATTTATATTAACAGATTGTTCCTAGAGATAATGGGTCTCTAAAGATTGAAAGATATTATAAATAGGGCCACTAAAAAATTCACAGTAAAAGTATTTGTTTTAAATGATTCAAATGTATATATATTTTCATATACATGTATAGACAATAATAAGACAAAGGTGATAAATCAAAGAAAACAGTCAGATAACCATGGAATTTAAGTCAATGGAAGTATATACAGAAATTTTAGTCTTCAGACAGGGAAAGTGAACACGAAAATTTATTTGCTAGGCTCATAACACTCATGATAAAAATTTCTTACCCAATGGACAACTGCTAAGTTAAATGCCCTGGTCCCGTATGCTAATAATAACCTGACATTTCTTTTTGTTTCTTGTATAAAGTTCTCAAATCAGGCCAGTGTTATTTTATTATCCAAAAGCAGTATTAAGAAGGAAAAACTTTTCTAAACAAAATATGTTGTAAAATACTAAAATGTATTTATTTGGTAGTCAGATTTTGTTTCTTGTAAAATGTATGTACATGTATTTGAAAATCATTTCAGTGTAAATTAATATACAAAAAAAATTGTATGTCATATACAAATGAACATTTTAAAACTTTACCTCAGAATGTAATTCTAAGCTTTGATCCACTAAAGATTCTCCCAACATATTCTTAATCTCTTCCTGTTCATGCTCAGGAACATACTGCATGACCAGGTTCCATAATGATAGTGGTGGCTCATAGGCCTGTAGATCAAAGGGAGGTAATGACATCTTCTGGAGAGTTTATGTACCCTCAATACATTGTACAGGAGCTATTTCCTACAAATATAAATTACAGTAGTTGAGTCAAATAAATTCAAATTATATAGTTGCATGAAAAGCTAGCCTAGTTTAATTTTAGAATAATTATCCACTTACAAATATATAAACTAGAATTATGCATTTCTGACATGCTGCAACAATTGCAGTGGGACACACTAGAAGCTTGGGGGAAGTCAAACTGTCTACGTATGCTCCACTATAAAACAGCCAAGTAGGAATCAACAGAGACTCCTACCTACCCATGGCCAGCACCAACTATTCCAATAGTCTCAACCACCATTCCATCAACAACTCTTTTTTTCCAAATACCATAAAGGAATGGATCCAACTACCAGCCTGTGTCACCTCAGCTTTATCACTGGCAGAATTCAAGTAGTTAATATACAGTAAATCCTTGACGCCATCACTATAGCACTACAACTTTCCCAGTTTTTAACCGTTTTAAATTTGTAAATATTGATGGCTGTATTAGAGGAGCTATAGCAGCGGCAGTTTTAACGACCCACGAGGATTCAGTTCCTTATTGGAAGAAGACTTGATGAAAAAGTAAATAGTTAACTTCAAGAATAGTTTTATTAACGACTTACACAGTTTCATGAGCTCCCTATAAATTATAAAACTTTCTATGAAATTTGAGGATGTTTATTCCCGGACAATAATGTTCAGAGATAGATGTCTGGCACGTTAAATCAGTTAATGTATATAAATGCCTTGCTTAGATAGAACATCTGATGCATATTTTAATAAGTGATCAGCTTCAGAATCAGCTTAAAAATATTGTTGTCATAGTTGTTAAGACAACGAAATGTCATAAGCAGACGATTTATCTTAACTCAACCAAACTGTAAAACACGCGCGGGATTACGGTATTTTATTAAGTTAAAATGTTCTTTTAAGAATGAGGAAATACTCAGATCATTTTGAAACTGAAAATATTTCATTATATACACTTACAGCGTCATGATTCGTCTTTTCTACATCGAGAATGACGGCATTGACCTTTAGGTAGCCATTTTGAATGAAAAACTGTGATTGGTATATTTGGTACCAAGTATAATTTGTTCCGAAATAGCAAACTCGTTTAATAAATACAAGAGTGAGTATCATAAACTTTTTTATCACTTTTGCTCAAAATTTGTAATCCTTTCCTCGTCTGTTGAATTACGTTGCAATAATTTGGGGTAATTACTAAAAAACGACTATTAAATTATATCAATAATTTCGAGCATCAAATTTAGGCGACACAATATTTTAACCTCGTTCCCAGTAATCTATGAATCAAGCACCTGTAACAGAAAGGTGATTCCCCTAGACCTTTGACTAAAAAAAAAAAAAAAAAAAAAAAAAAAAAAAAAAAAAAAAAAAAAAAAAAAAAAAAAAACCGTAGTTTTTAACATCATAATTTGAAATCATAATACTTTAATTTATTTTAATTTTTACCACTTTTATTTATTTTAATTTTTACCATCGGTTTTAAATGAAATGTTGAAAATAATGAAAAAGATTTTCAATAAAATTTAAATAATTGAATTACATCTATGTACAAATATTTTCAAATACAGTTGAATTTAGTTATGAATTTTATCATTGCATGTAATATTGTCCATGATCTACAATTAGAAAAAAGTTAAGAGTAAGGTTATTGATCTCCAAATTTTATGAAAAAATTCATTTATCTATACTATAGGTGGTCACAGTGAATTCTGTCGAAATTGATCTTTAAAAAAAAGTGAATTTTGTTGCCAAAAATGACAAATTTAACTGATATTACCCTTAATATCTTTAATTGTCAGTTAGAGTAATTTTGGACAAGAAGATCACAAAGTCAAATTGACTTACATTTTTGTCATCCTTCATATTGAGCAAGTACTGATTATATAGGCGTTACAGGAATGAGAAATGAGGGTTTTTCTCTGTGTGTCACACAACATCAATTTCTATTCTCTGTCTCCACCAAAAACTCAGATTTTTATTTTTAAATGGTGAGATCTTCTTGGTTAAACTCATCTTCCACTTGAAAAGTAGACAATTAGATAAAATTGGTAGGTTAGTTGGATGATGAGGTGATAATACAGATGTAGTCTCCAGGATCAAAGGTGGTGGTGATGGGTTTGAACCTCAGATTGGCTGCATGATTTACACTAGAGCAATTCAGTCTACCAAAGCTGCCAAAATGAATAGGTACAAGAAAATATTGTCTGGTTAACTCTGTGATAGAATGACGCTCGTCACAAGGGAAATAATTGTGATCTCTGTCTCTCTATGTCACAGAAACCAGATAAAACACTGGCCTGATGAGCCTACAGGCACTGGACAGACTTTAACTGGATTGAACCAGTAAGTTTTTAAATTACTAGTGATAATACAATTTTTCCCATAATTCAATCATGATTTGCATGATTCAGTAAATACTAAGTACATTATAGTACTAAAATATTACTTTGATAAGATATTGTGTCCAATAATATTAGGAAAGATGGAAACTTATGAAAACAGACTTTCCCTCTGAAGTCATTTTGCTGGAAATACTGCTACAGATGGTTAAACTGGGAACAGAGTAAAAATGTGTCTGAAAAAACATCAAGTGTAATACAATTTTATTAAAATAAAAAAAAATAAAATAAAAAAAAACAAATTAACAACAACAAACAAACAAAAAGCAAGAAACACTGATACATAATCCGTGGTAACTTTATTTGATATGTAACTGGATGAAATATAATAAAATTCACAATTCTTTGGACAGCACTTTAAAGGTTCATACAATTTTTATAATTTCTTTAAACACCCTCAATAATCTGAATGGTTTGTCTCTATATTTAAAGAGACAATACCATGAGACTTTGTAAACACAAAATAATTATATTAATATTAGTAGATAAAATACCTTGTGTACTTAAAAACTGGTAAATACCAATACTAACTTGCACATTTTTGACTTGTTATACCAGACTCACTATATCACTAAGGGACATAATCCTGTTATTTTGTGAAATGGATATAAACACTTCAAGCTTCAGTTAATTTTTTTTTTTGACTTATCACCATCTCATAAATTAAGGGAGATAATCCTGTTATATATTTTTTGTGAGTGTTCCTTACAGATAACATGTATGTACAATTACTTTTACAAGTCAAAAAGTTTCAAAAAATCAAAATACAGATATAATTAAATGTAATTTTTCTCATCATGGTAAGCATTACAAAAGAAATTCTATTATATCAGAGAATCTAATAATGTGTAATAAATTCACTATTTCATTATGAATTCTTTTTTTTTTCACAAATAATATTTGGCATAAAATGAATTCTACATAAATGTTCATTTACAGTTGCTGTGAATAAAAATCTTATATGTCTTTACATGTATTTTATACACTTAAAACATAAACAAGTTTGGATGGTTGCAATAATACTCTACTTAAAATACAATATTTGAATGAAAAAATATAAAATACCTCTGATGAAAACTCTGATTCATCCCCTTTATGTAGCACATAATGTGTCATAAAATTTGTGTGGAATTATTGGACATGTAACCAAATAATATGAGACATTTTTATTGATAGTTGCATTGTTCTGTGAAACTGACAACAATTTTATACAACTGATGGACAAAAATTCTTAAGAAACATTGAAGCATCACATCAGACATGTAGGTAATTCATCGGGCAATGAAAATACCTTTGTAGAATATAAAACAAATACATTGCATTTTTACAGATAAAACAATTTCAGACAGGTCCATTTAAGCTGATGAACTTATGATAAAAACAGTCATAAAATCAATTATAACAGTGATACCACTAACAAGAATACTGCATTCACCAATTATAATCAACAGATGTGTCTAGTAACAGAGCAACACATTTATTTTTAGATTTTTAAAAATGTGATCAAAATGCTTTCTAAATCAATTAGATGTGATATACATGTACTGGGCTTGTGACAATACAGACCACAATAAGGCCAATCATTCTTGTGCTTATTCTAGTTTCTGTAACATAAAGCCACATGGGGCATGGACTTGGATGCAAACATTTAGGCTGGGTACCCATTTATGTAGATAAGCCAACTTTAGCGATGTCGAATCCTAAAAAATGAAATGTTGATTACCTATTGCAGTGATTTCCCTAAAAAAGTGACACAATGTCATTCTGGCCCTCATACTAACACCAACTAGTTATACAAGAACTATGAAATGGATCAATATTTTGGCTCCCATAATTTTTTTTAAAAAACAAGTTGCTCTGATCTTGGGCATATCATGAGTGAAGAAACTGAAGGTATATGGTACAAAAACACTTTCATCAATTCAGCAGAAATTTAACTAGAGGTATACCATGTATTATAAAAAGTTCACTTTAAGGCACATTTTCTTGAAGGCCACAGTTTTTAATATAAAGGTTGGAATATCTTATGAAAGTTTCATTTTTCATTTAAATGATAAGTACTGGTTAGATTTGAATTCCTGAAAAAAAAAAAAAATGATGTGGCTAAGATATAATGGAAAGGTGAATGGGTAGCCAGCTTTAAAGCCTTGAAAAATAATTTTTTTGCTAAATTATAACTAAAGTCATTGTAATTTGGAGAATATGGGATTAAAATCTGTTGTTTATCTGTAGTAGTTATGTGCATTGATGTTACAAGTAGAGAAATCCATATGAAGTTGTATTATCTAGTAGGTAATGATAAGTTGTTAATAAAAATGTGACACTAGGCATTCTGTATCAAGATGGGTACTTTTTAAAACCTGTAAAACTGCCATGAAAATCATTTACACTTCCAAATAAATGCATTCTTTCCTGGCTTATATTTTGATATACAACAATGTAATTTGCACTTAAAGTTGCAAATACTAATTCATCCAACAGTTGTTAAGAAAAAGTCTTGATACAAAAAGACAGCCAAGTTTCTCCCCTCACTGGTACAGAATGTTGGATTTCAATTTAAATATTTTGTAAAGAGACAGAACAGTATAATAATTATATTGTGTACAAACTGATATGTAGTGGTTAAAATCCGTGAAGGTTCTAATACTGACACATGTTATATACAGAAGATGATATATAATTAGGTATATATAATTATTATACTGGTATACCTTCTTCAGGATTCAAAAACTAGTTCAGGAATGAAATTTTCTGTGTAACAAATAATTATTAACATTTTTATAATTTTTTTTTTCGTAAATAAACTAACAAACTGTTTTAAGAATTTTTTTTTCTGAGAAATGATAAAATTTGGACAATCAAAAATATATACATGTACATGTATTTAAGTTACACAATTTATAATAAGGTTTTGGGTATGAAAACAATGTGACCATCATAAATATCCCATTTTAAGAGTAAAATGGAGTAATGGTGTTTTATGCCCAGTTGAGGTTTTTCCATTTTTTATCAAGGCAGTCAGTGAACTGACAGAATTTTTTACACAAGGATCTTCTCCATAGGAATTCAAACTTAGGTGTGAGAGGTACTGTAATCTGTAAACCAGCACTTCAGATCTGTCGGCCACAGAGCCAGGTTAAGAAACTTGTGTAAAATGATGTCACATAACAATTTGATACAGCAGACAGTAATATTTGTTCTATGACGTCAAAATTAGTGGGGCTTTATTTGTATTTGGGTAGAGAACAAAGATTTTAAGAGAGATATAACCCTTTTAAAGTTTAGTATAATTACATGACACTATAATTAAGATAAAAAGGATATATTCATGTATTATATATGATGATCAATAATGGAAATATAGGCTACAGAAAAATATATTCTAACTTATTCTCAGTACCAGCATGTGGTTCCAGGTCTGTCAAAATATTACATGCATCCCTTGTTTAAAGTGTGAGGAGGGAAATTATCATTGAAATTGATTTTAATTACTCAGTTACTACAAAGATTGAAAAATAAAGAAACCCTTTAAATGATTCTGTGATAACTGCATGATATCGTAATGTTACTTAATAGATATACAGGTACCGAGATATCAAAAACGTAAATTTAAAATTTGTGTCCGTCTTCACCATGGTATACTGACAAGACATGGAAAATTTTGTTATGCTTTCTTCAATATTTAATTGTTATTGAAAGTGCTGATCAACTTGACTTCCCTTAAAGATCCAACACAAAATGTTCCTCTCACAATTTAATGGACAATACCAAGGATGAATATTTAGTAAACAATAAAAAAAACTATGCACATTAAAATATACCGAGATTCATTTAAGTTGCAAATAAGAAACATTTCTTCGTATACTGTTACCATAGTATTCATGGGTCAAAGGTGAAAATCAAAAGGTTAACATATCAGAGAGTAAATAATATTATTCTTATTGCATGAAATTCACCTAACAATTTTTCACCTATAAAACTTTACAGGAAAATACAATGAATAAACTTTGGTCTCACACAGACATGAAGTACTTTAAGTATCAGTTGTGATAATTTGATAACAGTTAAGCACCAAAATTTTAAAAATAAATGAAAAAAATTCTGTAAGAAACACAGACATGTAGAAGAAATTTGTTAATGATAAAGTTATATCTCCTCAGTTACACACATGATATATAAATGACCAGATTTACACATTTAATGACTTATCACACTTACTACAACCTCAAGTATAAATTAAAAACAAATCCCATTTGATACCCAATACTTCTACAAAAGTTTGTACATCATCCATGTCACAATAAATTGTTACTGGAATATGTCCTCAATTAATGGGTAAAAGATGACATCAAATTTACAACACAAACAATAAAACTATACATTCATTGGTTTAAACAAGTCACATGACTGAAAGCTACCCAATAACTGGATGAAGTCAAAATTTAAATCATTATAAAGTCACATGGCAAGTTCTGAGTAGGTATGAAATAATATACACTCAATTATATACACACCTGTACATGATACTAACACAACACCAAAACAACAATTAATAGCTTTTTTTATACACCTAACACTCACACACACACACACACACACACACACACACACACACACACACACACACTGCTAATTTTACAACAACCAAATTTAGCAATGAAAATGTGGATAACACAACTTATGCAACCTTGCTACAAGAAATTTGCAGCAAAACTGAGAAAAATATCTGTCAGAAATTGTTACTTTTAAATTCATTCCAGCATTAATTTTATGCTATTGAAATGTATTTATGAGTTATGACATTTTTAAAAGACAAATATGGGACACTTATTATTGAAATAAATACATCAGGTTCAATTTCCGAGTGATACAGCAAAATGTATGTTAGCCCTGCAGTAGCATATCTGTATGTCACTCATTGAATATCCTACATTCTCAATGCACAACAACTCTATCTGACATGCCTTATGGTTGCAAAAAGTGTTGAGAAAAGTAAGTAATGTCAATTTTGATTCATGTCAAAAGCTGTTTAATACTTGTGTGGCTTCAAGCTACTGTAAGTGGAAAAGCCCAATATGCATGGAACCAAGAATTTCTGCAGATACAAATTTATTGTATCTACGTGGTGGAGGACATGGACATGAAATTATAATACATGTATTGGTAAAACATATTATACAGCCTTGCTGAGGCTACAGAATATGGTAGTAAAATCATGAGTTTTACACCCCTAGTCACCTGTCTCTCCACCTTCTGCATTAATAACACTTGGTTAATTGTCACACCCAGATAAAGTACAAGATCAAAACAGATGTTGGTGATAATTTGTTAATATTGCAACATCAACAAAAGAAATATACAGTTTACATGTAAACAGAAAAAAAAAAATACAGTTTACATGTAAACGGAAAAAGAAAGAGATTAAAAAACATACAAAATGACTGAAATACTGGAAAAATGGTGAACTTTAAAAATATCTCATAAATGAGATACAATACTATCAATACACAGCAATGATATAAAGATGTCAGATAAAAAGTTGAAAATTATCTAAATTTTCATCACAGATTGAAAATAACTTCGTTGGTAGGTAACTTCTTTTTTGGGCTTTTGATCAATATATCAATAACATAATTAGAAAAAAACATCAGAATCTTTTATGAATGTGTGGACACAAGCACCTGTTTAAATTCATAACAATGAAAACATATTTTATATGACATCTGCTAAAAATTTTACAAAAATCATTTATTAAAGTCATAGTTATGTAAACAATTTACAATGTTTTCCACATTCATTTTGTAAAATCAATGGAAAATTGTATATAATGTATTTAATGTAGTATTTACATCATGATTCTTGTAAAAAAAAAAACAACCACTGAGTGAAATCAAACCTGACAATCACTGTTCATTTTAAATACAGGACCAGGGCTTGGGAATTCAAATTGTCTCGTGTTGGAAATAGTCCACTTAATTTTTTAACTTGGACCAGCCAAACATTGATGCAAGCGAAGACATTCACTGGTCTTGACTGTTTTTTATTTTTTGTTTTTTTTTTTACCAGTTCTTTTCAAAATTTTTTAGTACAACACAAGTGATCAATAAAGATTTATTAAGGCCTGAGCACATTACAAACATGATTATTTTGATAGTTAAAAAAACCGTGAACGGTGTCGTCTGATTCTAAAAAGTCCGACCACAGACAATTTTTGTGAAGAATATTTCTGATTTTTCAGTATATTACATTTCACTCCAACAAGTATAAACAATTGGAATGATGAATGCAATATGAGGTATATTTCACAACCATCAATTTCAAACTTTATTGTCCAAGCCATTAAAAATATCTTAAAACATTAAAAAAAATATGTATACATGTTTATAAAAATACCAAAAATACAAAGTGACATTTCTGGAATACTTATATGTAAATAAAATGGAATATTTATCATTAATTACTTAAATGTTTGAATTTATGTTGTCAAATGAAATAATTTTATTTAGGTCAATTAATCTTAAAATCATCTAAATTGATCTACTCTATTTGATGTACATTGTAAAATGTTACAATATATTCCAGAGTAACCTAGAGTACTTTCCATGTCTAATACCGGTAATATCAGAATTTTGTTAATTTTGTAAAAAAATGTTGCTTAAAGTGAAAAAGATAATTTTAGATTAAGGATAAATGAATTACATTGTAACAATATTTGTTTATAATTTTTAATTTTCTCATGTAAAATGGTTATAGAATACTGCTTTTTATAACAATTTTCTGCAATTTGAAGAGGAAACGTAGTGTACATAGCAATATCCTCTAGTGCTTTTGCAGAACTATAAATTACACTGGATATGACATCACAGTTTGATTTCTGTCAAATTATTTTTTTTCTTTGAGGTTTTGAGCATATAACCTGTAAATGACAGATCTGCACAAGCAGTATTAGTGAAACCACTTTTGCACAGAACACAGCACAGATTGCATGATACACAGGTAAAAGCCAAAGATCTACACTAAAAAAATACCAGGAGTTCTGTGTTACCCAGGTAAAAATCATCTAAAACAACACTACAAGGTATTGTGTATGACCTTGGTGAAATCCCATTTGCATAAATAAATGCTACTTTTTTTTTAACAAATAACAGGTAAAATGACAGAAGTTATACTACATATACATATAAACTGTTAAAACTGAGCTAAATTTTGAGCAGTCTAAATACCTAAATATTTGTACAAAAATAGAATTTATCTATATTTATTGTGTTATATAGGCTTGATATGTTTATTAGGGATTTATTGAAAATACAAGGGTTGATTGGGAATAACTGTTATGAATGTGGTAAAACCCAATAAATGGGAATAACTGTTGTGAATGGGGTAACAACTCTTCTAATTGGGAATAACTGTTGTGAATGGGGTAATAACTGTTGTTAATGGGCATAACTGTTGTGAATGGGGTAATAACTGTTGTTAATGGTTTGATGGGAATAACTGTTGTGAATGTTGTAATAACTCTTCTGAATGGGAATAACTGTTGTGAATGGGAATACATGCTGTAAATGGGATAGCTGCTGTAAATGGGAATAACTGTTGTGAATGTGATGAGAAAAGCTATGAATGGGGTAACTTCTGAATGGGATAAGAAAAGGTGTGAATGAAAATAACTGTTTTGAATGAGATGACTATTCTGAATGGGAATTACTGTTATGAATACAATTATAACAAGATAAAGCAGTTTAAAAATTAACAAAAACATCTGAATACTGAAATTTAAATTTAACAAATTGAAAGTGATGTTATATGGATTCATTTGTGTACAATATGATACCTATTAACACTTTGACCCGAATCATAATTTCCACTTCCAGTAGCAATGAAATATGTTCTACCCTAAAATTTCAAATTGGAAAATTAGGACCATGTTCAACATTAATGGCTTTCATATTGTACATTGAAGCTGAAATGCATTTCAACATCCTTTCAATTTTTACAAAGGCCATGACATATTTTTAACAACTGAATGGATTGAAATTTAATTTTTATAAGACATCAATTTTTACAAAGGCCATAAATCTTAACAAATGAATAGATGCCCTTGTAAATTTTTTTAACAAACTTCATATTTAACATTTTCAAAGAATTGTTTTCATTTCTCCATTACTGTTAAACAATAACAAATATACAAGACATATTAAAAATTATCATGTTTAAGCAATATAAACAAGTTTAAAAAAAAAACTCTTTTTTTATCAGTAAACTTTTTCACTCTTCAAATTTTTTTGGCACAGTTTAAAAAAATAACAAACATTAACAGTTATATGAAGAGAGAGTGAGTCTACTAAATATAGACATACATTAGACATCAATAAGTAAAATTCATTTGAACATAAATCTTAATTTATAATTACCTGGAGGATGTGAAATTTTCATCAAACAGAAAAAAAATCCTCAGTAAATTTGTTTAGCTATAAAGTTAGAAAAACATATTTTCAGTCTTAGTGTATCTACCATATGATATTTTAACAAATACATAGAAATTTTACTGTCATTTAAGCTATTTTACAATGACATGAAAATCTTCCCATTTTCAAGACCTTGTGATCTTTATATCAATATATATGTAATATTATCCAACTCAAATGATAAAAATATTTGTATGCATACATGTCCAAGACATCCAAGATTTTGACTCTTAAAACATGTTCCTGCTACGACGCTCAAAATTTAAAATGAATTTGAAACTTTTACCATTTTTTAAAAAAAAAAAATTCATAGTCTCAAAAGAACTGCAATCATATTTTAAGGTGAAGGTTCTTCTTGAAAAATCATTTTTGAAATAAATATTTATTAAATTTATTATATTTACTAAATATACCCAAATATAAACAATAAACATGTAAAAAATCACAAAAAAATTTTAAACTGTTTTAATTCTTCCATTTCATCAAACAAGTACATGACAGTTTTTCATTCATAAAAACAAACTTTAATAAAATGAAGAATAAAAATTTGTTTAAAGTAAGTTAATTTTCTTAAAATACAAGCAGTAATCTGGAAAATGTTTGTATATCAGATAAAATTTTTTGCCTTCTTATTAAAAAGTCTTTGAAGATGTAAAATGGTTCTCTTGCAGTTAGGGTTTACATTAATTTTTCTAATTAAATCTATTTTTGCACTTTACATAGATTTAATGTTAATATACTTCATTTTGTTTCTGATAAAAATTTCTTTCAACTATGGTGAAAAACGATCCAGATTTTAAATCTAAATCCTAAATGAGTTTGTCTAATGTCTCTGATTTTCATTTTTAAGTTATAACGTATACAAGTGCATTTAACCTTTGACCTTTAAACTATGATAAACTAATGTACAAATTCATTGTATCTTACTAATAATTTGTAGATTGTGACAGTAAGTTGTAATTTTGACACCTTCATTATTGCATTCTTTTAAAAAAAATCATTAATTATGCAAATTCTCATTTCTAAATGTATGTTATCATTCCAAAGTATCACTTAAAATAGTAAACACTAAAATATACTGAAAAAATAATTGCTGTGTACTGATTGTTTAACAATATCATTGTTGCCAATCAATGGTGAATATAAATCCACCACGAAACACCCTTACTCACACCATCTGGGTAATAACTTACAAATATACTCTAGTGAGCATGTTTACTATCAGATCACATCTTTACAACAGCAAATATTTTTATTTATACTGTTACTTAATTCATATCTATACAATTTAAAACAACAATACTATTGCACAAACTGGGTTCATTACTGAACATGAAAAAATATTCTCTCTGATTTGTAATAAAACTTCAAAATTAAAACTTATGAAAAAAATAAACATGTAAATATTGTAGAAGTCATATTTGTTTTTGGAGAAAACAAAATACAAGTTTTTTATTTTGTTAAAAAGCACAGCAAAAATGACTTTCATATCTCACCAACTACATGTATTTCATTTTAAATTATTGAAAGCTTCTGCATCAATTAATCATTTATTTTTTTGTTGTTTAAAAATTTTCTTTCCTTTGGATGGTCATCATAACAAGCTACTAAATAATAATAATAATAATAATAATAATAATAATAAAACTACACAGGTATTAATGCATCATTGTTTTAGATGTTACAAACTTGCTTTACATGTATATGCACATGTTCATATCATAAAAAAACATGAGTTCAACATGGTCATGTACTGTATGTGATATTATGTAGGTGTAGTTATGGAAATTGTTAATAAAATCTAGATGAAATAACTGTAATTCTGTTTTCATTCTTTTTTTATCTTATTGTTGACCTTTCACCTCTGATGACCTTTCAAGTCTTTGGTTAATACTGTGTAAATAACGGATGGACTAACAAATCTTTGGCAGATGGACGATCAGTCTTATTTTGCTCTAAACAACGTAGTAGAAGATCTCGTAGAGGTGGTGATAACTTCTCTGGTATTGGTGGTGGAGTAACTGATGTGGCAATCTTTCATGAATAAAAAAAAAGCTACATTATTTCTTACATTATGTGACTTATCTATACAGATAAAGTACAGTGTTAAGAGACATTAAGACAACAGGAGTTTTACCTATGCTGTGTCTATCTGCAATCTCCAAGTTTTATTCTGAGGTATATGGTTTGCCATGTACAGGTAACGTACAGCCAACTATATTCAAGAAATGAATGTAGCAGTAAGCAATCTACATGTAGGTCAAACTAAAGTCCAGAGCCTATATTCCTCATTTAAACGTAATAAACAAAATGTTATTAAAATGTTAGCAAGTTTCGTTACACAGTCTTGAAGTCTATGTTTATCTATTTTTTGTTTTATTTATACATGTATATGTATATTTGTTGATTTTTGATCAGGGCATTATATCTCACTTACATCAAAATCAACCATCAGAATTATAAACCTTAAAGGTGAATTTAGTTAATTTTAGACCCTTATATGGTGATTAGTCCTTTTAATCTTTATTCACATACCACAAAAACTTAAAGGTAATTATCAAGCAATACATGTATGTTTATTTTCTTTTCATCCAGTCAGTTACATGCCAATTATCTATTTAAATGACATTTGGAGTGCTGCATCATTATTTTTATAAAGATGTAATTGTTAAATAAACTCTGTTAAAATACCTTAAATATTAATGCTAGATGATTTGAGATTGCTTTGGCATTCCATGGAGGGTTTCTTGTCATCATTTCAATGATGACACAACCAGTGCTCCAAACATCACAGGCTCGACCATAATCTTCTCCTCTTAAAACCTGAAAACAACGATATAACTGTCTTAGTATCATACCCTCTAAATAGGGTGACAGTAAAATATTGAAAAACTACAGAACACAGGACTTTGATTTTAACCGAAACTTATCACAATGATCCAGTAATTTGAAAGGAAAACAAAGAAAAATTGCAGGTACTATACAACAACTTAATTGTTGACTTTATTTGACAGAATGATGTCTCACTTATCAAAGTTCTTCTGTACACAGAAAGCTGTTTCAAACCAGATGAATTGTTAAGCTTAAATAAACTTTTAAATAATTTTTTTCTTAAAGCCAACATCTGTTTTTATTTTTGTAACGATTACAGTACTTCAAAATTAGGTACAGTTTTTGACGGCAAAATATAACTTGATTTTCTTAATATTTCTATTGTACCTATAAAGTCACATCATGATTTTCCTTTAAATAAAAACAACAAAACCAATCTAAATTCAAATTTTGTAAGCTTTCATAAAATTACCTCAAAAAAAAAAAAAAAAAAAAAAAAAAAAAATTATTACCTCTGGAGCCATATATGCTATGGTACCCAACAACTGACCCTGAAATTCCCCAGCAAAAGTGGCCTGAGAAGCTAACCTAGCAGCAGCACCAAAGTCTCCAATTCTTAACCTTTGACCTGTACTATCCACCAACAAATTGGCACCTGTAGAGTAAAGTCACTGATTATTACAATATCTGTTTAGTAAAGTCACTTATTACATGTATTACAATATTTGTTTAGTAAAGTCACCAGTTATTATAATATCTGTTTAGTAAAGTCACTGATTATTACAATATCTGTTTAGTAAAGTCACTGATTATTACAATATCTGTTTAGTAAAGTCACCAGTTATTATAATATTTGTTTAGTAAAGTCACTGATTATTACAATATCTGTTTAGTAAAGTCACTGATTATTACAATATCTGTTTAGTAAAGTCACTTATTATTACAATATCTGTTTAGTAAAGTCACTGATTATTACAATATCTGTTTAGTAAAGTCACTTATTATTACAATATCTGTTTAGTAAAGTCACTTATTATTATAATATCTGTTTAGTAAAGTCACTTATTATTACAATATCTGTTTAGTAAAGTCACTGATTATTACAATATCTGTTTAGTAAAGTCACCAGTTATTATAATATCTGTTTAGTAAAGTCACTTATTATTACAATATCTGTTTAGTAAAGTCACTGATTATTACAATATCTGTTTAGTAAAGTCACCAGTTATTATAATATCTGTTTAGTAAAGTCACTTATTATTACAATATCTGTTTAGTAAAGTCACTGATTATTACAATATCTGTTTAGTAAAGTCACTGATTATTAAAATATCTGTTTAGTAAAGTCACTGATTATTACAATATCTGTTTAGTAAAGTCACCAGTTATTATAATATCTGTTTAGTAAAGTCACTTATTATTACAATATCTGTTTAGTAAAGTCACTGATTATTACAATATCTGTTTAGTAAAGTCACTGATTATTATAATATCTGTTTAGTAAAGTCACTGATTATTACAATTTCTGTTTAGTAAAGTCACCAGTTATTATAATATTTGTTTAGTAAAGTCACTGATTATTACAATATCTGTTTAGTAAAGTCACTGATTATAAGAATATCTGTTTAGTAAAGTCACTGATTATTACAATATCTGTTTAGTAAAGTCACTGATTATAACAATATCTGTTTAGTAAAGTCACCAGTTATTATAATATCTGTTTAGTAAAGTCACTGATTATTACAATATCTGTTTAGTAAGTCACTGATTATAACAATATCTGTTTAGTAAAGTCACCAGTTATTATAATATCTGTTTAGTAAAGTCACTGATTATTACAATATCTGTTTAGTAAAGTCACTGATTATAACAATATCTGTTTAGTAAAGTCACTGATTATTACAATATCTGTTTAGTAAAGTCACCAGTTATTATAATATTTGTTTAGTAAAGTCACTGATTATTACAATATCTGTTTAGTAAAGTCACCAGTTATTATAATATTTGTTTAGTAAAGTCACTGATTATTACAATATCTGTTTAGTAAAGTCACTGATTATTACAATATCTGTTTAGTAAAGTCACTGATTATTACAATATCTGTTTAGTAAAATCACTGATTATAACAATATCTGTTTAGTAAAGTCACTGATTATTACAATATCTGTTTAGTAAAGTCACTGATTATAACAATATCTGTTTAGTAAAGTCACCAGTTATTATAATATCTGTTTAGTAAAGTCACCAGTTATTATAATATTTGTTTAGTAAAGTCACTGATTATTACAATATCTGTTTAGTAAAGTCACTGATTATTACAATATCTGTTTAGTAAAGTCACTTATTATTACAATATCTGTTTAGTAAAGTCACTTATTATTACAATATCTGTTTAGTAAAGTCACTTATTATTACAATATCTGTTTAGTAAAGTCACTTATTATTATAATATCTGTTTAGTAAAGTCACTTATTATTACAATATCTGTTTAGTAAAGTCACTGATTATTACAATATCTGTTTAGTAAAGTCACCAGTTATTATAATATCTGTTTAGTAAAGTCACTTATTATTACAATATCTGTTTAGTAAAGTCACTGATTATTACAATATCTGTTTAGTAAAGTCACCAGTTATTATAATATCTGTTTAGTAAAGTCACTTATTATTACAATATCTGTTTAGTAAAGTCACTGATTATTACAATATCTGTTTAGTAAAGTCACTGATTATTAAAATATCTGTTTAGTAAAGTCACTGATTATTACAATATCTGTTTAGTAAAGTCACTGATTATTACAATATCTGTTAAGTAAAGTCACCAGTTATTATAATATCTGTTTAGTAAAGTCACTTATTATTACAATATCTGTTTAGTAAAGTCACTGATTATTACAATATCTGTTTAGTAAAGTCACCAGTTATTATAATATCTGTTTAGTAAAGTCACTTATTATTACAATATCTGTTTAGTAAAGTCACTTATTATTACAATATCTGTTTAGTAAAGTCACTGATTATTACAATATCTGTTTAGTAAAGTCACTGATTATTACAATATCTGTTTAGTAAAGTCACTTATTATTATAATATCTGTTTAGTAAAGTCACTTATTATTACAATATCTGTTTAGTAAAGTCACTGATTATTACAATATCTGTTTAGTAAAGTCACCAGTTATTATAATATCTGTTTAGTAAAGTCACTTATTATTACAATATCTGTTTAGTAAAGTCACTGATTATTACAATATCTGTTTAGTAAAGTCACCAGTTATTATAATATCTGTTTAGTAAAGTCACTTATTATTACAATATCTGTTTAGTAAAGTCACTGATTATTACAATATCTGTTTAGTAAAGTCACTGATTATTAAATTATCTGTTTAGTAAAGTCACTGATTATTACAATATCTGTTTAGTAAAGTCACTGATTATTACAATATCTGTTTAGTAAAGTCACCAGTTATTATAATATCTGTTTAGTAAAGTCACTTATTATTACAATATCTGTTTAGTAAAGTCACTGATTATTACAATATCTGTTTAGTAAAGTCACCAGTTATTATAATATCTGTTTAGTAAAGTCACTTATTATTACAATATCTGTTTAGTAAAGTCACTGATTATTACAATATCTGTTTAGTAAAGTCACTTATTATTACAATATCTGTTTAGTAAAGTCACTGATTATTACAATTTCTGTTTAGTAAAGTCACCAGTTATTATAATATTTGTTTAGTAAAGTCACTGATTATTACAATATCTGTTTAGTAAAGTCACTGATTATTACAATTTCTGTTTAGTAAAGTCACCAGTTATTATAATATTTGTTTAGTAAAGTCACTGATTATTACAATATCTGTTTAGTAAAGTCACTGATTATAAGAATATCTGTTTAGTAAAGTCACTGATTATTACAATATCTGTTTAGTAAAGTCACTGATTATAACAATATCTGTTTAGTAAAGTCACCAGTTATTATAATATCTGTTTAGTAAAGTCACTTATTATTACAATATCTGTTTAGTAAAGTCACTGATTATTACAATATCTGTTTAGTAAAGTCACTGATTATTAAAATATCTGTTTAGTAAAGTAACTGATTATTACAATATCTGTTTAGTAAAGTCACTGATTATTACAATATCTGTTTAGTAAAGTCACCAGTTATTATAATATCTGTTTAGTAAAGTCACTTATTATTACAATATCTGTTTAGTAAAGTCACTGATTATTACAATATCTGTTTAGTAAAGTCACCAGTTATTATAATATCTGTTTAGTAAAGTCACTTATTATTACAATATCTGTTTAGTAAAGTCACTGATTATTACAATATCTGTTTAGTAAAGTCACTGATTATTAAAATATCTGTTTAGTAAAGTCACTGATTATTACAATATCTGTTTAGTAAAGTCACTGATTATTACAATATCTGCTTAGAAAAGTCACCAGTTATTATAATATCTGTTTAGTAAAGTCACTTATTATTACAATATCTGTTTAGTAAAGTCACTGATTATTACAATATCTGTTTAGTAAAGTCACCAGTTATTATAATATCTGTTTAGTAAAGTCACTTATTATTACAATATCTGTTTAGTAAAGTCACTGATTATTACAATATCTGTTTAGTAAAGTCACTGATTATTATAATATCTGTTTAGTAAAGTCACTGATTATTACAATTTCTGTTTAGTAAAGTCACCAGTTATTATAATATTTGTTTAGTAAAGTCACTGATTATTACAATATCTGTTTAGTAAAGTCACTGATTATTACAATTTCTGTTTAGTAAAGTCACCAGTTATTATAATATTTGTTTAGTAAAGTCACTGATTATTACAATATCTGTTTAGTAAAGTCACTGATTATAAGAATATCTGTTTAGTAAAGTCACTGATTATTACAATATCTGTTTAGTAAAGTCACTGATTATAACAATATCTGTTTAGTAAAGTCACCAGTTATTATAATATCTGTTTAGTAAAGTCACTGATTATTACAATATCTGTTTAGTAAAGTCACTGATTATAACAATATCTGTTTAGTAAAGTCACCAGTTATTATAATATCTGTTTAGTAAAGTCACTGATTATTACAATATCTGTTTAGTAAAGTCACTGATTATAACAATATCTGTTTAGTAAAGTCACTGATTATTACAATATCTGTTTAGTAAAGTCACCAGTTATTATAATATTTGTTTAGTAAAGTCACTGATTATTACAATATCTGTTTAGTAAAGTCACCAGTTATTATAATATTTGTTTAGTAAAGTCACTGATTATTACAATATCTGTTTAGTAAAGTCACTGATTATTACAATATCTGTTTAGTAAAGTCACTGATTATTACAATATCTGTTTAGTAAAGTCACTGATTATAACAATATCTGTTTAGTAAAGTCACTGATTATTACAATATCTGTTTAGTAAAGTCACTGATTATAACAATATCTGTTTAGTAAAGTCACCAGTTATTATAATATCTGTTTAGTAAAGTCACTGATTATTACAATATCTGTTTAGTAAAGTCACCAGTTCTTATAATATTTGTTTAGTAAAGTCACTGATTATTACAATATCTGTTTAGTAAAGTCACTGATTATAACAATATCTGTTTAGTAAAGTCACTGATTATTACAATATCTGTTTAGTAAAGTCACTGATTATAACAATATCTGTTTAGTAAAGTCACCAGTTATTATAATATCTGTTTAGTAAAGTCACTGATTATTACAATATCTGTTTAGTAAAGTCACTGATTATTACAATATCTGTTTAGTAAAGTCACCAGTTATTATAATATTTGTTTAGTAAAGTCACTGATTATTACAATATCTGTTTAGTAAAGTCACTGATTATTACAATATCTGTTTAGTAAAGTCACTGATTATAACAATATCTGTTTAGTAAAGTCACTGATTATTACAATATCTGTT
The DNA here is from genome assembly GCA_029721355.1 of Tegillarca granosa. NCBI lineage: Eukaryota > Metazoa > Mollusca > Bivalvia > Arcoida > Arcidae > Tegillarca > Tegillarca granosa. The sequence continues at coordinate 2,540,396 of CM056598.1, read as the reverse complement.
TAGTAAAGTCACTGATTATTACAATATCTGTTTAGTAAAGTCACTGATTATAACAATATCTGTTTAGTAAAGTCACTGATTATTACAATATCTGTTTAGTAAAGTCACTGATTATTACAATATCTTACTTTTTAACATTCCCCCTACCTATATGTATATGATATTAAATGACTATGGTAATGTTCTCCATCCTATGACACAGTGCAAAAACTGAGGACTGTTTAACAGTGTGTATACAACTTTTTGATTGGTGAACATACTGTTGTAAAATGACTGTTTGCACAAGCCAATGCATGAGTCATCTTTCATATGGTTGTAAATGTTATAAACCACTTTAATTGGTAATTTTACACCATGTAATAACTCTGAAGATGCCAAACACTTTGTACATATATTTTAATTGACCAATGCTATGTAAAGGCAACAACATGAAAAAAAAACATTACCTTTGAGATCCCTGTGAAGAATGTGGTTGTCATGGAGATAAGCTAATCCCCTTAAAGTCTGTAAAGTATAATTTATTGTGACATTTTCAGAGAATGCTCCATACTGGCCTAATAAGTAAGCTAAAGAGCCACCTATAATATAAAAGGTTATGTAAATTAAAATACAACATATTTCAGAATAATACCCATTTGTATAAATAAAGCGATTTTACACCATCATATGAAGAAGAAAATAAGAATGCTTTCTGAAGAGAAGTTTTGAAATGTTGATATGAGTATTTTTTCATACCTGTGTTGCTGTGAGATTATTTGAATAAAGGTGTTGTTGTGAGTCAATTTATTTAATATTTGTGTTGCTGTGGGTCTATTTTTATTTATGTTGTTTATTTGTGTTGTTGTGGGTCTATTTTAACATTCTGTTGTAACAAACAAGAGGCCCAATTGGGCCTGTATCACTCAACTGGTGGATAAGTTGCACGTTATTTTATAGCAACAGCTGCCATCTTGGATGCAACAATATGTTGATTTGTAAAAACTTTAAACTACTCCACCTAGAGACCTTCAAACCCAAATATGGTTTGGCTTAGCCCAGTAGTTTTAGAGGAGATTATTAAAGTTTCCACACCGACAGATGCAAGCACGCTTTGCCATGACACAGGCTCAGCTGGCTAAAGCTAGTTGATTTTATAAAACCTGAGAAGGCTACATTATATAATCACAACAAGTGGATATACATGAAACCTGTTTATAAGTCCAAGCCTATGATATAAATCACTTCATTTACATAAAAGAACTGTTCAAAGCACAGCTAATGCAGAACTTGTCTCCTGCATGTCTAACCAAACAAAGACAACAGATGGCAGTTCTCCATGAAGGTTATGACATAAGTTTTCCTGTACATAATAGTGATTATCTACTTAGAATGCTTGATAGTTAGAAGGTCATTCATACCTGGCATCCACTCATTAAACATATTAAAGTGGCATCCTTGCCGTGTGGCTCCCATAATCCTGACAATATGTGGATGATTTAGTTTTGCCATCATCTGTATTTCTGCTGTTATTGTTTCTATAACTTGTTCTTGTTCTGTTGGTGAATTACGGCAGTAAGAAATCTGAAAACGGGCAAAATACATAACAAATAATTCGTATCTAAATTATTAAGTGCATAGTTAAAGTGACACAACTAACGGCATGAAATGTTGATTTTAAATCGGAATATTTAATTTGAAAGAATTCAAAAATATAGGGAGTACCCAAAGAAAAAAATTTACATAGCAGAAAAAAGTTCAAGTAAATAAAGTTTAAATATACAATGTACATGTACAGGTTTAATTTATTTGTAACTTATATATCTGTTAGCTTACACTTTGTCAATGAAATGTTCTAAAAGGAAATTTAGAAATACTTCTAGGCATTTCATTCTGTATTTTCAGGAATGTTCTCTGAATACTTTCCAGTTTTAAGTAACTGTACAATTCTTTTCTCTGTGCAAGTCATTATAATCAGTTATCACTTTCACAATCAAATCTTTCCAAAACTGAAACAAAAATTGATTAAATTTAACCCTGGTAAATTTTCGACGATACCAGCACTGAGTTTTTTCCTGATATTGTAGGTATCTACACAGGTGTATGTATGTCAGATGTTACAATGAACTTACCTGTTTGACAGCCATTATCACACCTGTCTGTACATCTCTGGCCTGATAACAGGTACTATAAGCCCCTGTCCCTAACAGTGGGCCCTTCACCCAGTGTACATTTTCTAAGTAAAGTTTTGGTGGGTTACCATTGTTATCTGGACTTTTACCATCACGATCCTGAAAGAAAATCATAATTAAAGACTATTTCTCTCAAATCTATAATGGTACATGAATTTAATGTCAAAATGACATCACAAATTTGACAATATAATAATTTCACATCTTGTACAGTTTTCTCCTCAACTTTGAGACACATATTACAAAAGCATTAGCTTAAGCCCAACATTTGCAGAGTCAAAATGTTTAAAAATGGTATGAAATATAAAAATCATTCAAAAACCTTATCTTAAATACACCTAAACCTAATGAGAAATGGCATAAAACTAATTTTGTTATACATGTATATTCTTTAAAAATACATGTAGATATACCATAAGACACTTCTGTTAATGTTTGGATTTTTCTAATACCATTCAATTTAAGAAGCAAATCAGAGTTCTTTTAAAAAATAATATTTTAAATGAAACCTACATCAGGTTGTATTCTGATAGTCACAACTTCTTCCCTATCTGTGGGAGTTAGACCTGGTACCACTGGTTTGGGTGGATCAATACCAGACACCTCCATGGCTTTGGCCAGAGCCAGAGCCTCCTCTTTCTCCACTTCTTCTTTACAATGACATTCTTCATTATCTCCTACAACATGTATGTGTATAAGATTTATAACTAAAAAAATCTTCAAAAAAATTATGACCATAAAGCAAAGCTTGTTAACAATATTGTTAAATCAGCTTTTCCAAAAACAACATAGATTGTATTTTAACTAACAAACACTGTTTTTCAAGAATCTTTCTTGTTTAAGAAATAAAACAAAATGGAAATCTGAATAAAACAGCTGTGTGCCTACTGAATGTTCTTAAGAACATAAAATTATTTATTTTTATTTTGACAAAAACACTCATTTTAACAGTTTGGAACTAGGATGACCAACTTCTTAACAAAGATGTGGAACCATATTGAAAATTTGCCAGAAATCTCCTTTCAAACAAAGATAACATTTTTATTAGAACTAAATTAAGAGTTTTTTTTTTAAATCATTTAAACAATAAACATTACAACAGCATTTTAGTTACACTTTTATTTTTTATAAGAATTACAGGTGATTTTATTTCAAATTTGTATATCACATTTCTGCAGAACTGATAATATTCCCTTTATATCACATAAGTTCAAGGTAAATATGATAAACTTACTATGTTCGGTCACATGACCTGGAGAGTTTTTTGGTGTTGGCATGGTAACCTCTGTTAAAAAGCTCACTGGTTTTTCAGATGGTGACATAACCTCAGAATTTGAGGTCATATCAAGAATTTCATCACTGGAAGTTCCTCCTCCCTGCTCAGCAGTTGGAAATCGTTCTTCTTGTTTAGATCGATGTCTGCTACTTAATCTGTCAATAGAATCATCAGAGGACAGAGTTCTTTCATCAGAGGAATGGAAATACATCTGAAATTCGGTTGTACTGTCATATTTAGGTTGAAGATTACTTGTAGGTGTGATGTCTTTTTCTGAACTGATAATCTGTTGTACAATTTTATTTTCTGGTGTAAGTGGGGATGCACAAGCTATGTCTGAGTAATATTCCTTGTTATTTTTATCAGTATCATCCAATATGGAATCTTCCCCAGACAAGTTACCCCTCCCAAATGGAAGAGATAAATCATGTTTTCTTAAACTACTGTTCAGAGCACCTTCTAAAGGCAATGAAAAGTCTGGTTTGATTACAGCTAAAGATTTCAGATCATCAGCTGTTACTGAATCCACAGCATTATTATTTGTGATATCACATGAGTTAAAGCGTTTAATTCGTGGATGTGGCGGTAGATTCATCACCTCATTTAACAAGTCCACACTCCCCCTTCTATTTGACCTGGGAGGAACAGGAGGAGGGGGTGTCATAACAACACTGGAATGATCAGGAGTTGATGTTAAAATATCACTATCTGGAGAATTTAAAGGCTGATGTGTTTTAGTCCTCACTTTTGGTTTTGCAACTTTTTCTTCAATATATACATCCACAACATTTTTAAGTTCTTCTTCATGTAAGTCCTTTCCTAATCGCCGTTCTTTTCTCCGTCGTCTGTATCTTATTGGAGTGTTTGGTGGAACAGTTAAGTCTGATTTACTGTCAATACTACCAGCTTCACTTTGACAATCAGAATATGAATTAACCGGTGAATTACAACGAGGAGTTGAAACGGGAGTATTACCTGGTGAATTGTCCAGTGAATCCTCAAAATGTTTGCTTCCTTTTGAAATTCCATGGTTAAGTTCATGAACAAGTTTTTCAGACAGCTGAAATTCCCCAACAATTTTCAAAAGTCTTCTTTTCATTGATAATGCAATATTTGAATCTAACTGATCTACCATTCTTTCCAGTTCTTCAATAATATAATCCATATGAGCAGCAAACCTGGCACACAACCAAAACACTCGCCTCGCCATTCTACAAATTCTCATATGTGAATTTGTCACAGCTCTGACAGAAAACTGTGCTATAGCTATTAATCTGTCATGACTAGAGATGGTGGGTATCTCATCAATACCTGCACCAACAGAAGACGACGTCTCATCACCAGATTTCCCCTCTGGAGGATTCCGAGGAAGTAAATCATTTTGAAATTCGTCGAAAAGTTTTTCAATAACATATAACCTTCCCAGTAGCCATTGCCATGTTACTTCACTTGGATTGTAGTCTTCTGTCACACATTTAATCACATAATCAAATCCATCCAGACCCAGTGTACCTACAAATGGCAAAATAAATTTAAAATAATTTTTTTTGTCATAAACATAACTCACTATATTTTAAAACAAGATTGAATATGTTACAGATTCAGATCCTCAAAAGAAAAGACTGCTGGGTCAGTTCAATTTTTTAACAATTGCATTAGCAAGTTTTAAGAGACAATTTTCAAAAATTTGTATTTATCTCAAAGATGAATCTAGACAAGTGTTAATGTATACAATTTTATTAAACTAGATATATACATGTATTAAATAAAAATGTTAAATATATTTAATTCTAGTTTGGTAAAATGGTAAACTAACAAAATATAACTAACTTCAATATGTTAATATTACAGGTATATCAATTTTTTTTATAGTAAAGCAATTAACATTGATACTGTAATTACCTGGATTTAGTATCTCTTTTCCTACAGCTAATTCTCCAGCTTGACTTTTAGCTAACTCAACAATAGTAGATAATGATAGCTGACTGGTTTTCCTTTAAAAAGAGTTACTTTTCTGCATAAATTTCAAATAACTCTGATAAATTTGAATTAACTGACAATTGCCAACAAAACAATAATAGCAAATTTCACCATATTTCACCGATAATATCTAAAGAAACTGTTGTTAAAAGTAAAGTTTACATAAAAAATAAGCAACCAGTTTTCATTATATGCTGCATTTTGTGCCAAAAAAATTTTCACAAATGGCAATAATAAAAAATCTGCAGCAACAGTTTTTCCGAAATTCTCTTCTTTATATATTGGAGGGTACAAGTTCTCTGCTCACAAGCTTCTGCATATGAACACTGACCAATAAAACAAACTGTTACAAAACAATAAATTATGCATTAAAAATGACCAATCAAACAAAGTGTTGCAAAAAGTAACATATGAAGTATTGCATTAATACTGACAAATGTGAAACAAATTGTTGCAAAAAGATTGATATTGATTGCTGTATTGTGTTAGGTGATCTGTTGCAAAGGTCAATAATGAGTTCACGATGAAATAGTATTGGTATGACATACCTCATACCATCGGTACATTTAAATATGATGGCATCAACTACTGGTTTAAGGAATGCTTGTAGTCTTCCTCTTTGACTGTCATCTCTACAAGGTGTGTATGATAAGATCGTCCTTAAAGTTCGCTGTAAGTAAACAAAAACAACAGTAATATAACCTCTTTTAAATGAGGTGTCCAAAACTGTGTAAAGAGCTATACAAGAAAATAAAGTAAATCTCCAATAAATCTAGTCCATTAATCAAATATCAAAAAAGTTTAACAATGTTGAGGACAAATGCTAATGCTCATGTCAGAATTGAAAGCATGAGTAATAAAGTCAAAGATCTAACGAATCAACTTTATTGTGAATGGCTATGGCAAGAAAGCTTAAGTTTAAAAGTTACTTCATAGACAGGTAACAATCAATTACATAACCTGAAAGGTTGTGGATGTGACTGATGTTAACAAATAAATGTGAAAGTAGTCAATTTCGAATATTCAATTTAGAAGAGGTTTATGTTTAACTGTTCATAAAAACAAACATCTGTCTGATCTGGACTAAATCTTTGATCAGTTAGTTTAGAAAGGTTCAAGTGTATACCACCATACACTTACCAAACTAGCAACATAAACTTTATATACAGGATCTGTACATGTAAAAGCCAGGATCTGACAGCAGCATTCTAGTGTCCGATGAGAGGTGGCTTGTCTGATAGGGGAGACAACTGTTCCAGAACGTCCCTCGCCAACCCCCCTCATTAAAACACCCACAACTTCAGTAGAAAGGTGTTTAAGGCCTGACTCTCTAATAGACCAGTTCCGTGAAAAGAAACAACAAACAAGATCTTCACCAAGCACCTGACAAACAAATAGACAAACAAATAAATATCATTATTATAACAATCAATTACATACCATTGTTATATAGTGTAACTTGGCTAAATTATTATAACAATCAGTTACATTCCATTGTTATATAGTGTAACTTGGCTAATTATAACAATCAGTTACATAAGTGGGTTTACAATATTGAAAAATACTCTGAAACATGTAACTTTTATTTTTTTTATTAAAATTTTTCAATGCTTTTTGCCTTACAAAAATAAACTTTTTTTGGTTTGGTTTGTTCTTTTTTTCCCATTTAATGAGACATCATATTTAGAAAGTCAAGTTATAAAATGTAACTTTTACAGGCCTCTTGACTAATCTGTTTGTATACAAATATATGTTTATCTCAAGTGGAATATATATATATATATATATTTATGTATGTATTTATGTATGTACCTCTACCCATGGTTTAGATATTTCAACATACTCCTGTGGTATTGGATCTGCATATGGCAGACGGGTTTCATTCTCAATAACTGTATGTGGTGATTGAGCTCTGGAGTTAGGAGGCACCATTGGTGTTTGTACATTGTCAGCTGTATCACTGAAAAATAAACAATAAAAGTTAAAATATAAATTATTACTTTACAGTGAACATAAATGAATATTTTAGGAAAACCTTTTCTCAGTCATGTGTATGAATTTTTCATTCAATATAGTATTTTGGTTCAGTTTTAAGACATTCTTCTAAGAGTATGCCCCTTTTTAATCATAAAAGACAGTATACTAAGACATTTCACTTACATTTTTCATTAATGTTTTTTATTACAACATTTCATTTAGCTTACAAGTTAGAGCAAAGTTTTGGTTTGTTAAAAGCCTTTCTACTGATACTTATTTAACATTTAAAATGTAATTTTGTGATAAAAGCATGCATATATTTTATCAACAACTATAGTAAGTCTGCACATAAACAATAATGATATCCATCTTACACTAGTGGATTTATTTTGAAACTAAATATCATTACACAAGGCAGTAGGAACAAAAATACATAACGTTTTGTTTACCTTTTAACTTCAACATGATTTGTTTTCCATTTTGCTCTACATAGAGGACAGATGAGTGGGTCATTCTGTCGTCTACACAACTCAAACCCTAAATAAAACAGAATAAAAAATTTAATAACATATCTTCCCATTCCATCTTTGATGTTAGAGTCTAAAATCAATTTAGTCAGCCTATGTTCTAAAATACTGCTTCAAATATAGAAATGAAGTCAAAACTATGATGACTTGATGTTTATAATCTTATCATCAGGGGATTAATTACCAAGCCAAAAATTTAAAGCTAATGGACATGTTAAAAAAAGTACAAATTGGCCAGTGTATGGTAATACAATGATTACAAAAAATTGTGCCCAATTTCCTTCCAACTGCTGGTAATAAATACTAACAAATGTTAAAACTCTCGACCTCTATGGAAGCTTAGCTGGTAGAGTGCTTACTTCAAATGTGGGAGGTCAAGGATTCAAATCCTGGCCAGGTCTGACCAAGAAGTGAAAATTGGTAGTGAATGTTCTTTCGCCAAGCAATAGACATTTAGAAAGAAAGTCACAGGGTCCTTTCAATGAAACCTTAAAAAAAATAATGCCCTGTGTCACGGCAGGTGAGGCATGTTAAAGAAGCCTCCTAACACATTGCCACCCTAAGCAAACTGCAAAGGTAGAAATGTCTGCCACTTTATCTATATTTGGTGACATCTTGATATAAGTGAAGTTTTCTTGACTGGGACATAAAACCACATTAAATCAATCAATGTTAAAAATCTCTATCTCTCTTTCTTTCTCTCTCTCTCTATCTCTTCTGTTTTTGTTTACTAGAAAATTTCAGATTTTCAAGTTTCAACAAGATTTTTGGGAGGCAAATTTCAAGAAATGGTATGTATCAATAATATATCCAAAAAATTGTTACTGATCAACATGAAAAATAAACCCCATATAAAGCTTACAGAGAATTAAACAATGAAAGTGTAGTCTTTTAAAATAGACGGCTATACAATGATGGTGTAATCTATTTTGACAATGGACTTCATATAAAACTTACAGACAGCAATACAATGATGGTGTAATATATTTTGACAATGGACCCCATATAAAACTTACAGACAGCTTTACAATGATGGTGTAATCTATTTTGACAATGGACTCCATATAAAACTTACAGGCAGCAATACAATGATGGGTAATCTATTTTGACAATGGACTCCATATAAAACTTACAGACAGCAATACAATGATGGTGTAATCTATTTTGACAATTGACTCCATATAAAACTTACAGACAGCAATACAATGATGATGTAATCTATTTTGACAACCATTTTCACATTTTAACAAACTTTCCCCTTCCAACATTTCGAGGAGACATATTGGACAGGTGTCCTCATCTTCTTTGACACTCCTGTAAGATAAATATAATACATGCATGTAAGTAACCTCAATATCCAATGTATAATTAACGAGTTAAAAAATATAACTAGACATACCAGGTAATATGAACAATACACGCTGTACAAAAATCTATTTCTGCCAGATAAAATTAAAAAAAAAAACAACACAAAACCAGCAACAACCAAATATGAAGGTCCTGCTGAATTATTTCTATATATATATCCTTATTATATCCTTGAATTATCTTAAATAATAAGATAATTTTATTTCATTATTTCAGTTGCTTTGAAGGTATTGACGATCATAATGTTTGAACAATTTTTTTTGACATAATTCCGTGAAAGACTTATTATTAAGTATTTATTGCTACATTGTAACCACTGACATGTGAACACATGGCTAATCTCAAACATTACATTTATACCTCTCTGTGTTTTTTGTAAAGAATAACTAAAACTGTAACCTTTGTATCAAAACTAATTTGCTACTTTTGTCAAGTTAGTTCTGTTGTAAAATGAAAAATGTCAGAAAATTTGATCATGTCTGAATGTTGATTTTTCATGAATGTTAAAATTTGAAGTTTCTTACCAAACCAAAAATTCTGTAATACCATTGCTTAAGAATTATTTATAAAATTGAAATTAAAATGAAAAACGATTAATATTTGAAAATGTTGTTGTACGAGAAATATTTCATTGTAAACACTGGTAAAACTCCAGTATCTGAGAACTACTAGGTGTTTTTGTTTGACAAAATTTAATTCCAATGCATGCTGTTTATTTTATTTGTTCATGATTTTAACAAAAAAGAAATGCATATGACAATAATAATTAATTACAAACCCCACATCAGCTTCAGATGGTGCTGGCGTTGATTCAGGTGATGGTGTACCAGATCTCTCTGCTTTCCGTCCTTGTTTTTGTTTATCTGCAAGCTTTCTACTTTGTATTCTTGATGATACCTTATCGTGATACTGTCTGAACAAATTTTCAACCTGTTAAAATGTAACATTAAACTGTAATATATAGTAAAACCATAATAAAATGAATGAATCCTAATTACTCTGCCGTCACCTTTCTTTGTCAGATTTTGGTCATGGGTTCCTTTTTTACCCAATAGCTAATAAACAACTTTAAATATCAAATTACTGAATAGCAATATAAACTTTGATTTTACATTATAAATAACCTGATGCAGTGAAACCTGTGAATACTGAACCCAGATGTAATAATAATCTTTCTAAACTGAAGTACAATATACTTTATTAAAATCTGTCACTGAGTTAACTTTTGTAAACAGAGAATTTGTGTACTTGTGTCAACTGAACAAAACTTTTGGTCTAAAAGGTCTGATGTAATAGGTAGGTTTAAATTTGATGATATATGGGTAGCAAAAAATCTATCATTTACTCTAAAAAGAGTAAAATACTTTTAAATTTCCATCCCCGATTTTACACATGCTGTTTACTCTTGTTTTGCTCTGATTGTGTCACATTTACTCAAACAAATTTCATAGGTTGCAAAGTTTGAAACAATTTGATCAGTGTTTTTTTTAACCATTTTTTGGAATGGGGCCAGGGCCTGTGCAATTGGGAATCTTCACGTCATACTAAGTCAAATTGGGAAATTTTTATGTTGCAAAATCCCCCCCCCCACCAAAAAAAAATCACAACAATGATTTGTATGAGATAATAAATTATACTAAAATACACATTTAAAATTATAATGTATTTAATCTCTTTATCAGGACAATAAATTTGATTAAATTTACAGCAAGATTTTTTTTGGCATCATAGTTTTTGAATCTGTAAATGATATTTTCGACTTTGTTTGAGATCACAAGGGGGTAATTTTATTTGTAACTATTTTTAGTCACCGATCTAGATAACAAAAAAAAAATATTTTCATTATCATTGGAAATTTATTGTCCAAATTTGGGAAATTTCTAACTTTATGTGATTGGGAATGGGGCCCGATTTCGGCCCCAAATTAAGCCAAAAAAAAAAAAAAAAAAAAAAAAAAAAAAAAAAAAAAAAAAATCACTGTTGTTAAAGTAAAACATGACCTTCTATTACCCTGAGTAAACCAAAATCACTGTTGTTAAAGTAAAACATGACTTGACATTACCCTGAGTAAACCAAAACCATTTCTACAAATTGTTATTTCCCTGTTAGAGAGGATTTAAAATGCAGATATACTTACTTCATAATTTTTAAGTGTTTTACTCCACAGGCAAGGGTCACTCTCACTGACCTGGAACACTCGCAACATCACAAAAAGGACATGAACACAATGTGGCCCCTTACCACAACTGCATGACTTCAAAAATATAATATACACATCATCAATTATAATAAATAGGTAAATTTCAAGGATGATTCTATATGAGTTTAAATACAGGTTTAGTGTATGATTAATCTATAATATTAATTTGAGTACAGGTTTAGTGTATGATTAATCTATAATATTAATTTGAGTACAGGTCTAGTGTATGATTAATCTATAATATTTTAATTTGAGTACAGGTTTAGTGTATGATTAATCTATAATATTAATTTGAGTACAGGTTTAGTGTATGATTAATCTATAACATTAATTTGAGTACAGGTTTAGTGTATGATTAATCTATAATATTAATTTGAGTACAGGTTTAGTGTATGATTAATCTTTAATATTAATTTGAGTACAGGTTTAGTGTATGATTAATCTATAATATTAATTTGTGTACAGGTTTAGTGTATGATTAATCTATAATATTAATTTGAGTACAGGTTTAGTGTATGATTAATCTATAATATTAATTTGAGTACAGGTTTAGTGTATGATTAATCTATAATATTAATTTGAGTACAGGTTTAGTGTATGATTAATCTATAATATTAATTTGAGTACAGGTTTAGTGTATGATTAATCTATAATATTAATTTGAGTACAGGTTTAGTGTATGATTAATCTATAATATTAATTTGAGTACAGGTTTAGTGTATGATTAATCTATAATATTAATTTGAGTACAGGTTTAGTGTATGATTAATCTATAATATTAATTTGAGTACAGGTTTAGTGTATGATTAATCTATAATATTAATTTGAGTACAGGTCTAGTGTTTGATTAATCTATAATATTAATTTACAGGTTTAGTGTTGATATTTATGGTTTGTTTTAGATAAAAATAACTTTAGATTGCTAGTTCACTGATAATGTTTAAAATCATAACACTGATTTTTCCAGTGAATGTACACTATTGTAGATACAGTCACTTTTTTGATACTGTTAACAATGGAGAATAAAACTATAACCTATTCAGTAACCAAGGCTGTACAAAGTGTTTAAGTTAATCTAACCATTTATTTATTTCAGTTACTATGGTTAAAATGGTAGTCCATAAAAATGCTTTGACAGTATCCATTTACTTGACAGTTGAGTGGGCAATATTTATTTTGAATTTTATGCCTTGACCAAGGAAAGTCAAAGAAGCTAGATTTGGCTAAAAAAAAAAAAAAAAAAAAAAAACAAAAAACAAAAAAAAAAAAAAAAAAAAAAAAAAGAAAAAAAAAAACAAAACAAAAAAAACGAATCACTTTAACTTGTACTTAGCAACAATTCTCAACATAAATGACAAAAATTACTGCCAAGAACTTCACAATATATTCCATACTATTTTAATTGATTCTTGTATATGTATGTGATAAAAATGATAAAATTTATGTTTATATGTACCTGAGGACCAATGATAACTCTAAACTTATGATCGGGAGAATCTCCACCAATCAGGAACGAGTTTGGTCCTGTTTGTTGTAAAAGGTACAAACGTGCTCTTTGAACTTTAACAATTCGTTTCTTTGTAATTTCATTTGATACTGCAACTGGTTTATTGAACTGCAATTAAAATTGGTAATAAACCAAATAATAAATAGCTTTTTAAATTTTTTTTTACTGATTATTGGTATAGAAAATACACAGTATAATGGGTTCAACAGTATACTATCATGTGATATTCTGTAATGTTTACACAGAACTTATTTCCAGTGCATAAAGAACCACTTAAGATGACAATCTTTTAAAGAGACTTTTTTCCTTGACATTTATGAAACTAATATTTTTCCAAACTTTTTGCTCATACATTAAAGGGTATAAGTTTACATGATAAACTAATAAGTAAATGAACGGCATATATGCATATGCTTGTAAGAAAATGAGACTGAATTATGGAATATATTCAGGAAAATCATCCAAAGACTCTTACATGTATCATTTCACTGACATACATGTACTAGTATTAACGATTCATTGACAAAAATAAAAGAAAACTGACAAATGATCACAAAGAACTGTATCACTTCATCTAAAGACTTAACAATTTTCTATAACCAGGAGATAAAAAATTAATAACAGAAGTATCTTATATTCTCAGAGACTTCTGTGCTTCATTAGTAAAATTATTAAAGAATGCTAGAAAAAATGTAGTTATAAATAAATTATGCTTAAAAACGAAAAAATAAAAAGAAAAATTATCACAACTTTATGAAAAGCTGCTACAAATAAATCAATCAACATTTAAGCAGTGGGATCTCTGTATAAACAAGAATGTATTAAAGCTTGACAAAGAATACTTGTTTACAAAAATATACATGTATCCTTTATCAAGCGCAGGGATAAAAATAAAAACATTAGGAAAACACATATTTAAAAGGAAAGCCATGCAGAAAAACAATTACTATTGCATGTTAATGCAGAATTTATTTTCCTTTTATATTAATAACAAAACCCTGAAGCTGAATCTGAAAAATCTAGTTTTAAGAACAATCAACAAAGTTAAACACTATGTCAAACATTTTTTACAAATCCGTTTAATGCATCGAACAGCAACATTTTTCTGCTCTAAAGTAGATCTTATTCATATTATTTTACAAAATAAAATGTTCCCACAAAACTTACAAATACTATTATACTGTCATTTACATCATTTATTCTTTTTGTTTCTGTTTTAAGCATTGAATCAAGTTTACATAATTTTAGACAGATATTTGAGACATTGAGACTTACTGAATTTGAAGGTGAAACTCGTCTTTTAAATGATGATGTATGTGATATTCCATTGTTAACCACCTGTTGGGTAAATGCTGACTCTGTTGTATTGTTATTTTTAAATGATTTCTTCCTGTAAACCCCTGGTGTACCCTGAAATCATTATAATGAGTATACAATGTGTACTGGGTATAGATATATAGACTGTATAGAGTTAATAGTTAAATACTAATTAGTTCCCTTCATATAAAGCCCCTGTAATACAACTGTATATATAAATAAATAAATAATATATATCTATATAGTTTTTATTTTATTTTATATATATATATATATATATATATATATATATATATATATATATACACAGTATGTATATATATTAGCGATGTCGGGATTATCGCCGATGATCGATTGTCTGTCGTTGTCAGGGCAGCGATCCTATTAATTGATCACAAGATAAATAATTGATCATCGCCAACATCAGCGAGTAGTTTCCTGATTGTAGTAAAGTCCGTTTCCTTTCTGGTTCTTGCTACTAAAAACAACAATGGACGAGGATCGGATAATATATTGTATCCAGACACTTTTTACACAGTGCGATGCTTTGGCCACTATCAATGTATCAGGGCAAGGAGCTATCTGGCCTTTAACTTACAATCACAAAACAAAAACACTTGGCTAATACAAATAAAGTGTTTATATTCAGCCTTATTTGTTTCTGAATACTGTATTTATTCAGCTTTATTTGTTTCTGAATACTGATGTACAGTTACTAAGTAATTCCGATTATTATCAATTAATTAATCGATTATGCCTCTCCGATTATCAGTTATGATTTTTTGTCCGATTGGACATCACTAATATATACATTGTATGATCTAAACAAATCATGTCAACTTTTGTTACAATTTAGTGGTAATAAAATTTATTTAATTTATATAATATTTTTGTTTTTTATTAAATCTGTTGATCTCACTTGTAACCAGATGTTATCTGGTTAAAAATGTTTATAAATTTCTGTTATGCCCACTTATGGTGCTAATTTTTTATGGTCAAGATTTATTCACTTAATATCAAGATGCAGTTTAATTAGAATGACCAAATCACTTATACAACTTACTGTACAAATAAACTGATGGTCAAAACCTTAATGGCTTTAATTGGATTCTTAAAGAATATCAAGGGCAGTGCATGTATAATTTCACAATCAACCAATCAAATCATAGGAATGAAAATTCCTATTATTAATTTAAACAAATTTCAACTTTTTTGGGGTAATATCAAATCCAAAAATCACTGTAAATTGAAATAAATTATTAAATTCTTCTAACAAGTTTTATTTGCTTAAGTTAATAAGTTAATTTAAGTAATATCTTATGTAGAATAATTGTGAAATTAACTGTTTTAAAGTCCTTTGTCAAGCTCTGGTATATTAAATTTCCTTTGCGTCATTTGTGACCCTGTATGTAAAGTCCACCTGTCTGTTAAGGACACTTGCCCAATCCCTTGGGTGTCCTTTATACACAAGTTATACTGTATATATATATATATATATATATATATATATATATATATATATATATATATATAAAGTAATTATACTTCATAAAGATGAAGAACAACACAGATTCTTATACAGAGCTTCTATTTGATGTTTGACAATTAAGAGTCAAAATAACTATAAAAATTAACTAGAATGTATACTTGTGAGCAAGTATATGTCTGCGTATCAACTCTCTAAAGTGGTGCTCCAATAGCGGAGGAAATTCTAAGAAAGAAAGAATTCTCTGGAATTCCGTGGTTTTAACCAGATTTCTCCAAAGTCCTTCAGAATTCTGAAAACGGTGAGGAAGCGACCTCCTGCGGTCAATCCCTACCAGTTGACAAAATTTCAGCCTGATCGGATAAGAACCATAGGAGGAGATGTCTCTGAAAAAAATCTGTCAGAAATGAGGAGGAATAATAAAAATAATAATAATAATAATAAAGATTATGAGTAACAACAAGATGTCTGCTGATATGCAGACATAATAATAAAACTTTTGATGATTGTACAACACAAGGTTTCCAAATTGTGTAAAATAATTAGATAAGGAAAAGGGGCATTATTCCTTTTACTAATCAAGCAGCATCACAATTTTATAAATAAATACATGACTCTATATCATAACACACACACATACCACATTCTGTTTAATTCTATTAAAAACTGTAGGGCTAGTTACAGTCAAAATTTAAATATTAACAGATGAACAGACAGCATGACAGTTTTTACAAAAGCAGTTTGTTATTTTTTTAAAAGTTGTCAAAGAGTAAAAATACTTTTTCAAGATTCTGATGGAGTTAAACAGAAGCTCTTAACATGCTCTGAATATATTGAGGAAAATAAAAGAATTACTAGTATTTCTATATGTGAGGCCAGAGAAACAGATACAGTTTTGGGAGAACAGTAAAATATTAATTACACTTATAAATACATTACATTAAATATAACATTTGTAAAATGAGTTTAATTTAAGTATTCTGCCTAATTATGAGGAAACAATTAATTCTACAGGAAGTATAAATATATCCAACAAACAGCAAAAAATTTCCCATTTGTAAAAGGAAGATTTAAAACATTTTAAAACAATTTTGTAAACAATATTTCTGGATTAAAATTTTCATATAACTGTAGAGATTTTTTGACTTGCCAATACTGAAGAATGTAAATCAATGATATTATAATATTATAGAATGTAGGTCAATGATATAACAATACTGAAAAATGTAGGTCAATGATATTATAATATTGTAGAATGTAGGTCAATGATAACAGTTTATTTACCTTTTTATTACATTCACTAAAGCTTTGTGAACAATGTCAGTATTTTTTTTTTACCAAATTCAAAAATGAAGTTTGCAAGGATATAATGCAACTAAGTGTGATAGATTTTTAGGATATGGGTCACTGAAACCTAGATAAATACAAATATAGATTATTTCTTAAACGTATTTTAATAATCAGTATAAGAATTGCTACAAAAAAATACATGTACATTTGATAGAGTCATGAGACATCAGAGCAACACAGGTATTTACTGAACACATTTGACAGAAGCACCTTTATCTTCCCCGACAGACAAATTATATCTACCATACAGACAACAAGACATAAACTAGCAGTATATTATATACAGCAGATCTACCAGACGACAGTAAGTTTTCCAACTGTTTGAGTGTTTCTACAGTATGTATTTTTTTCACAACAGAAAATACTGCAAATCAAGAAATCAAGACAATTTTTATGAATCACACAGTCTCTAACAGCTTATGTTTAAATCCCACTTGAGAAGATCCTAGAATGAGAAGTCTGTCAATTAGCTGCCTGGTGACAGTGGTCTCTACGGCTATTCTAGGTTATCTCCATCTCTCCAAAAACAATAAACTTAATATAAATGAAAAAATCTTGGCTGTGACATAACACATAATAACTATTACCCACTCTGCTTCTTTATAATGCAGAAACCATCTGTTCATAACATAAAAGCAGTAAATGAAAACTATATATCTTTAACAATACTATTACTAGTACATTTTAATGATCTATCTTTTTTCATGAACGTTGTGCTTGTCTATGACTCTTGGTTTAGGATATGTTTACTGTGTATTACAATACCATACTGATTTATCTTCTGAAGCACACTTAGTCCCAGAACCCCAAAATGTTCAGCTTCTTCACCACTTTGTCAATAATTACACATAAAAATACATAGACATTTTTACAGGTAGTCTTATCAATGATGATTTTTTTTTTTGGGTGTTGACAGACCTATCACAGAATTAATATGTAAATAATCAAAGTTAACAAAGTTATATTACATTCCTGTTATAAGTATAACATTCTGACTATTTATATATTACGTAACAGAAATTTCCAAATCAAAATAGTTTCTTGGTACATGTAATTGGAAAACAGATAAAAAAATAAATTACTATAAGCAGAGAAAAAAAGCTCACCATTTGCCAATTCATATAATCCATTAAAACTATAACAAAAAATATCTGAAACCTGTCAATCATCATAAAACTTGTAAAAAAAATGACTCTCAATAATAATGCTGGTTGTAACTTTTTACAGCAAACTAACCAGTGTTTTTCAACTGAATTTAAACATTTAATGACTCTATACAAACTGTATGCAGAAAGAGACTTTGCAAAACAAAAGCTTTAGGACAAAAAAAAAGTCTGACTTTGGTTTAAAAATAAGTTTAACTTCCAACAAAAAAGTAATGCTTTGCCTTATTCCTTTGGCAAATAAAATTGCCAGGTGAGACAAAACATGAGGTATGAGGTATGACATACATGTAAGCTCTATTGAATCTTATACTGCTTAGAATGAATAACAAGAAACTAGTTTAGTTTTGGATCATTATTCCAACAAGGATGCATGCTTGATATGGAGATCTAAATAAACAGGAAATAAATGTACATTAACAAGCATAACAGCATGCAATATCTGTTACCATGGTTACCTGAGTAGTTGCATTAGAAGATCCTGCTCCACTACCTTGGCGAAACAGCTGTAGGACAAAATACATTAAAACACTCTATTGACATAATACATAAGTTTTTATCATTCAGGACTGTGCAACCATGCATAAAACTTTTTTCAATTTTTTTTTAACTAATAACATCTTTGAAGATAGGTAAATCATTTTTTTATTTTTACAGGTTACAGTTTCTTGACTTTGAACTTTTAATTTTATGGATTTATCCATTGCTCTGGTCTAATGTTCTTAAATGAATGTTTCTATAACCTTAAAAAAAGTTCTTTGCAATGACAAATCTTGTGGCCTAACAAGTAAAGTTAATCACATTTCAGGAAAAAATTAATATTTACCATTATGAAATGCCAGAAATTTCATTCACAGGAAAACAACACTTAGAATTTCATTTTCACCATCAAGCAATTTCAAGTCCTAAAGATAGATTAATTCATATTTGCTTAAGTTCACTGCAGCATACCTTTGTATTGCCTCTTTTCTTTTTCTCTATTAAATGACGTTTCCATGATGGAATTCTTCTTGGTTTTTCAGCTTTACCAGCATCATCAAATTTTTCTTTAACTTTCCTGCTATCTTTTATGGCCCTGAAAAAAAGATGAAGTTTTATGAAGATGACAAAAAAATAAATATAGCAAAACATATGAAAATAGTGTAAATAGATAGTGTAACAAATGCAATCATTTTATAAATGGTTAAAAAAGTATCAAAAAATATCAGGTTTCTAGAATTATGGAATTGGTGCCCGGTTGGCCCATTTAAAGTTACATTTATCATATATGTACTTTATGTGATGCAAAAAGTGTATAAAAATCATAAAAAGTATATTCTGAAAATAAATTAGTTCATTTTTTTCATGATTTTTACTTCCAATTTGGTTATTACCATCGACTTGGTAGGACTGTGTGTAAAAGTATAAAGATACATTTTTCAAGCCAATTTAATGATGGTGAATGCTAGAATTTTTTCAAAATAACCTATTATCATTTGGAAATAATTTATAAATGATGTATTGATCAAGAAATTTATAATTTTTTTAGTACCGATTCGGTAATTACCATCAATCCTCTGGCACCTGATATGGACAGGTTGCTCTAAGTATCAAATCAGCAGTAAAATCATCAAAGTGAAACGAAATATTTTCAAAAATATATATTTCATGAATTATATATAAATTATTTACATCACATACAGCAACAAATATTATTGACAACACTTAAAATAAGGGTCAATTTGGTGCAAATTCTGTAATTACAAGCCAATATTGTATTTCTAGCAAATGTAAGGCCATAATAAATTAAAACCTAGATTTTCATCCATTTTTTTTTTCAAATTTGGGGCAGGGGTATTTTATTTTATTTTTTTATTTCTCATCATCAACTTTTGCCGAGCTTTCAGACACTACAATACCAATCTCATCTTGATTGAATTCAATATACGATCCCAAAAATGAAACAAAATCTCCGACTTTTGTGGTAGGATTAAACTCTGTCAACTCGTGTTTTGTGCGACCAACATGAACCGTGATTCTTGAATTCAATGATTCAATTCTGATGATCGAGTTTACCACCTACAAAGTCGTTATATAATTCTTTGATGTCATGGTGTCTGGAACTTGATAGCAACACCAGTTTTTGATTGTTTTTAAGCCCGATTTAACAGTGGCTATAATAAATAACATGCAACAACCAATATGCGAAATCTTTCGTTTCTGAAAATCCGTCTGCAACTTGATCGGACACCAGTCAACTTCTACGTATAATCCTATGGCTCATGGAGCACAAAACACTCTACTTTCGTTGTTACAACGCAGAACTTGACCGGAAACCAGACAGCTTTTACTTATCATGAATCTTATGGCTCATGGAGTGAGCAGATTTGTTATGAAAGCCGTAATTGAAACCGGACACAAGTTCAAAATCTGAAAATAAAATAAATCTGGCGGGTGTTAAAAAAAGGGCTGGCAGGGATGAAAATCTAGGTATTAATTTATTATGGCCTAAAATATCTGCTTTAGTTTCTTGCCATATGATTTCCAGGTTGTGTTTATAATGGTAGATTATCTGTCTAACTGGAAACTACATCTGAAATTTTTAGTTGTTTCTCTCACTGCCAACTGTGATATTTTTAAAGTCAACACCGAATATGGTAGTTTGGATGATTTTAGGCGATTTGGTAAAAGCAACAAAAAATAAACCTTATATGAGTCCAACATTGAAGGCTATTCCAAATGGTTTTAAATCATTCATTACCAGACTTTGTAGTCTTGATACAAAATTAATCCTTTTTTAACAAATAATTTTTGATGTGATACAGTTCAGTCTGGAAGTATGAAAAGTTATTGTCTGATCTCAGTTACCTTGAACCTGAACCATATGCGCTGTCAGTTTCATCAGGATCATTCTTCCCTTCATTAATTGGCGATTTGACAGGTTTTAATCTTTTTCGCCAATCATGTGGTCCTTGATATTCCTCATCTTTATGCACAGGCTGATCATCAAAATGTGTTTCAAGGACACCATTCTGAACCACAGTCATCGGTTCTGTCAAACTTTCATCTTCAGAATTTAGATCACTTTTACTTTGGCCGATTTCAGAAGCCATGGTGGGACATCAGTCCATTGTTTACATGTTTTCTATCTGGTGACATTGCTTAAGAAAAAGCAGCTTCCGTTATTTCATTTGTTTTGATTTTTCTGCTCAGGTATTTGGTACTGTAAATTGCATGCGTTATCAATGTATCCGGTTTGGAAAATCCCTGCTGTTCCCGCGAAACTTGTTTTGAATAAAAGTTTATCTTTCTGATGTCATTTCTTTTTTTGTCAAATTTAATACACAAACGCTTAAATCTACATAGCTTTTTTAAACTATTTTCAAACGTTTTAACGATGTTTCCAATAGTCGTGCAAACGTTTTCGCCCTAGTGTTTTCACACCAAGCGTCTTTTCTACATTGAGGTAGCAAGTACTTGGGTTTTGTTAAATTTAAGATTGTTTACAAATAAGATTAAAAGATGAAAAGGACTAAATGAAACAAAGAATTCAAATATTCAAAATTTATTTTTCAAAGTTTTTAAAATTTTATATTTTTATTTTTATTCTAATTTATAAACCGCAAGTTGTGTTGGAATATTGCTAATTGAATTCGTTCACATACAAATTTGTAATATTGATTAACTAAGAAGATTGTTGTTAACAACCACCCGCTGAAACTGAAAAAATTAATTGTTGAAAGTGAAAGTGGATGGTAAGTATAAATAGTACATGGCCATTATAAATGTCCATAAATGTTAATGTCTATATGTTTCTGCTTTTTAAATTAATCACTTAACTTATTAAAAACACAGGTGTTGACATGAATTAAATGCACGTGGAAAAGATTACTACTATGAACTGTTTATACTGTATAATATATATATGATAACTATATATAAATAGGTAAATATTTTCGCGGTAGTTCCCCAGCCAATTTATTATATGCTTAATACTTGAGAATATTTTTTTCACAGAAATGACTTATAAAAAAAACCCCAGTAAACCCATCAACTTTCTTTAAAGGAGCTAAATCCCGATACAAATCTAATATTGTATGGGTCAGGCGGTGACCTAAGGTATTTTATGACTTAACTATACCATAAGAAAAGAAGAGCTCATGAGATCTCGACTTAGTTGATATCAAAATGAAGACAAACATGAGAATGAACATGTGTGATCAATATCAAGTGATATTAAAAATATGTACACATATCTCTTGATATGTTAGTTTAGTTGTGATGTCCATCAATTTAATTGTAACATCAGTCAGTTTAATTGACATATCAGTCAATGTATTTGTTCTGTATCAGTCCGTGGAAATATAATGTTAATCAGTAAAATTGTGTCAATCAGTAAAATTGTAATGTCAGTCAGTTGAATTGTAATGTCAGTCAGTTGAATTGTAATGTCAATCCATTTACAATGTAATTGTAATGTCAATCTGTTGAATTGTGATGGCAGTCAGTTTATTTGAGATGTAAGTCAGTTTAATTGTAATGTCAGTCAGTCTAATTGTAATGTCAGCAAGGTAATTGTAATGTCATTCTGTTAAATTGTAATGTCAACCTGTTGAATTGTAATGTCATTTAGTTGAATTGTAATGTCAATCTATGGAATTGTGATTTTATTTTGGTTGAATTGTGATGTCAATCCACTTAATTGTACTGTCAATCCCTTGAATTGTAATGTCAATCTGTAAAATTGTGATGTCATTCAGTTGAATTGTAATGTCAATCCGTTTAATTGTAATGTCAATCTGTTGAATTGGGATGTCAGTCAGTTTTATTGGGATGTCAGTCAGTTTTATTGGGATGTCAGTCAGTTTAATTGTAATGTCAGTCATTTGAATTGTATTGTCAATCTGTTGAATTGGGATATCAATCTGTTTAATTGTAATGTCATTTAGTTTAATTGTAATGTCAGTCAGTTTAATTGTAACAGGAGTCAGTTTAATTGTTATGTCAGTAAGATAAAATGTAATGTCAGGAAGGAAGGTAAATTAGTATATCATTCTGTAAGTTTAATTGTAATGTCAGTCAATTTAATTTGGATGTCAGTCATTTTAATTGTAATATCAGTCAGTTTTTATGTGATATAAGTCTGTAAGTTTAATTGTAATGTCATTCAGTCAATTTTATTGGGATGTCAGTCAGTTTAACTGTAATATCAGTCAGTTTTAATGTGATATAAGTCTGTAAGTTAAATTGGGATGTCAGTCAGTTTAATTGGGATGTCAGTCAGTTTAATTGGGAAGTCAGTCAGTTTTAATGTGATATAAGTCTGTAAGTTTAATTTGGATGTCAGTCAATCTAATTGGGATGTCAGTCAATCTAATTGGGATGTCAGTCAATCTAATTGGGATTTCAGTCAGTTTAATTGGGATGTCAGTCAGTTTAATTGTAATGTCAGTCAGTTTAATTGTTATGTCAGTCAGTTTAATTGGGATATCAGTCTGTAAGTTTAATTGGGATGTCAGTCAGTTTAATTGTAATGTCTGTTAGATATTTGTTCTGATTTCAGTCTTCTGATGTTCTAGAAATAATGATATAACTTTACCAGATTTAATGTTGAAATTTTTCATTTTCTTTTTAATATAAAACATAAACAGTTAAACTGTTTTGCTTGTTACTGTGTATGCAAAAAATAAAAGTTTGCAAAAAGAATAAAAAACTAATTAAAAGAATGATTCATCAGCGAATCAAAAATAAGATAAAGAATAGAATATTAATTTGTTTCTGGTTTAGATATTAAATAGTAGATAAAATCCTCTAATTTTAAGATCAACGTGATTTGGATGATCTCGGATAATTTCTTTAATGGTATTTAAAGAGCTTAAATCATTTCTCATCATAGGTTATTAGGATTAAGGTTATCTTTATTGAGCATGACTGAATACAATTTAAAATTTCAATTATTAAACCCCTGTAAATAAATTTCCCTTGGATTATTATTTTCTTTAAGTTCCATCAAAGATTATCAAGATAAAAGGTTATCTATGGCGAGCATGCCAAAATACAATGTGAAATTTGAATTAATAAATCTCTGTAAATAAAGATCATTTCTTCAAGCTTTGTTGGGTCATGATAGTTTAAATCCAGCATTTTGTTTCTTACTGCAGTAGATAATCTAACCTTCATTGTTTGCTATGGATTACGAGTGTGAGCTATATTTTCTCATTATTTGTTGTGGAGTATAAACATGTTTGGCAAATATCCGAGAATGTGTATGACACACGTATTAATGTTTAACAGTGACAGGTGAGATAAGAGTAATTTTTTTCACTGATTTTCTTTAATTTACATTATGAATTGAGCTCTTCATTTTTTCCTTTTTTAGATCCACAGTGTGTTTAAAATATACACTTAGAAATATAAATAAGTAAATACTACCAGTAAGTCAAATTTACACAGTATTTGCTTACTACTAATTGTACTTACTGCTACATATACCTTGTTATAAGTATAATGTTGAAGGTCATTTAATATTTGTCTATAAATTAGGGTCACTAGGTTCTGCCTCTACTGTAGAAGTCCAAGGATAGAATCTCAGTTTGGTTTCTATAAATATAGAATTGTTTTGTTTTGTTTTGTTTTTTGTTTTTTGTTGTTTTTTTTTTTTTGTTTGTTTTTTTTTTTTTTTTTTTTTTTTTTTAGAAAGAATGGTTTTATTCAGTGTCAATTAAATTACCTAGAGTACCAGTTATTGTCATATGCTAAAATAACAACTATGTGTGTTACAGTACCACTTGAATTTAAAATCTTATCCAGTTAATTATTTACAAAGCATAGGCATGATAGGATGTTCGAGATCAATTGACATTCAGATTGTAAACTTCAAAATACTTAACTGATCTGGAAGGGAGTTTGTATCCTCAATAATAATCTTTTGCTTGTTTCAAATACTGGTAAGAAACTTTTGCAGTATCAGTACATTGCACTGAGCAAGATCAAATTGTATCATTGACTTTCAGAGCCAAGAGTTATGGGTTTAAATTTTACTTGGAGCTTTGCAATTGATCAAAGGTAATTTTTTATCTCTTACCAATAATATAAAGCTGGAAAATGCTTGCTATTAACAAGTTGATCTTTCAGATTAGTTTAAAAACCTAGACCCCTTGTTCCTCGGTTTACTGGTCAAGTCAGAAAAATCGTAAGCCATCTGTACATAAGAATACTTACAGGCCACTAAAATAGAATTAACTACTTGTTAATAGTCAAGAAGACCCACATCTTGGCAGCCCTGACAAATAGTTAAGTAATGCATTGATTCATATGGAAACTTTTATTTCTAAATCAATTTGGAAGTAAATTGAACATAAAAATTTGACTTTATTCATTTAATATTTATGTTAATATCTAGCACGATAGCACATACAGTGATAATTACTGTATTTATGACCCTGGATATACATGGATATGATATTTAAGTGTCAGATAATTACACAGTCTGTACAGATATATTGGTTAATGGTCTATATATATTTAAGTAGCTAGAAGAGATTTGCTGATTATTACATTGAAATAATCTTGATTATCAGGTTTATATACATTATATAGGTAATTGACTTTTTAAAGAAAAGTGTGAATTAAAAAATATATAGAACCTGAGTCTGTTTTATTTCTGCATATAGTACTTTAAATTACTGTAGAATATAGCTTATACATATAGTGTCTTATTGGGCATGAAAATAGTTTTAATAATGGAATTTACCTGACTGAAATAAATTAGCAATACTTCTCTATATTAAACTACCATTTCTTTTGTCAAATCCAGGACCTCAGTGGCTGAGTGGTCTAAGGCAGTTGTGTTATAAATCAAGTTTGTCGTTTCACTTGGGATGTTTGGTTGTCCTTGTTTGAGAAAGTTTGTTGTTTCACTTGGGATGTTTGGTGGTCCTTGTTTGAGAAAGTTTGTTGTTTCACTTGGGATGTTTGGTGGTTCTTGTTTGAGAAAGTTTGCTGTTTCACTTGGGATGTTTGGTGGTTCTTGTTTGAGAAAGTTTGCTGTTTCACTTGGGATGTTTGGTGGTTCTTGTTTGAGAAAGTTAGTTGTTCCACTTGGGATGTTTGGTGGTCCTTGTTTGAGAAAGTTTGCCGTTTCACTTGGGATGTTTGGTGGTCCTTGTTGAGAAAGTTTGTTGTTTCACTTGGGATGTTAGGTGGTTCTTGTTTGAGAAAGTTTGTTGTTTCACTTGGGATGTTTGGTGGTCCTTGTTTGAAAAAGTTTGTTGTTTCACTTGGGATGTTTGGTGGTCCTTGTTTGAGAAAGTTTTTCATTTCACTTGGGATGTTTGGTGGTCCTTGTTTGAGAAAGTTTTAAATTTCACTTGGGATGTTTGGTGGTTTTTGTTTGAGAAAGTTTGTCGTTTCACTTGGGATGTTTGGTGGTCCTTGTTTGAGAAAGTTTGCTGTTTCACTTGGGATGTTTGGTGGTCCTTGTTTGAGAAAGTTTGTTGTTTCACTTGGGATGTTAGGTGGTTCTTGTTTGAGAAAGTTTGTTGTTTAACTTGGGATGTTTGTAGGTCCTTGTTGGAGAAAGTTTGTCGTTTCACTTGGGATGTTTGGTGGTCCTTGTTTGAAAAAGTTTGTTGTTTCACTTGGGATGTTTGGTGGTCCTTGTTTGAGAAAGTTTTTCATTTCACTTGGGATGTTTGGTGGTCCTTGTTTGAGAAAGTTTTAAATTTCACTTGGGATGTTTGGTGGTTTTTGTTTGAAAAAGTTTTTCATTTCACTTGGGATGTTTGGTGGTCCTTGTTTGAGAAAGTTTGCTGTTTCACTTGGGATGTTTGGTGGTCCTTGTTTGAGAAAGTTTGTTGTTTCACTTGGGATGTTAGGTGGTTTTTGTTTGAGAAAGTTTGTTGTTTAACTTGGGATGTTTGTAGGTCCTTGTTGGAGAAAGTTTGTCGTTTCACTTGGGATGTTTGGTGGTCCTTGTTTGAAAAAGTTTGTTGTTTCACTTGGAATGTTTGGTGGTCCTTGTTTGAGAAAGTTTTTCATTTCACTTGGGATGATTGATGGTCCTTGTTTGAGAAAGTTTGTCGTTTTACTTGGGATGTTTGGTGGTTCTTTTTGAGAAAGTTTGTCATTTCACCTGGGATGTTTGGTGATTTTTGTTTGAGAAAAGTTTGTTGTTTCACTTGGGATGTTTGGTGGTTCTTATTTGAAAAAGTTTGTTGTTTCACTAGGGATGTTTGATGGTTCTTGTTTGAGAAAGTTGGTTGTTTCACTTGGGATGTTTAGTGGTTTTTGTTTGAGAAAGTTTGTCGTTTCACTTGGGATGTTTGGTGATTCTTGTTTGAGAAAGTTGGTTGTTTCACTTGGGATGTTTAGTGGTTCTTGTTTGAGAAAGTTTGTCATTTTACTTGGGATGTTTGGTGGTTCTTGTTTGAGAAAGTTTTTCGTTTCACTTGGGATGTTTGGTGGTTTTTTTGGGTACTCATGTTTCCTTCATCATCCTAAAACTGACCACATAAACATAAGTTAACAAATTTTGACTGGGGTGTAAACATCATCCTAAAACTGACCACTTAAACATAAATAGAAAAATTTTGACTGGGGTGTAAACATCATCCTAAAACTGATAACTTAAACATAAATAAAAAAATTTTGACTGGGGTGTAAACTTCATCCTAAAACTGACCACTTAAACATAAATAAAAAAATTTTGACTGGGGTGTAAACATCATCCTAAAACTGACCACTTAAACATAAATAAAAAAATTTTGACTGGGGTGTAAAGATAACCCTGAAACTGACCACTTAAACATAAATAAAAAAAATTTGACTGGGGTGTAAACATCATCCTAAAACTGACCACTTAAACATAAATAAAGAAATTTTGACTGGGGTGTAAACATCATCCTAAAACTGACCACTTAAACATAAATAAAAAAATTTTGACTGGGGTGTAAACATCATCCTAAAACTGACCACTTAAACAAAAGTAAACAAATTTTGACTGGGGTGTAAACATCACCCTGAAACTGACCACTTAAACAAAAGTAAACAAATTTTGACTGGGATGTAAAATGCCATTTCACCATTCCAAGCCACATATTAACTTTTTGTAATTTATGAGCCATAAACTAAATCATTGGTACTCTGGCTAGATGAACATCTCCAATTAAACTAGAGATGGTAAGCTATTTGGTTTACATTTTTAGTTGTGGTTCTGGTCCATTTAACAATTTAATAACCTTTTCACTTTCTTTTTTAAGCAAGATTGTAAATGAAATCAAATTTCATATTAATATTCATATTTGAAAAGAATTTCTTTACAGCTATGTAAATACTTTTTGCATTTAAATGTAAATTTATGTTTATATAATTGAATTTCAACCTAATTATAATGTTGAATAGAAGTTATTGAACTTATGTCATGGGTTTAATTTTAAGTTCTAAAACTATTGATTTAAAAAAAGCTAATTTACTGGTATCTATTGAAAACAATGTTACTTTTTCAATTTTAATTTCATAGTCAATTTTGTGTCTAATATTTGTCTTTATCTATAAACTATAATGTATATTTTTGTGGTCTTGTCAAAAGCAGTTACTTTTTTGTTACTAAAATATTATAAACTTTGACTTGAACATTGCATTCCTCTAGCATAAAATAGATTAACTCTGATATGGGGACACACTTTATTACATTTTATGCACTATAAATTTAAATGGATGATATTGACTAAGGGGTATTAGGTCTTATTTTGATGTATAATGTAGTATCGACATTTTTAATCTAGTTGAGAGTGCTCCTGTGCAAAGATTTTATTCAGATCCAGTGTTTGCTTTGTAGATAACCATTATCTATGTTTCAGTGTTTAGAAAGGGATCTTTTATTTGTATTTCATTTTTAAAGCATACTTATTTGAAATATTGACATACTTAATTCACCCACAGTTTAACCATATTTACGATTGTTTCCAAGCATAAATTAGTGGTTTTTCTTCTCTAATGGTAAGTTCAGTTTTAATTCTTTTTCCTGAATGATTTTTGAAGTTGATAATTGTTTTGATTTTTTCTATATTTTCTTTTGTGTGTGCTCTTAATAAGGTCTGTGTTTGTGATCAAATACATGAATATTGATATTTTACTGCAATAAAAAATCACGAAATTGAGATCACTGTTTTGTAAATTTTAGTACTTACACAACACTGATGTTATATTTCCTGTTAAGATAATGTTGTTAGATGAACATCTCCAAAAAGATTAGAGAAAGTCTAATTAATTTTGTCTTCCACAAATACAGTGTTCTTTTTATGGTATTCATGTTTCCAACCTTTTATTTATGTCTTTGTATAATCTAGAAAACAGTTTAGATTCTTTGATTCCTTGCAGAATTTAGACTGATTGTGCAATATTACTGCATCAGCTTTGTTTAAGGTTGTAAAACAGATCAGTTTCACGAATCTCCAGTTTTTGATAGATATGGTACATGTGTACTAGTTATGACAACAGTTTTAATGCACTGACGATTAATAACACATGTTTATTAATATAAAAACCAAACACCATCAATTATAATGGTATCTATGGCTGTATTATTACAAAGAACATTTACTGATGATGAATGTGCAAAAAAAAAAAAAATCTTATGACTCTATGTAACACCAAAGAATAGGCATATTGGAAATCTTAATCTTGATCAGTCAATCAGTTTGACAGACATAGTTCTATATCCCTTTTGTCAACTTTGTTGAAGGAGAGAATTACCTGTGGTCAACAAGGATCTTAGTGTCTAGATTAATGGCATGTTTAATCAATATTTCTTAAGTACTTGGTTTTGAAAGAGAATTGTGATTTGAGAGATGATGACTTGGACACATTAGAGTATATCAGTACTTTATTGAACTTTTGACAGTCAGGAATTCAGCTCAATAATTTTCTGTGGTAAATGTGTCCTTTTCAAGAATACTTAATAAAATCTACTACATCTATTCAGTTCAATTATCCAAGCCACAGCAATTAATAACATAAATCAGTGTGTTAATTTTAGTTTTTTTTTTTTGAATATCTTGTATTGAACAGGAGACCTGTGGAGCATGATTCTTGTCTGAAAAATTCTGCATTTATTATACAGAAATATTTAGCTAAAATACATGTAACTGAGAACATGAAACAATACATATACATGTACTTGTAACCAAGAACATAACACTGATACATGTACTTGTAACCATGAGCATGTCACATCAAATGTATTTTTAACCAAAAACATGACACCAATACATGTACTTGTAACCAAGAACATGATACCATTACATGTACTTTTAACCAAGAACATGACACCAGTACATGTACTTATAACCAAACAAGACAAGACAAGAGAAGACCAACTAATTATAAAATTCTCATCATGAATGGGCAATAAAGCAAATGTTTAGTGGTTTGCTTATAGTACAGGTTCTATTTGAGTCCCCCAACAAGTAGCTAACAAAGCTGTTGTACAATGTTTACTGAGCGCTGACTCCTCATGAATGCTGACTCTTAGAAGTGACTACATAACTACTATGTCTTGCTGTTAAGGTAAAACAAGCAATACATTGTATATGCATATATTCTGTGATTATCTATAATTTAATGACAATTTTGGTAATGATGAAAGACCCCCTTTTGGGAATATTGAAACTAGCTGATATCAGCTCATTTTTCTGCAGGCAGAAGTCCCTAATACATGTACATTACCAGACATTAGTATTGAAAACAAAATGACTTCATGTGTAGTAATGTAATGTACTGGTATATCTTCTAGTTCTGTGAAAGCTTTTAGTCATTTAAAAACTGAAGATTAAAATATGACTGATTAAATCTGTTTAAATTTTAATTCAGGAAAAAATCCATGTATTAAGTTATGTTATTACACAAATTTGGCATACTTTTGTTTCCACATGCATTAAATGGTTTTTAATGTTCTTTACGCTATCATATTGTTCTATATAAGCTTTTAAGTAA
Organism: Tegillarca granosa; assembly: GCA_029721355.1. Taxonomy (NCBI): domain Eukaryota; kingdom Metazoa; phylum Mollusca; class Bivalvia; order Arcoida; family Arcidae; genus Tegillarca; species Tegillarca granosa. Next base: position 2,509,105 of record CM056598.1, on the reverse strand, counting down.
ACATTCAATATAAAATTGAATGGGTTCAATAAAAATTTGATATTTTTAATCCATCTATATAGAATCTTATTAAATTGAAATGAATAAAGTTATATTTTGTTATTTTCACACTAGCCATTAGTGTATTAAGTTACAGGGCTAGGCAGTTTAAGTCTGGTATATTTTGACTTGTTTGATATTTGCTGATTTTCTTTTTTTTTCTTAACATTAAATATAAAACATAAGAACTTTGATAATTTTAGATTAGAGCTTTGATAATGTGAGTGTAGAGCTTTGATAATGAGACAGTAAAACTTTGATAATTTTAGATTAGAGCTTTGATAATGTGAGTGTAGAGCTTTGATAATGAGACAGTAAAACTTTGATAATTTTAGATTAGAGCTTTGATAATTTGAGTGTAGAGCTTTGATAATGAGACAGTAAAACTTTGATAATTTTAGATTAGAGCTTTGATAATTTGAGTGTAGAGCTTTGATAATGAGACAGTAAAACTTTGATAATTTTAGATTAGAGCTTTGATAATTTGAGTGTAGAGCTTTGATAATGAGACAGTAAAACTTTGATAATTTTAGAGTAGAGCTTTTATAATGTGAGTGTATAGCTTTGATAATGAGATAGTAAAACTTTGATAATTTTAGATTAGAGCTTTGATAATTTGAGTGTAGAGCTTTGATAATGAGACAGTAAAACTTTGATAATTTTAGATTAGAGCTGTGATAATATGAGTGTATAGCTTTGATAATGACACAGTAAAACTTTGATGACTTTAGATTAAAGCTTTGATAATTTGAGTGTTCACTTTGATAATGAGGCAGTAAAACTTTGATAATTTTAGATTAGAGCTTTGATAATTTGAGTGTAAATCTTTGATAATGAGACAGTAAAACTTTGATAATTTTAGAGTAGAATTTTGATAATTTAAACATTGTCCCCAGTGTGAGAATCATTGTCTAGTGTTAAAGGTTTTAGATGGACTAGATGTGGTGTAGTGTGAGCAAGTAACATTGTTTATCTGACATTCTCTTGTTACAAATACCATGTATAATCCATTAATATTATTGATAACATAAAAAAATTCTGGAGAATGGTACTGAGCCTGATACACGTTGAGTTTCGGCTTTCAAAGTTTCACTTTGCATTTTACATGGCCTTATAATTTTGTAAAATGCTGCATTAATAAATGATTTTGTAGGAACTTTCTATATAAGAAATACGTAACTGCTATTATGACTTCCATTATTTGTTTTCCTAAAATATGCCCATTGTGCTGAATCATGTTTAATGATTGGATCATTAATTCAATGATTCCTAGAAGATTTTGAAATATGGTACACTTGTCAAACATCACCTGGCTTTAAGTTGCAGATGACAGATGGAGTGAAAATCAGTTAAGAAGTCACATCTTATGAATGTTTTCTGCTGTACACACTCAATTATTGTTGAGCCTGGCATTGCCATAAGGCGAGATTTAGGTGTTACTTTTCTAGCATCGTCGGCAGCGGAGGTGGGCGGCATGTCAAAGTTTATGTTAAAGTAATGTATTTCTTACTCGATCAAAAACTAACCAGATGAAACATTTACATCTGTGGAATTCTTATTTTTTACCAGTAACATATCAATATTTTCAGTCTACCCCCAGCTGTCTTTAGATTTACTTCAAATTATCTAGTCCATGTTTAAATGTGTTCTTATACCTATAATTTAATTGTTTGTATATAGATATAATGATTCAATAAGTTTTAAATTTCCTATTAAAATCTTATTGAAAAATATACAATAATTTAATAATTTCAATCAAAAACCATTTCAACAGCATTAATTATAATAATTTTGGTTTAGGCCCAAGATTTTTACCATTAGATATTTATTGTACTAATTTTTTCTTTGAATAAGGAAATAGAATAAATTCTTCCATCAACACTGGTTCTGCATATTTGATCTAGTTTATTTGAAATGTGTTGATAAATAAGATAAAATCACAAACAAAATCTTTAAAATTTAATGAAAAGAGTTCATTTAACAAGGCACATTGACAAGTTGATTCAAACCAAATGGTTTAAGTTGGTACCCAATGTAAACATATGTTTTATTAAGCCATGGCTGTTGCATTGATAATACCCTTAATCTGATTGGACGAGACAATTAAGCTATGACTTTGGAATAATATTTGGATTGTATGGCTCTGTTTAAGATTTGATATAGTATATATGTTATACTGTTGAGTGATCTTTGGGTGATAAAGGATTAAAACAGTTCTAATTATACCCGGTAGGTCACCGAGGTACATATTTGGATAGAGTTTTTGTTTATTATTGAAGTATTCACACATGTAAGTTCTGATTTTCAAATTTTTATGGTAATACATTAATTGATGAAATTTATTGTTTCATCAGCTAATTTCACACACACACACACACACACACACACACACACACACACACACACACACACACACATTTTGTGTTTAAGTATCACAAATACGCACATATACATTGTGTGTGTGTGTGTGTATGTGTGTGTGTGTTGTGAAATGAACATATGAAACAATATATATATATATATATATATATATATATATATATATATATATATATATATATATATATATATATATATATATATATATATCCTGTTGTACATATTTGATATGTAAGGGAATGATATCACTTGATTATGTTTTGCTAAAATGTATTTTCTGAGCTTGAATCTTGTTCTTTCTATATGGAGTCTGTTCAATGGATACACATTGTGTAATGAATGCATCTTGTATACTGAAGGAGAAAAAAACAGACTGTCATATGTGTGATGGCTGCATTTTGATAACAGGTTTCCATGTCCAGTTATAAATTGAGGTTATGACAGTTCAGCAAGATCTATTTGTATGTATTAAAAGTTATTAGAAAGGGAATTTGCATGTCCAAAGCCATGAGTTACATGATAAAGTCTGAAGTTTTGGGTAAATTTTTTAACAAATTTCCTCATTTTGGAGCAATCTGAGCTGCTGGAGGTATCAGAAAAAAATGCATAACTGTGTAAACATTGACAAAAATGGGAAGAAACCTTACCCCACTCACTTAATAATCCCTCACTGAAAAGTTTTGCTTGGATAAAAATTCATATTATGCATATTGCTGGCCTCTTTCAGTTCATTTATTTATAGTTACAACCCTTTAAAGTTTAAATTTTGCATCAAATTTGTCTTTAGACAATGACCAGTTTTCTTTCAGTTTTCTTTTGATTTTTATGAAATTTAGTTGACATGGTCAACATGAAGTGGTCATATGCATGTCACTGACTTTTTACTAACTTTTCAGGTTCATTAATTATCAGTTACACAGAGATTTGTTGATAAATAAAAAAAGAAATCTTTCATTTCCATTCTTATTTTTCTTTTGGATGGAGATTTTGCTTTCATTAACAGCCTTGTTTATTTGAAGATATAGTACATGTAAGACATGCTAAACAAAGGGAGATAATTACTAAATTTGAAATTAACATTTACTGAAACGTGTCTTAGTTAAATACTAACAGATATACTCATGACATGTGAACTACTTTATACCAGTATTGGAAACTACACTATTGTATATATGAATGGTTAAAACTGTACCAGGAAACCCAACAACTTACAAAGAATAACATTATACGTATAAGTTAACTAGTTATATACATGAGTGAAAAACTTTTATAGAAAACTGGATGTACATGTATAATACTCGAGTGTCAAACTAGAATGATATACTTATATATACCGGGTATTCTTTTTGTAACTGAAAATCCAACATGTCTCGCTTTATAATAACACCTTTAAAATACCTATCAGATAATTGATTCATAATAATTAGATATTCATTTTTGCTATACTTTGAAACACAAAAATGGTGTTTTTAGTGAAGACAGGAAACACATTTCTAAGTCCTTAATGTGAGGTTTGAATCTTTTTAAGTTGAATGTTAAAACAATTGACAGTATTGTTGGTAGACAGGTCCCCTGTCATTTCCCATAAGTACAAGAAACAAGCAACATAACTGAATGTATGTTCTTAAAAATATTTAAATAGCAAAGAAATCCCATTCAAATATTGACTGTTGAAACTATTTTTAAAAATTCAAGATGTTTCAGATAAAATAATACAGGATATTAAACAGTTATTTTTTTGGTTTAACTAAGTGTTCAGTATAATAAGGTTAGACTGTACTTTGACTGTGACATTGCTGATTTTAGTATGACAAACTTATCAGTCTCACTGTATAATTGATGGTTTTAGAATTGATTAAGTTTGATTTCTATATTGCTATGATGATATTCTTTTGAATTGTACCACATATGAATTCAGAAACTTTATTGGAAGCTGTGTTTGTTTATTCAAAACTTAAGTGAATATTTTTTTTATTCAATTTGAAGTCAGATTAATTTAGCTTTACTTGAAAGTTATCAAAATCAATGGAAAGATATGAAAGAAGTATATATTTATAGAAAGGTTACAACTTTAATGAATAAAATAACATGATTTTTAGATTTAGCATTCAATACATAATTAACTGTTTAACAAAAGTAGAATGCAGCTGTGAAATGAACCCAAATTCGTAACTGATTTCCAATAATTTTAGAGTAAAAACTTAATAAATTTCCATGTTACATTGATTTTTACTTTTTCATTCTATGTTGAAGTAGAAAATATTTTGAAATGAAATGTAACAATTGATTCACTTTCACTGATAAGGTTTTGCAAGCATACGATTATTTCAAAAGATATAGGCTTGAATATAGTTTCAATTAGATATTAATGAAGTATGCACTAAATCAATGCAAAAATCGACCAGCCTTGAACATGCCATTGCACATTTATTTTAAAGATTAAAAAAAAAAAAAAACTTGGATGTTTGATTTTTATGAAATGACAGAAATCTCAAAGTTTAAATAGTGTGATTAAATATTAGGTTGACATCTTTAAACATATAAGGCATTTAAATAAAACAGGAGTTATTCCCCTTTTATCATTTTATGTTAACTATGTTCTTGAAAAATGTGTTTGAGATAGGATAATGATTTTATTTAACTTTACAGATTAAATAAATGACATATATATAACATATATATATATATATATATATATATATATATATATATATATATATATATATATATATATATATATATATATGATAATAATAATAATAATAATAAAATAATAATAATAATATACAAGACTGCCGTAGACATATAAGTTTGTCATGCTGTTGTTTAAGTTTGTCCTGGCTCTGTAGATTTGCCATACTTTGTTTGTCTTTGACTTAAAGGTTTGACAAATGTTAAGGTCTACCCTGGACCTTGGGTTTGACATACTGATGCTAAAGTTTGTCTTTGACTTAAAGGTTTGACAAATGTTAAGGTCTACCCTGGACCTTGGGTTTGACATACTGATGCTAAAGTTTGTCTTTGACTTAAAGGTTTGACAAATGTTAAGGTCTACCCTGGACCTTGGGTTTGACATACTGTTGCTAAAGTTTGTCTTTGACTTAAAGGTTTGACAAATGTTAAGGTCTACCCTGGACCTTGGGTATGACATACTGTTGCTAAAGTTTGTCTTTGACTTAAAGGTTTGACAGATGTTAAGGTCTACCCTGGACCTTGGGTTTGACATACTGATGCTAAAGTTTGTCTTTGACTTAAAGGTTTGACAAATGTTAAGGTCTACCCTGGACCTTGGGTTTGACATACTGTTGCTAAAGTTTGTCTTTGACTTAAAGGTTTGACAAATGTTAAGGTCTACCCTGGACCTTGGGTTTGACATACTGTTGCTAAAGTTTGTCTTTGACTTAAAGGTTTGACAGATGTTAAGGTCTACCCTGGACCTTGGGTTTGACATACTGATGCTAAAGTTTGTCTTTGACTTAAAGGTTTGAGAAATGTTAAGGTCAACCCTGGACCTTGGGTTTGACATACTGATGCTAAGGTCTGTCTTTGACTTAAAGGTTTGACAGGTGTTAAGGTCTACCCTGGACCTTGGGTTTGACATACTGTTGCTAAAGTTTGTCTTTGACTTAAGGGTTTGACAGATGTTAAGGTCTACCCTGGACCTTGGGTTTGACATACTGATGCTAAAGTTTGTCTTTGACTTAAAGGTTTGAGAAATGTTAAGGTCTACCCTGGACCTTGGGTTTGACATACTGATGCTAAGGTCTGTCTTTGACTTAAAGGTTTGACAGGTGTTAAGGTCTACCCTGGACCTTGGGTTTGACATACTGATGCTAAAGTTTGTCTTTGACTTAAAGGTTTGAGAAATGTTAAGGTCTACCCTGGACCTTGGGTTTGACATACTGTTGCTAAAGTTTTTCTTTGACTTAAAGGTTTGACAAATGTTAAGGTCTACCCTGGACCTTGGGTTTGACATACTGTTGCTAAAGTTTGTCTTTGACTTAAAGGTTTGACAAATGTTAAGGTCTACCCTGGACCTTGGGTTTGACATACCGTTGCTAAAGTTTGTCTTTGACTTAAAGGTTTGAGAAATGTTAAGGTCTACCCTGGACCTTGGGTTTGACATACTGATGCTGAAGTTTGTCTGTGACTTAAAGGTTTGACAGTTGTTAAGGTCTACCATGGACCTTGGGTTTGACATACTGATGCTAAAGTTTGTCTTTGACTTAAAGGTTTGACAGATGTTAAGGTCTACCCTGGACCTTGGGTTTGACATACTGATGCTAAAGTTTGTCTTTGACTTAAAGGTTTGACAGATGTTAAGGTCTACCATGGACCTTGGGTTTGACATACTGATGCTAAAGTTTGTCTTTGACTTAAAGGTTTGACAATGTTAAGGTCTACCCTGGACCTTGGGTTTGACATACTGATGCTAAAGTTTGTCTTTGACTTAAAGGTTTGACAGATGTTAAGGTCTAACCTGGACCTTGGGTTTGACATACTGATGCTAAAGTTTGTCTTTGACTTAAAGGTTTGACAGATGTTAAGGTCTAACCTGGACCTTGGGTTTGACATACTGATGCTAAGGTCTGTCTTTGACTTAAAGGTTTGACAGGTGTTAAGGTCTAACCTGGACCTTGGGTTTGACATACTGTTGCTAAAGTTTGTCTTTGACTTAAAGGTTTGACAGGTGTTAAAGTCTACCCTGGACCTTAGGTTCGCTATACTGATGCTAAGGTCTGTTTTTGACTTAAAGGTTTGACAGGTGTTAAGGTCTAACCTGGACCTTGGGTTTGACATACTGTTGCTAAGGTCTGTTTTTGACTTAAAGGTTTGACAGGTGTTAAGGTCTAACCTGGACCTTGGGTTTGACATACTGATGCTAAGGTCTGTTTTTGACTTAAAGGTTTGACAGGTGTTAAGGTCTAACCTGGACCTTGGGTTTGCCATACTGATGCTAAAGTTTGTCTTTGACTTAAAGGTTTGACAGGTGTTAAGGTCTACCCTGGACCTTGGGTTCGCCATACTGATGCTAAGGTCTGTTTTTGACTTAAAGGTTTGACAGGTGTTAAGGTCTACCCTGGACCTTGGGTTTGACATACTGATGCTAAGGTCTGTCCTTGACCATATGTTCACCCTACTGATGCTAAAGTCTGTCCTGAACCGCTAGACTTGTGCAGGCAGTTTGCTGAAGTCTTTTCTTAACCTGTTTGTTTGTCATGCTGATGTTTTTCTTAGTTACCATTTAGCAAAATTTTCAGTCGACTAAAATTTGAAATTAATTTAAAACTAAGGTTTGTTCCGTCATGCATGGCATTCCTTAGCTGGATTCGGATTTATATGATTTTGAAACTTTAGATTCATTATTTCAACTGTTTGGCTTTTATTATTTATGTATCAAACTTTTCAGTCTTAGTGTCACTGATGAGGAATGAATTTCCGAAATGTGCACATCTGGCACATCAAAATTTAACTGGTATTTGTATTATATTTATTACCCCTGAGCGGGTACCACTGCTGGTGGAGTAAAACTCCCCGAGGGTATCCATAACTCAGTAGGCAGTACTTTGTGCTGTCAGAAAATGTACCTTTATGAAAAATTTTCAGTCGACTAAAATTTGAAATTAATTTAAAACTAAGGTTTGTTCCCTCATACACAGCATTCCTTAGCTGGATTTGGATTTATATGATTTTGAAACTTTAGATTCATTATTTTCAACTGTTTGGCTTTTATTATTTATGTATCAAACTTTTCGGTCTTAGTGTCACTGATGAGGAATGAATTTCCGAAATGTGCACATCTGGCACATCAAAATTTAACTGGTATTTGTATTATATTTATTACCCCTGAGCGGGTACCGCTGCTGGTGGAGTAAAACTCCGCAAGGGTATCCATAACTCAGTAGGCAGTACTTTGTGCTGTCAGAAAATGTACCATTTATGAAAAATTTTCAGTCGACTAAAATTTGAAATTAATTTAAAACTAAGGTTTGTTCCCTCATGCACAGTATTCCTTAGCTGGATTTGGATTTATATGATTTTGAAACTTTAGATTCATTATTTTCAACTGTTTGGCTTTTATTATTTATGTATCAAACTTTTCGGTCTTAGTGTCACTGATGAGGAATGAATTTCCGAAATGTGCACATCTGGCACATCAAAATTTAACTGGTATTTGTATTATATTTACCATAGCATGTAGTAAATTTTAAGTACAAGACTCTCATTTGATTGGTCACAATTACATCTCTTACTTTATCCAAGCATTTAAAAGTTTGGCCAACTTGAGCAATTAATATTTAACCAAAAACCTTGCTAACAGGCATTATGTGTATCTAATTGGGACTGATAACATCAGTGATGATAAAGTTAGGTACATAACCATAGTACTTTCAGAATGTTATGGTCTTTTAGACTTTTTTCTTCTTCCTTACTTTGATTTAAATGCTGTTAGTAAGTAATAAATTAGCTTTACTTAGAATTATATATGTGCATATTTTAAACTCCCATGATGTTTTAGTCACTCCTGATCAAGTTATGTAATATAAGTATTATATATAAGTGGGCCATAAATCTTAAATGTGTCATTATGTGAGTAAAATGTCTCTCATTGATATTCAAACTATACATGTCACCAGAATAAAGCTGTCATATCTCTGGTGTTACTTGTTACTGTTATGATCCTGTTGTTAAGTGAGGTCTAGTTTTATGAATTTGTCTTCTTCTCTTAAATTGTTATATGATGATAATAAATTAAAACAAATTGAAAACATTAAAAAAGAATATTTTATATATGAAAGGATTACATCATGTTATGTTATAATAAATCAAGTTTTATATTCTCATAACGGAATTAATGTGTTAAAAATAAAGTCAACAAGTTGTTGTTAAGAAACTGAGTTTTAACTAACTTGGGTACTTGTAAATGTAGAAAATATAAAAAAAACTGGTGGTGACTTGAGCTGCGGTCACAATTCAAGGTCTGTGGGTTCAATTTATTAGGTATCAGCAAACATATACTCAATCTTCATCTGGAGAAGAGGGGTGGGGTGGTGGGGGTGGGGGTTTATTTTACTCTCAGTTACATCATTGAGACTTGGATCAACACTGTCCTAAGGAGTCTATAGACAAAGTTTGAAGTTTTAATCAATGGTCTTCATATGTACATGTATTAATCTTTTTTGTTTTCAGTCTAGCTGTTCTAATTATTAATTTGTATTGTGCTTTGTTCTTTGATGGTAGCATTTGCTTTTTTCCAAGTACATGTTTTTCAATTTTCTCTCTTCTATTTAAGAAGTGAAAACCATGATATCCCCTTCATTCTTGGTGGCTGAGTGGTCTAAAATGCCTGCTTACAGATCACAGCACCCTTAACTACCAAGGTTTGAACCCCACTCATGAGAGAAAAATGTGTTCTAGTAATTGTATATAAAATGCTATACACCAAAGCAGTTATCTTACATTTGATTAGTATATGAAAAAAAAGAGATTAAGTTGGTTTTAGACAAAATATGTTTGCATGTAGTCTGGTAATCCCTCCCGACCCTGAGGAGAATCTTAAGGAGTGATTATAAGGTTGACTAGTTAGAAAGTTAGTCCTATTTCATTGTAAATTTATTACTTTATTGCACAGAATATGTAAATCAGATATTTCACCCTATATAATTACCCTTTAATTGCCTTGTTAAAATGAAAAAGTCAACTTTAAAAAAATTCCCGAAGGCTACCAGAGTTTGATTAAACAACAGTTTATAACTTACCAAACAGTCCAATAATGTCTGATTAACTCCCATCTAGCTAGTTGGTTTTAATAAGGGCTATAATAATAATAATAATAATAATAATAATAATAATAATAATAATTTTATAAGAATTTAAGATCTCTTTCTCTCTGTCTCTGTCTCTCTCTCTCTCTCTCTCTCTCTCTCTCTCTGACAAGATTTTGATTGTGGCTGTTGTAGTAAATCAAGATTAATGAGGACAGTTATAAATTTTTATAAACTTATAAATCAGTTGATATTTGATTTTGATTATCATAAAAATATTAATGCATGATCAATTCAGTGAAACCACATGTTTGTCATGCTTTAAACCAGAATGACTTACGGATAATTATAAAAAGCTCTGATACATAATCAAGTTTGTGAGACCACACAATGACATGCTGTGGGTTTGAACTAGAATGACCATTTTGTTGACCAGGGTACATTAAGTACATAACCGTGTGTCTGTGAAGGTGGAATTAATTATAATAGGAAATAATTGAACAGTACATGATTTATTTACTTATACTTATATTCCTCATGGTGGGGGTCAAATTTCGATCATAAATAATAGAATACAGAAAATCAATTTTATCAGTTAAAACAGAAACCATTTTTTTGTAGACTAATTAATCTCAATGACATGCATGCAGTCATAAAATATTGAACATCCATTTGTTAATTTTTTATGAAAGACAGTAAACAAAGTGAGAATATGAATTGTTGATTTATATAACAGTCTGAAAATTAATTTGTTGTATGTTAATTGTTACAGGTTAATTCAGTGCACAAAAAATCTTTTGGTATCACTATTCTTGTTTTGTGTTAGTTGTATGAGATTTTTTTAATTATTGTTTAGCTTAATTGCCTGTATGAAGTACAAGAAACTGGATGTACTTTAGTGTATGGATCTAAATATTATCACTGAACTGTTTAATGGACAAATATTATAATTCCAGTTGTCATTTTTTTCAAGGACTTTATTTGCTTTCCAGTTGACGTTTTTTTCAAGGACTTTATTTGCTTTCCAGTTGATGTTTTTCAAGGTCTGGTTTTATTTGCTTTCCAGTTGAGGTTTTTTTCAAGGTCTTTATTTGCTTTCCATTTGACATTTTTTCAAGGACTATTTGCTTTCCAGTTAATGTTTTTTCAAGGACTTTATTTGCTTTCCAGTTGATGTTTTTTCAAAGACTTTATTTGCTTTCCAGTTGAAGTTTTTTCAAGGTCTTTATATGCTTTCCAGTTGACTTTTTTCAAAGATTTTATGATGTTTTTTCAAAGAAATTATATGTTTTCCAGTTGATATTTTTTCAAAGACGTTATTTGCTTTCGAGTTGATGTTTTTAAGGACTTTATTTGCTTTCCAGATGATGTTTTTTCAAGGTCTTTATATGCTTTCCAGTTGACGTTTTTCAAAGACTTTATTTGTTTTCCATTTGATGATTTTTCAAAGACGTTATTTGCTTTCCAGTTGATGTTTTTTCAAGGGGTTTATATGCTTTCCAGTTGACGTTTTTAAAGACTTATTTGCTTTCCAGTTGATGTTTTTTCAAGGTCTGGTTTTATTTGCTGTCAAGGACTATTTGCTTGCCATTTGAAGTTTTTAAAGGACTTTATTTGCTTTCCAGTTGATGTTTTTTCAAAGACTTTATTTGCTTCCCAGTTGATGTGTTTTAAAGACTTTATTTGCTTTCCAGTTGATGTTTTTTCGAGGTCTTTATTTGCTTTCCACTTGATGTTTTTCAAGGTCTTTATTTGCTTTCCAGTTGATGTTTTTTCAAAGACTTTATTTGCTTTTCAGTTGATGTTTTTCAAGGACTTTATTTGCTTTCCAGTTGATGTTTTTTCAAGGTCTTTTTTTGCCTTCCAGTTGATGTTTTTTCAAGGTCTTTATTTGCTTTCCAGTTGATGTTTTTTGAAAGACTTTATTTGCTTTCCAGTTGATGTTTTTCAAAGACTTTATTTGCTTTCCAGTTGATGTTTTTAAGGACTTTATTTGCTTTCAAGTTGATGTTTTTTCAAAGACTTTATTTGCTTTCCATTTGATGTTTTTTCAAGGTAATTATTTGCTTCCCAGTCGATGTTTTTTTGAAGACTTTGTTTGCTTTCCAGATGATGTTTTTTCAAGGTCTTTTTTTGCTTTCCAGTTGATGTTTTTCAAGGTCTTTATTTGCCTTCCAGTTGATGTTTTTTCAAAGACTTTATTTGCTTTCCAGTTGATGTTTTTTCAAAGACTTTATTTGCTTTCCATTTGATATTTTTCAAGGTCTTTATATGCTTTTCAGTTGACATTTTTCAAAGACTTTATTTGCTTTCCAGTTGATATTTTTCAAGGTCTTTATATGCTTTTCAGTTGACGTTTTTCAAAGACTTTATTTGCTTTCCAGTTGATGATTTTTCAAAGACTTTATTTGCTTTTCAGTTGATGTTTTTTCAAGGTCTGGTTTTATTTGCTTTCTTTACTGTCTGTCTTGTAGCTCTTGTTATAAGTTCTCTTGATTCATCATTTACTTATGTAAAATGTAGAAGTTGATATATTTATATATATATTATGTGATTGTCTGCAATGATCTCATCAATCTATTTTAACAGTCTCCTTCTGGACATTGTTTTTTATTATTAGAAATGAAGGTAAAACATGACGTAAGGGGAGTAACCCTGGTGAACTTTAGTAAATGGGAGATGGACATGATGTGAAATATAGTCTTACTGAAAAGTATAGTTAGGGCTTTTAGAACTGAAATTTGGTAATATTTATATCATATACCAGTAATTTGAATTTGATCTTAAACAACCTTCTGATATCTCAGAATTACTTGGAAAGGAAGCATCAAGTATTGGATCTAAAAAGCTTTAAATTAATTTATAATATCATTTACCATTATTGTGCCAGAACAATAACAAAATTAGAATATTTTAAATCATGGAAATAATAGTCCATAAATATTTTAGAGTACTGTATCATGTTGTATAAGAATAAAATCAGCAATGTCTATCTGTTAATGCCTAAGTGAACAAAAGAAAAAAAAAAAAAGAATAACATAAAAATATTTTTATTTTTCAGAAAATGAAGTGATGCAGATGTAAACTTTTTCTGACCTCATTCAAAGAGGTCAAACTTCATGAAGATGGCACAACGATATATAACAGCCCTGGACTATGCAGATAAAAATGCCAAAAGAGTCCTTAAGAAGCATGCTAAAGTAAGTACACAATTTGCAACAAATCATTTATACTTCAACTTAAAGTGCATTGAATTTGTACTTTGATTTGGGCCGACATGGTTAAGTGGTACTGTCACTGGCTTTCGAAGTCAAGGGTTGTGCGTTCAAACCTCAATCAGGACTTGAAAATTTTCTGAGATGATTTTCATTTTCTGCCCATACTATAGCCGTAAAAAGCTCAATACCAGGTAGTCTTTTAGATGAGACTTAAAACTGAGGTCCCTTGTCTCAGTGCACACTAAAGACACCTCTGTAGAGTTTGAAAAAGAATAGGCCACTTGTGGCTGCTACAGAGGATGCTTACAACTAGAAGCGAATGAAACAGACCGAGCCAAATTAGAGATTAGAGATAGAGAGATTGAAAAATTACTAGTTATTTAGGAGTTCAAATGACTAATGTTAATAGGATTACACAGTAACACTTTCAAAACAAAATAATGATGTCATATTTTTCTTGGTATTTGATGTACTAACTTACTTGTCAAAAAGTTTAGAAAAAGTTAGTGCAAGTTACAACTGATGTTTATTAATTTTTTTTTTTTTTTTGGAAATGTATCTTAAATACATTTTATATTAGGATGATGCTGCCTTCTATTTTGACAGGAATTAACAACAGTTTTGTCTTTTATGCAGTTTTTTGTTGCTAGAAGCATTTTTGTGATCTGTGATGCTATCGAGTTAATTCAGTAATGAGCTACTGTCTAATTCATGTCTGATGTAGCAATTTTTTTTTAAGGTTTTTGATTGAATATCAGTAAAGCTTGCATCATGTTATATATCATTAAGGGATATGCATTTTGTCATATACACAATTAATGAACAACAAAACACATGCCAACTTAGCTGGAGTATAAAATGCAGAGCATTTTAAAATCCTTATGGGGATTTAATATAGTTAAACACAGCCACATTAATTTCAATTTTGGAAATGTATAGCTGTAATAATCATTCAGGTTAAGAAAATTGAACTGCACGTGAACTGGCATTTCCATTTTGCTTGTCACAGTAATATCTACTGCTAGCTTTACAACATAAGGGGGACTATCGAAACAAAACCGTGGTTCTAACAACAGCAATCCTACATACAGCTGAATGAACTAATCTAGGAATTTACTACCCTAACCCATTTGATTTTTCAGCAATATAATTCCAGTTTATATGTTTCTGTGTGTTATTACGGTATATTAAATTCCTGTAAGGATTTTAAAAAGCTCTGCATTTTATACTCCAAATAAGATGGCAAGTATTTTGGTGCCCATTAATTATGACAAAATGCATATGCCCTAACAGTATAAGTCATGTTCAAAACTTCATTCATTTCTCTTCTAAAACCTTCAAACACTAGTGCTACTGCAGATGTAAAATCAGACAATTAGAGACAACTCCTGTGGCAGTACCTAGTAAACGACTTAGCCACCTTTTCATACCAACTTTATAGGCTAGGGTCTCAGTCTTAACAGTAAAACAAATCTCTTTTAACTCAATTCAATTCATTTCAACTCAATATCATTATTTTTATTATTATTAGATAAATGAAAAAATTTGGAGAGATTTAAAACAAACAAAAGTTGTTTTTTTTTTAAATTTAAGTAATAAATAGGTAAAACTGTTATTAATTCACTTTTCATTATAGTTTTTATAATTTTGAGTCTGAGAAAAACAACAATGTAAAAAATAACATGGGTTTTTGTAGTACCAGAGTTCTATTTCAGATTTAATATCAATGAAACTAAAAAAAATATAACCAAATCCCTGGTTTATAATACAAAGTTATAAGCTCATGACTGAGATATTTTTTTCTGTTTTTAATATTTTATATTTCAAAATGAAATAAATTTAATTTCTTTCATCAAAAGAATATAAATCAGAGTATGTCATACACAAGACAAATGTTTCTTTTAAAACTTTGTAAAGAACACATTGATTTTATTGGTTTTACTAAGTCAGTTTTCAGGGTATGGACATTTAAGATTGGCTTGCATACTTGAGAAGTTGTATTTACATTAAAGCTAAAAGTGATTAAAACTTTATTAATTTGTTGATATGAACAATTAATATCTTGCTCACAAAGAGGCTCTTGATAGGTAGGTAGTGTTTTGATGTTAAAAAAAAAAAGGTGTGACTCTGTGAACATTTTTACCAGCTTAAACACATAAATATGATTACAATGAGGCCCTTGATAGGTTGGAAGTGTTTTGATATAAAAATGAAGGGTGCCCTATGAACAGTTTCAATGCCTGGACATGATTGTGGGTTTTATAGTTACATGTACAAATATTTTCTTTTAATACATATTTTCTAAATTTTATTTTTAATATAATTGTCATACAGTACACAACTGGCTAATATAGGATATAAACAATACATTACGTCATAGCAACAGTTGCCATATGATAATGTAGTCTAGCAACATGACTGCTACATCTAACAGGAAATTGAAATTTCAAAGATTACAGCAATCTTCTTATTTAGGATCAATGAAATTGTAAACATAAATGTAACCATTGTAATCTATGGTGATATGGTGATTATGGTCATGAAGCTGCCACAGCTATCTCAGGAAGACAAACTCAAATGCCTTGACATGTGTCATTCGGGTTACAGCAGTTATACCACCATAATTACCAGATCTCATCAATTCATTGCTTACATAAGATAAACAAAGAAGCAATCAATATTGTAGCTTTAAGTTTGTGATTCTACATATACAGTAAAACCTTCCTTACCTGTACATCGCGTGTTAAGAATATTTTGTTCTGAAAGGACAGGGTTTTAATTAGTTTTTGATTGAGATTTTTTTTTTTCGATTAGATCTTATTTTGAAATATACATGTATTGGTTACCAAATAATATAAGTGTTATGTTTTCAGAGAGTATCTCATTTTAGACAGATTTTTAGTCTATTGGGGTTTGGTTTAGACAGCCAAATTCATTGATCAACAGTGACTATTCTAGCAAGTCATATAACAAGCACATTCCTTTTGCAAAGTTGTTGGACATAGATTTTCGAAAAAAAAAACCAACTTGTATTAATATTGTATTGTATAAATGTTATTGCAAGTACATGTATCTTATATATGATGGAAGTACATTGTATCTTATATATAATGAAGTACATGTATCTTATATATAGTGCAAGTACATGTATCTTATATATAATGCAAGTACATTGTATCTTATATATAGTGCAAATACATGTATCTTATATATAGTGCAAGTACATGTATCTTATATATAATGCAAGTACATGTATCTTATATATAATGCAAGTACATTGTATCTTATATATAGTGCAAGTACATTGTATCTGATATATTAAGAAGTACATGTATCTTATATATAATGCAAGTACATGTATCTTATATATAGTGCAAATACATGTATCTTATATATAATGAAGTACATGTATCTTATATATAATGCAAGTACATGTATCTTATATATAGTGCAAATACATGTATCTTATATATAATGCAAGTACATGTATCTTATATATAATGCAAGTACAATGTATCTTATATATAGTGCAAGTACATGTATCTTATATATAGTGCAAGTACATGTATCTTATATATAATGCAAGTACAATGTATTTTATATATAGTGCAAGTACATGTATTTTATATATAGTGCAAGTACATGTATCTCATATATAATGCAAGTACATGTATCTTATATATAGTGCAAGTACATTTATCTTATATATACTGCAAGTACAATGTATCTTATATATAGTGCAAGTACATGTATCTTATATATAATGAAGAACATGTATCTTATATATAATGCAAGTACATGTATCTTATATATAGTGCAAGTACATGTATTTTATAAATAGTGCAAGTACATGTATCTTATATATAGTGCAAGTACATTGTATCTTATATACAGTGCAAGTACATTTATCGTATATATAGTGCAAGAACATGTATCTTATATATAATGCAAGTACATGTATCTTATATATAATGCAAGTACGTTGTATCTTATATATAATGCAAGTACATGTATCTTATATATAATGCAAGTACATTGTATCTTATATACAGTGCAAGTACATTTATCTTATATATAGTGCAAGTACATGTATCTTATATATAGTGCAAGTACATGTATCTTATATATTATGCAAGTACATGTATCTTATATATAGTGCAAGTACATGTATCTTATATATTTCTGAACAGGCTACAAATGATAAAACTAATTAAAACTCATGTGCAGATGTCTGATACAAGTTCTTGATTGACATTTTTACAAGTTATTGTGCATTTCCAGATACAAGTTAGATTAACGATTGATTACAATCCAAAAACACCATTTTGAATGCAATTTTATTGTTTTCTTCCATTCAAGATACACGCAATTGTTTGTACAAATGAATTGGAAAGCACAAACATTGTTGGACATGCCTCTGTTCTAAGATGTCTGTAACCTATAGTGTTTTCATGACAACTTTTTATGATATCTATAAGAATCTTACTGGGTATAAATCACATACACTGGTTGTTATCTAAAATAAATGTTCACATAGGACATGGTAAGTGATAGGATATTATAGATCAAATGTTACAAAAATTTTGTAATAAAAATAAGGTCTAAGTACAAATTTGTGGCCTGTGATTGTGACCTATGTGGTTTACAATTTAGCTGTGAACCATGAAACATTTTAAGAACCCTCTCTTTGAATTATTTACAGTGTTTAAAAAACTTTTAAATATCAGGTATCATTGTTGTTTAAGAAATTGAAGTTTTTCTAGACTGAGGTACGTATTTTATGGTGAAGAATTTTAACAAGGTGACCATTATGTAATTAACTCATAAGAGTTAAAACAATACAACACATTCAGACAAAATCACCATAATGGTTGATTAGCCAAGAACATTGTATTCTACTTAGGGAGGTATCTTTGTTTTTAAAAGAAAAACTTAATTCTTTTAGCTATATCTCATTTTAATTGCTAGTTTGTCAAGAAAATTGTTCTTGAACCAAGGAGAGACCTAATTTGTGATATATCCAGATAATGAAGTTCTTTATTTTTAGCTCTTTCTCCTTTTCTTAATTAGCTTTATTGATCCACAAATGGCACACATTGATTTTAGTAATATGTTATACACCCAGGTTAAGCCAATTATGTCTGTACAATTATTTCATGATTATTTTGTATTTGACATAATGGATTTGTTATATGCTTTGTCATTGTTAATTCTTACTGTTTTGTTTTGTCTCTGAAACATAAACTAATGGGATAGCTAAAACCCAGTTGGTAGAACACAGAGTTGAAGCTTGATGTTTTGGGTTTTCTCTGTATTTAGGGTTCTGTTTTCACAGTTTCCAATGAAGTTCAGTTTATTGAGGTTTTCTCTGTAATCTGGTTTCAGTTTTCACAGATTCAACTAAAGTTCAATTCATGCAGGTTTTTTTCTGTACAGGTTCCACTGTACTTGACAATAGGCAGAGCAACTAAGAACACCGCAGTAAAATTAACTTAAGAAGACTAAATGTTAAGCAGTTTAAAGATATTGATTAAGTAGTTACCATAACATAGTATCATTATCAGGGAGTTATACATGTATGAAATAGCTGAATTCTATCGTTATACATGTATGAAATAGCTAAATTCTATCGTTATATATGTATAAAATAGCTGAATTCTATCGTTATACATGTATGAAATAGCTGAATTCTATCGTTATACATTTATGAAATAGCTGAATTCTCTCGTTATACATTTATGAAATAGCTAAATTCTATCATTATACATGTATGAAATAGCGAAATTCTATCATTATACATGTATGAAATAGCTAAATTCTATCATTATACATGTAAGAAATAGCTGAATTCTATCGTTATACATGTATGAAATAGCTAAATTCTATCGTTATACATGTATGAAATAGCTGAATTCTATCGTTATACATGTATGAAATAGCTAAATTCTATCGTTATACATGTATGAAATAGCTGAATTCTATCGTTATACATGTATGAAATAGCGAAATTCTGTCATTATACATGTATGAAATAGCTAAATTCTATCATTATACATGTATGAAATAGCAAAATTCTGTCATTATACATGTATGAAATAGCTAAATTCTATCATTATACATGTATGAAATAGCTAAATTCTATCGTTATACATGTATGAAATAGCTAAATTCTATCGTTATACATGTATGAAATAGCTAAATTCTATCGTTATACATGTATGAAATAGCTGAATTCTATCATTATACATGTATGAAATAGCTAAATTCTATTGTTATACATGTATGAAATAGCTGAATTCTATCGTTATACATGTATGAAATAGCTGAATTCTATCGTTATACATGTATGAAATAGCTAAATTCTTTCATTATACATGTATGTTATAGCTAAATTCTATCATTATACATGTATGAAATAGCTAAATTCTATCGTTATACATGTATGAAATAGCTAAATTCTATCGTTATACATTTATGAAATAGAGGAATTCTATCATTATACATGTATGAAATAGCTAAATTCTATCATTATACATGTATGAAAAAGCTAAATTCTATCTTTATACATGTATGAAATAGCTAAATCTATCTTTATACATGTATGAAATAGCTAAATTCTATCGTTATACATGTATGAAATAGCTGAATTCTATCGTTATACATGTATGAAATAGCTAAATTCTATCGTTATACATTTATGAAATAGCTAAATTCTATCATTATACATGTATGAAATAGCTAAATTCTATCGTTATACATGTATGAAATAGCTAAATTCTATCGTTATACATTTATGAAATAGAGTAAGTCTATCATTATACATTTATGAAATAGCTAAATTCTATCATTATACATGTATGAAATAGCTAAATTCTATCGTTATACATGTATGAAATAGCTAAATTCTATCGTTATACATGTATGAAATAGCTAAATTCTATCGTTATACATGTATGAAATAGCTGAATTCTATCGTTATACATGTATGAAATAGCTAAATTCTATCGTTATACATGTATGAAATAGCTAAATTCTATCATTATACATGTATGAAATAGCTAAATTCTATCGTTATACATGTATGAAATAGCTAAATTCTATCGTTATACATTTATGAAATAGAGTAATTCTATCATTATACATGTATGAAATAGCTAAATTCTATCATTATACATGTATGAAATAGCTAAATTCTATCTTTATACATGTATGAAATAGCTAAATTCTATCGTTATACATGTATGAAATAGCTGAATTCTATCGTTATACTTGTATGAAATAGCTGAATTCTATCGTTATACATGTATGAAATAGCTGAATTCTATTGTTATACATGTATGAAATAGCTGAATTCTATCATTATACATGTATGAAATAGCTAAATTCTATCGTTATACATGTATGAAATAGCTAAATTCTATCGTTATACATGTATGAAATAGCTGAATTCTATCGTTATACATGTATGAAATAGCTGAATTCTATTGTTATACATGTATGAAATAGCTGAATTCTATCGTTATACATGTATGAAATAGCTGAATTCTATCGTTATACATGTATGAAATAGCTGAATTCTATCTTTATACATGTATGAAATAGCTGAATTCTATCTTTATACATTTATGAAATAGGTGAATTCTATCGTTATACATTTATGAAATAGCTAAATTCTATCATTATACATGTATGAAATAGCTAAATT